>CM053168.1:6063956-6636240 GCA_012977825.3 Pteromalus puparum | reverse complement strand
CTCTCTCTCTCTCTCTCTCTCTCTCTCTCTCTCTCTCTCTCTCTCTCTCTCTCTCTCTCCACACACACACACGCATCTATCTCACTCCTACATCAATTGCACAAATAAATGAATAATGTTTGCAAGAATATTTGTAATTTAGTAGCCGTAAGATAAAACCGTTTATTGGACTGGCCTTTCTACCACTGCGTAAACTTCCCAGCTTTCTGGCTAGCGAAGATAGGTGGCGCATAGGCACTTACACCTATACTTCCCTCATCACTATCTGCGCACGCACTGCATATATATGTATGGCGATGGGCCAATTGTTCCAAAACTGCCTTTTATTTGGGCAACTTAAACCGTTCATGCTATAACTGCATAACTGAGTGTGTACTTTTTTAAAGCCCCCAATCGTCCATAAATAATGCAGCCAATTAAAAAATTCTTGCTCAAACTATAAATATTATCAACTTCAATCAAATACATTTCATTGTTTGAAATAGTTATTTCATTTCTATCCATAAAACAGCGCATTGGATCAGTCTTTTAATAAATAAATTCACCGTAATACGTATTCCAATAAAATACTTCAATTTTGTATCTTTGCAAAACTAAAAATGTCACCAATTAAAAGAAAATTTTTAATTGCAGACCTTGAACTAATACAGTATAGAACCTCAAAGTCGACCTTCTCCTACTCGGATCACTATTTACGAGAAATTCGGACGAGCCGATACTTTTTACACTTCGTCGTCTCTAATTGGACGAGCATCAGAGGAGGCGTCTCGCACCAATTACGAGGGACTGAGAGACAGCTTGTCTTCGTCTATACGACGACGTGAACACGTTACCCTCTGTATTATATATTGGCCAAAAATAATTTATGCCTACGAGATGATGAATTTTCGACCACGCGCTGCACAGACTTACGAAAACATGAGTCCACGAGGTTTGTGCAGCTGAGCAAATGTTTTTTTCGCGCTTACTTCGGCTCTTGATTCAGTGTTATTAGATGGATAAGTTCTCGTGTCAGAGAGAGAGAGAGAGAGAGAGAGATGGTGATGTCAGGCCCTCTTAACGGCTGTGTGGGCTGTCGTTTGCTGAGCAAGTTTGACTTATCAGTGCGATGATTTTTTTTATTTGTTTAAACTAAATTTGCAAGCTTGTCAATAAATATAAAACGCATTGACACGACGTGTGCGAACGTTGCTCCGTCTAATCGAAATTATAATTATCGATCGCTTTCTAAGGTTTTCTTCGATTGCGAAGAATCCTTAGATAAGCGCTAATGGACTTATAGAAAGCTTGACCCCAAAAAAAAAATTAAGATGTAAGCCTCGTGTCATCGGTACACGTTTCTTCGTTCAACGCGCAGTCAAACGAACGAAATCTCAACGTTCGTCGCAAACAATATAAATATACATCTATAGCAATAAATACACTCATAAACAAGAGCCATAAAAATATCGTCCAGCGTGAGATACTCGAACTCGAGTATATATCAGATACTTGGGTATAATAAAAGACAACAAGCGGCAATAAACGGCTGAGTAAACTCACCCGGTGTAATAGCAGGCGCGACATTTCGACTGATCGTCGCCAGCGGCCTCGTAGACAACGACGGTGTCAACTTCGACGGTGTCCCACTCGGTACCTGCTGCATCGGCCGGCTCTTCCCACTGGGCTTCGACGACGTTCAAGGACATTTTCGACTTAAACTCGACGTCGTCCGAGAAATACGTCCTGCGACTTGACGCTTTCGTCGCTCGACTCGAAATATACACACGCAGACTTCCTTCTCGGGAAGCAGCCGACTTCACATATAAATGAGACGAAGAGTGAGAGAGAGGATTAGCGAGAGGGAGAGAGAGATGCGGACTGAGTAAAATTTGCTGAGAAGAAAAAAGAATAAGCTACTGGAAGGAGGGGTGTGATTGGAAAGTTTTGAAAAAGATTTATAGAAATCCTTGTGTAAAAAATTTTTGCGCGGATTTTGAAATTTTTCTTAAAAACGAGATATTGATAACTCCAAATAATCAATTAAAAACTCGACGTTAATTTATCCATAAAAATTCGCGTTCTCGATTGAAAGAAAAAAGCGATGCACAAATACGAAAACGACAAAAAACCGCAATAAATAAAAGCCTTGAGACGAGTATCGCATTTCATTGCCGATATACTCGCGAGAGCCAAGGAAGCCACCATAACAATAAAGGGGGAAAGAGAAAGAAGTGACAAGAAACAGAGAGACGAAGAATAAGAAGAAGAATAAGAAAAGAGCCTTGAGAATCTCAGAGGAAAGAGTATAAGAGAGAGAGAGAGAGGCTAACTTTTATCGGGCCGTTATGCGCGTCCCGATAGCGCGCAAACGACCGGTTGATCATACTCTAAATTTAGCCTCTCGCTCCAAGCAAGAAAAGGAGCGAGTAAGTGAACGAGCAAGAGAGACAGCTGTTTCAGAAGCGCCTCGCGCGACACTCCGCGGCGGAATCTCGACGACGCACTCGTGCAATTTCGCGCGAACGTGCGACAGCATGATGTCATGCGTTTGTCTGGAGTCGTTCTTGCTTTTATCGGCTAAGTAGCTGCGAGAACCGATCGCGATGAGAATTCAGCCGAGTAGTGCAGTGATTCTCGTTATGTTTGGTTATGCGGTTTGATAGCTTTTATCGAAAATAGAGTTCGCAAAATCGATATACCAGCATTATTTCCCGTCGATGCTAGAGGCATTTTAAGGAGGAATACTATAACCGATTTTACGATCGGCGTTAACGTCGAGAGTTAGAAAATTCGGAGAGCCGAGAGATGTTATTGGCATGGTTGAGAGAGGGCAATTTCGCCGCCGCGAGATGCAGACGCGGTTGTGCAAACCGAGAGTAGAGCTTTTGCGAATAACCACGAGAAAGAGAGAGAGAGAGACAGTTTTGTAACCGAGAGTCGCGCAGCTTGCATCACCAGGCCGATTTTTTACGCCCGAAAGTGGCAAAAACTCTGTGGACTTGTTTCTCCTGGTCGATTGATACATACGCGCGCTGAACTTTAAATAATGCTTACATCAGTATAGTGTGTGGATTCACGTGTTCCCTCGCGATGCCGTTGTTTTTTTTTTCTTTTTTCGCAATCAGTGGAGGGGGTTTAATGAGATTTTCGAGTTTTGCTCGATTCGACGTTTTTCTTTTTCGTAGCGATGAATATTCGAAGCTATATACGCGTTTTCGTTGTAATCTCTTAATACCCGCGGACGTGAGTGTAAAAAATTAACGCGAAATTAAAGTGACTCATAGCCAACATTGATATTTAACTTGATCATACATGGAATACGTTTGTTTGTGAGTCTAAAAATATCAGCGCGTCAGTTGAATTTTTCAATGAGAAAATATTATGCCGGTGAGAGGATGAAAATTAGTATGGAATTTTTTAATAATAATAATAATAATAATAATAATAATAATAGTAGAAATCTTATAATCGCTGATAAGACAGGTGGGTAAAATGTAATAACATGCAAACAGAAGCTTTCGGAGTATACCGATTCAACAAGTGTTTATCTCTTCTGACAGATAACAGGTACTAAGCGTGAAACATGCCGAATTGAGAGGCTTTCAATCTGCCAGCTTGAAAACTAAATTCTGTGATTACACCGAAAGATTGTGAAATCGCTTCACAATTCATTCGTTATCCTCGAAAAATGAATAATCTCTCTACTCTTACTCGAAAATCCAACAACACAAAAGATCGGTAAGAAATCGTTCTCCAATTCGTCACCAAAGATCTCAATTCCTCTCTCACTCTTTCCTCTCCTCTCCACTTCTCACTATATACCTCCCAAACTAATAAAGCACACAAACCCGAACACTTTTTCACGATCGGCAATCGGTTACTCACTCGTATATACACAGATGTAAATTTCTCGACACCGAAGAGCTGCAACCACACGATCGCGCGGAAGGCCGAGCGAGTTTTGCGCTGCGGCTTCGTCGCGTCGAGCAGCCGGAAACGCTTAGCTGCGAGAGTGTGAGAGAGAGTCGTATATGTGGGTATAAGGACCCGAAGAGCGAGAGCGTTATCGCCGATTTCCCACCGCGCCGCGCTCCGCTTGTACGATTACATCGAGAGGCGTAGGTGTGCGATGCGCTAATGGTTTAGTACGTTGCAGGTGAAAAATCGGTTGAGGATGGGATAGCTCGCTTGGATTAGAATGTTGGAGAGGAAAGATTTTTAAGATTTTTTTTATAAGATTGCGATTGGAATTGGTTTGAAAATATATTGCAAGCAATTTGTCTGTAATTATGTGATATGTTAGTGTTAAAGTGGTTTTAAAATTATATAGACTATAATAAGTTAACTGGAAATGTATGCAATTGTAATCGTTTTATCTTGGATCTACGAAATTCCGATAAGAGATGAATATACTTTAACTTTTGTATTGCGTAGGTGCGCAGATAAAGAGATAACGGAAGATTATAAGATCAATATACATAATACGCTGGAAAATGACATGCGCAAATAGCTTTTGGTGAATTACTCGAGAAGACAGCTCAATTATCGATCGGTATTGCAGCTTTTGCGGAATAACAGATATAAGCCCGATAACGAAATTGCCAGAAATATATTTACACTTGACGTAAAATGTGTTTTTATGATCGAAACGTTATAATTAGCATTTATATAAGAAGGAATATGAATAAAAACATTTTCATATACAATGCATCCAGCTCATTCCAATAGTCCCAAAGCATAAAAAATCTAACGTCTTCAGACTGTACAATATACAGTCAGCGCGATTTTTTCGCCATACCTACGTGACATCTCTTACTTATATACACTGAGTCGTGCTCGGACACGTGCCAACTCCCTCGTCCCACTGACGCACGTCGCGCGCGTGGCGCTGCGCATAAGTGACTATAAAAATAATTCGGCTAATCCACCTTGGTAGGAGATTACAATAAACATTTTTCTGCTCCGTGAGCAGCGTGATTTAAGAAGTCCAAGATCGTTTGTCAAGCGTTTCGGCTGACTTACTAAAACATTCATCTCTCCTGCTTCGTCAAGTGACTTTCTTATGCGAGAGAGTATAGATTGAACATTTTTGGATTTTTAAAATTACTTTATTTTTTGGGTTTTTTTTTTTCAAGGAGAACTCTTTTGAAGTAGTCGCAGTGATAAATAAGCTCCTTACGCACTTGACCAACTACGTTTGATCTCGGTTTCGAGCAACTATACTCCTTCAGAGTTCTCACGGCCGACTGGCGTCTCTCGGCGCGGGAAATTTCAAGACCTAAAGCTTCGCGGCGCCGCCGGCGTTAATTGTGTGCACAACGCGTGTAACCGTGAAAGCAAAGCAATATCGAGCCGAGGAGAGTTAATGTGTACGCTATACCGAGCGAACAAAAGCCGTTTCCGTGTACAAGGGGTGGGGAAGAAGGGTTTGTGGGACAGCTTTTGTTTACGGAGAATTGGGAGGTGGTTCCGGGGTCGTTGCTGATGAATTTCGGAGGGATCGGAAGGTGGTGTGTTGAGTGAGCTATAGGGGTGTATTGTGAATTTTAATTGAATTGTCGGTCCGATTTATTATACAAATTAGAACGTCGTATGAAATAATAAAAATAGTTTCTGCAAATAACTTTGAAATCTGTGTCATATTTTCAGCACTATCGTTCGGTTATCCGATGACCTAAAATTGCTCAAGTGTCGTAATGCTGATGATAGCGATCGAAACGCTCGCCGAGCATTTAACGGAAATGCTTTGAGATTTGTCAACAAATTACGCCATTGCATAAGAATGCCATCATGTTTGTTTTTGCATTTGGATCGAAACAATTTAGTCGTACATGAGTTTATCTTATTATTGCATAAACAAACATGCGCCTTCGTTTATATTTCAGTCTGCGATGATATCATTTAAAAAAATTTTCAGCAAAGGTTCGATTACTAACTCCGATGCTCTGATTCATTTCTGTTTACATTATACGATTACAGACTTTTACGTGTGATAAAGAACAATTCGGTTAACTAAAAAAATCCTTCAAAAAAGAAACCTCCGTTCCAAAATCAAACTCGCTCTTCACGCCTCAGAACAAACATGAAGAACAACACTAGCCTCGACCTCGAGGCGCAAACTCGCCGAATCAACATTCATGCCTAATTTCTCGCCACGCGTCGACTCTCTCACCTCCTCTCGACTTAATACACGTACGATTAGCCAGTCATCTAGGCTATATGCAGAGCCTGTACTACGACGAGGTGACCTCAGGCGAACAGCACACAGGCGTGGGTGCACGACACCCGTGACCCACACCCATAAAGCACACACTACTCGCCTCTATTTTTTTTATCCTCTTCTTCTTCTACTTCTTCTTTGCTGAGTCTTTCTATATGCACGCGCCGCTCGTTGGACTTTCGCAAGATCGCGACGAGTCGATAAAAATCATAAATCGAGCGCGCGCGTGCTGTGACGAGGTAGAGTCTGTGACAGGAGTGGAGTTGGATGTGGGAACGGATGTGGAATTTTTTTAGTGGATAGTATGCGTTTGTTTTTGCTTGAAGGGTTAGGTTTGTGAGAAGCTTTGCTGGAGTTGATTTGAGATGATTAAATAATTTAATTAAATAAACTAAACGATTCGCTGGTGCTATTCGGATCACGACGCGTCATAATCAAGAGACGACTAGACGTGGCGTCACTCCAATAATAAATAATCACAAAATGGCTTACGTTTACCTGGAGAAAACCCGACCCCCTGTGGTCCCAGGTAGTAAAACTAGCTTTTCTGAAGCGCATGTCGCTTACAATGGCAGGTATAGCAACTTTACCCTATCTAAAGACAAAGGACCCCTACATTACAGCAAATCCCAGCACAGAGTGGGGATATAGTTCTCCGAACTCTGTAGAGGGCGCTACAAGCGCACAGGGCCAAGCGTCACGCCATCACCGCATAAACCATTAGTTCAATTGGGAACGTCTTTGAGTGAAGACAGCTCTTATAGTGCAATAGTACACGATGCCACCGAAAAGAAGGAGCAATGGTCAAGCCGGGAGCAGTACAAAAAGCAACAGCATCACAGCCGGCTCGCGTTCTCAACAACCAAAAACGCGCCGACAAACTCGAGAAGAAGCGAGGATGCACAGCTATGATCGAGAAGCGATTTTTAAAGAATGGAATTCCGAGGAGCACCCGGTATCCAAACCTCCTGAGATAAATAAGTCTGTACAAGTGAAGGATAAGTACCTTCGAATGAAGGCTCAGAAGGAAAAATCGCAGGAGAAAGTTGACGCACAAAAAGTGCGTGAAATTTCTCATCTGGGGAAGAAGAAGAGTTGGGCTAAGCAGTATGAGGCTGGGGAAGAAAATAAGACGGAGGAAGTGAGGGATTTGGAAGCGACGGGGAGAGATAACGGATATTAATTCGTAGGGGGTTTTAATAATTATGTTTTTTTTTATGTTTCAGGATTTTTTTTTATTTATTTCAGGGCTGTCAAGGGGATACAATGGGGATGGATCGTCGGAGTAACTGAGTTCAGGGCTGGAGTTTTTACCGCAACACTGCGGACAAGATAAGTATTTTTGCATCGTTTTAATAACGTCAAATGAAATTTATTGTATGATATTTTCATTCATGAATATTCCAACAGCAGCGGAGTTCGTGCATCTAGTTCCTTGGCCAGTTCAAATCGCAGAGCCGAAAAAGATGAGTACAAATTTTTCGTTTTAATTTTTAATTTTTTTTTTTTATTTCAAATCATACTTTAAAAACACTGTAGCTAACTACTCTATTTTCTACGAATTGTACCAATTTTTCTCCAAATACTCTCAAATATTTCTAAATACTAAACTCAACCTGCTTACCCGCATCTTTCTATCCACACAAAATTCAATGTTTACACTGGTAATGTCGGGCCGACGTCAGCCGCGTGCACTTCTGAGTTTGCGGATCTCTCAATGGCATCGAGGAATTCGGGAAACACGAGGCTACAGACGAAACGCGCGCTGCCAACTATTCGCACGCGTATGCAAGTGAGCTCTCTTGTTTGCATTATTACAACGCATTCCTATACGAGGTCCAGCTCGTTATTCTCACTTGACAAACTTGCGGCCGCGGAGCGATGGCTATTATACCTTCACCTCGTATCGATTTATATAAAGACGCGACGATTAGATGATATTATACAAGGACAGTTTATATTGGGTAATATAGTTTTTGATGTATTTATAGAAGCTAGTTTTACGATGTTTATTAAAGTTTTTCAAAAATTTAGGCCGGTGGGAATTTTTTATTTTTAGTTTTGTACGATACGATCTGTAGTTTTTCGTTCTATGAATTTCAAAGCTTTTTCATTAGAGAAGCTTCATATAACTTTAATTTTCTGAAATCCAAACTAGCTAATCATCAAATTGAAAAAAAAAAACGGCCATAAAGTAGAATTAACAAACATAAAAAGTTTCTTTACGACTGCCTGTATCTTCACGTTCTTCCTCAGCGAGCACAGTCCTATCTCAGTCACCGCACTCAATGCATCTTTTTCATTTTGCAACATTGCTCAGAGTAATTCATTAAGATAAAGCATTTTTCACTCAACTCCTCCCGCGACTCTCCATAGAAATATACATTCGCCGCGATAAAGGCCGGAATACATTATACATACAGCAAAAGCTTCTGCGTATAATCGCGTCTCGCAAACGTAAATACCTGAAAAATAGCTATACTCGTCGTCTCTGTAACGCACTGACAAATGCTGGCGTACGTGCTTGGCAAAGGAGGTTAATTTTCGCACAATTTGCCCTGGCCTGTTGGAACAAGTGCAGCAGCATCGTGTCGGGGAATCCGATCATGGTTTCAAGCGGTGCAATGAATCATTCGACGGGTAATCTTGTATGGCTTGGGAGAGCAGCTTACGCGGCGATTACTTATGCAGTTGTAGTGTATCTATGTGCGTTTTTTTTTCAATTTTATTCACTTTATTTTTGAGGGACAATTTGTACCGCGCGCATGCTGTATCAGCTGTTTGAGATATCACGTGTCTTTATTTGCTTTTTTGAATTGTCCATACGCTGCTGTATAACGTCAATGGAACATCGAACAAAGCGTCGTAAACAAGACACACCTCGCTGAGCATTTTGTCGCGTTAATTAACGGTGTGTGTGCGTAAAGTGAAATATAATCGACGGATTTTCTGTAATTTCTTAGCGGAATAAGTGAGTATATAAAAGAAAGCCATGATATTTAGATGTATAATATTCTATAGTCTACGTGATTTTAATACAATAAAAATAAAAAATTTGCAGATAGTTACGAAATAATATATTCAAGCGAATTATAAAAACCACACACATATGAATCGTTGATTATTACCATGAATCGTCGACCTCAGGACAAAGCATCACTCGACCGATAAAAACGCGTGTCTTCTTCTTCGCAATCTTCGTGCAAATCCTACGCATTATCACTCATATCTCTTCAAGGTCGAAGCTTTTATTGCCCCACTGTAAAATTCGATGCACTTGTGTTAACTCAACCTTGTTCGCCGGTTATATTTTTCAAAAATTACGCTTGTATCAGCCTTTTTTCGTCGTCGCATAGCCGTCTCACTGCAATCCAAATTAGAAACTTTGCATTTTTATCGCTTTAAATTACGATAACGTCCCAGCACACAAGAAAATTTTGAAAAAAAAACCCAACACAAACACAATCACAACACAGCACTACCTCCTCGCTCCACGTAGCACTAAATCTTCATCCGCAAGCTCTCGTATATCCCTCTTTCTTCTTTTTTTTTCTCTCCTCGTCGATATAAGTATAACCTCTATCTCTCTCTCTCTCTTTTTCAGAGTCGAAAAAGCGCGTCCGGCCCGTCTGCTCGACGAGTCTCGTTTGAGGAAGTCAGCTGCTGCTGCTCAGCTACTCACACGTGCGCGCATACACCTACGCGCGTCCGACCCTAAGCAAGTCTGTGTTGGCTCTGCTCTGTTTTCCGTCGCGCGCGCGACGACAGCAGCGAGGAAAAGGAACTCACGAGATGCAGCGCTGCGCCGAGCGAGTTAGAGGAGGTATGTATGTATATACGCGAGTCGATGTGAGTCACATATATATACCTACTTGTGTGTGTGTACCGATGTGAGAGAGAGACGTTTAGCGAGAGGGGATTGCTTTTTTATTTTGTTCGAGAGGGTAAGTGCGCGGAGTGTCTTGAGTGGTTGGTTTTTTTTTTGCGAAGCTTTTTGATTGCGGGAGAAAAGATTTTATATATCAAAAGTATTTTAAGGCACACTTTTATCATTTTTTTTTTCCAATTAAGGAAGACCCCCGATATAATACCTAATAAATGAGAAAACCTTTTAACACTTCTCTCGCCATCAATCATCCCCTTTCCGTACATAAAACTAATTATAAAATTATTAGCAGCGTCAGACAATCAAGATAGAGAGAGTCTAATAAAACTCGGGAACGAGGGAGAAGATAAAAGAGCGATACGCCGACGAGGGAGAGAGAGAGAGAGAGACAGAGACGGAATGAAAGTGAAAGAAGGATAGAGCGATAAGGAGAAAGCGAGGGCGGAATTGTTGACAATGAAAGTGAGCTCTGAGAACGCGCCCATGACACGGCCTCGACTCTAGGAAGTGAGAGCGCGATTCCGCAGATCGTTCGCATTATTAGTGCAAACGTTCTGGGAACTACATCAGGTATAGACCTATCGCTTTAATGCACGAGCTATAATGTCATCGTCAGCTGATGAGCTACTTTTAGCAGGAATGAAATTAAATTGTTTTTTCTAAAGATAAGCGTTTTACTATACTCCGAGCTATTCTGAGCTACAGACTCGTCTGCAAAAACCGAATTTCCCAAAACGTACACACAGCCCTTAAAAGTCTTCCAAACGATCTCACAGCCATCACAGTACAGCCAGCATCATCCTGACAGATGTGCCATATAGCGCCAGGCACACGTGCTTCGCATAAGCTGTCGTTGTATGCTGTTGGCGCGAAATCGCACACCGGTAAATATGCCGTTGAGCACGTGCGCTCGTTTATAAAGTCTGCGCTTTGTATACACATAGAGCTACTGCTCTCTTATATACGTAAACCACATCTATTTGTATATATAGAAGTGTAGAATCGGAAAATGCATTATGCCGATTGACTAAGCAAAGAGAAGAAAATTAAAATGCTTTTTGAAAAACGCGCTTTGTCCGAAGAACAAACGTATCGCTTGCCTTTGAAACAGTAATTTTTTTTCTCGGAATCTTTACACAAGTCTCTTCGCGTCGACTTTATAATTATTCAAACTCATGCCATCATCAGTTTCCCAGCGGAAACCCACTGTTCTACACCAGAAAATTAGAATCTTCAGTCTACCTCGTATACACGCCAAGAATTTTTTCTTCTCCTTCTCGTTGGAATTTTCGCTCCACGCCGGGAATAAATAATAATTTATCCGAGTCTCACGCGCGCGGCAAAAGTGTGTCAGCGCTCCGTGTATAAAGCCGCGGCGCGAGTTTGTCGCGCGTCGGTGAATTTACGGCTTTTTTAACCCTGTCTCGCGCGCGCGATTATTTTCTTCTCGTGTGTTGCAGACCACTTCTTCTTCTTTTTTGCCAAGGGATTTGAAGAAGAGATCGATAAAGTATGTTTTTAAGGCTACGCTCTCGTATACGCACGCAGTTTGGTATTTTTAGGGCGGCTATGCGATGCACTTCCTTGGAAGGGTCAATGATTTGTTTTTGGAGTATTTCTGTAGCGAAGAGCTGCTCTTGAAATTATTTTCTTCCTTCGTGCGAACGTCGTAAATCATGTGTTATATGTGATCGTCTGTGTGATTTTTGTTTGGTGTTTCGAACGAATGTACCGACCGTTAATGCGGGGGATCTCCACCCCTTAAGGGGGGCGGGGTACTTTGGGATCGTCGGCGTCGCCCCTATGTAACGGCTACCTGGACAAAATTCACCAAATGAGTCATTCGTGCTGTCGCCAGACAGTCATTAGGAATACCTTAGAAGTTCAGAGACGTAATAAATTTTCAGAAATCTTAAATTTTAGATAGACGTAATTAGGTGAAACTTTGTAATGCACCAACTAAAACAATTTCATTGACGCGTATAACGTATACGTATAGTACGTATATAGTCTCTCGCATCATAGAAATAAAAGTGAAGTTCTTATCTGACAAGTCATATGTTTGGAAAAGTCCGCAATGTATGTAGATGGTTACAAATCAATATTCACCAGATAGACGTTTAATTTTTACGAGAAATCTTATCTTTCTTATTTTAGCTATTTTCTATCCATCAGAGCTTAATTAAAAAGCTTTTTGATTAAATTCTCTTATTTACATTCGCATCGCTTTAAATCCTTTAATCTTCTGGACTGCATCCAGACTTGAAATTATCGCACTTAAACGTCCAACAATGTCTCTTAAGAAAACGTTCTCACTCGTACTATATACCGTCTCTGCTAAAAGTCCTTCTTCGTTACTGTCAGCGCCGACATAACGAGTTAGCGTTAGAATTTCCGCATTGGATATATAATACAATTTCGGCAAGGCGCGACTTGTAGGATAATGTCGTCTTAATCGCAAGACTTCATCCATCAAACTCGTGTTTTCCGTCAAAATGTCAGCGACCGAAGTGACTAATTACGGCCTTTTTTGGAGGATCAATTATTGCTAGATTATACTCTATGTAATGAAACGCGTCGCCGAGTTCAGGAGAGAAAATAGACGACGGGATATTTATAGGTTCTGAGAATATTTTAATTTTTGTGATGACTACGAGAGTGAAGATAATAATAATTATTAGTAGCGTGCAGTGAACTGAAACTCTATAGTACAGCGATATTGTGACTGATACATTGATTCGAGTGAACGATTTATTTCTACAGTGTGAAGCTACGAATAAGATAAGTACTTACAAGAATTATGTTTTGCGAGAGAATATTTAATAAACAAAGTGCAACTAATAAAATCGATCTCAAGTTGTCTACGAGTGAAATAATTGAATTCGACAAAAATTAGTGCATCCAAACCATCTAATCTCACTATATACATCTACAACAGCCTACACATAAAAAACCTATCACATTTACATTTCACACTCGTTCAGCACATCCACAATTATCACCGCAACAACTCTTCAGCACAATCCTTTCACAAAACCGGCACAACGTCAACAAAACGCACGCGATAAAACTGCAAAGGCACAAACGCATACGAGTATAATATAATAATACGACGCGTCACCATTCATGCCGCCGCGGCGCAAAGCGTCGTCGCGTCCGTTCGAAATAGCCCGCGCCGCCGGCGGTGTAGTGACTGCCAGTCGGCGAATCTTCGGATTTTCGCGTGCGTGCGAGCCGCCCCTTCGCAAATGTATCACAGAAATAGAGAGAACGCGCCGGACACGCGCGCGGGTAGGGACAGTCGAGCAGCGGATTATTCGATATGTGACTCTCGAGGGTTTGGATGGTCTGGGGCGTAATTATTCGATGAAATATTTACGCTTTTAATTTTAGTATGCATGCACGCGAGAGAAAAAAAAATTTACTTGCGTCAATTAGAAGCCAACGCATCGGACTCGGTAAATATTATCGAATCCCACTAAGTATAACGTCTCGGATTTCTGAGTAACTGGATAATTGTATTTTCATTAGTCGCCTACTTTATTAGTCAAAACTAACAAAACGGAATCAACCGCATCCTGTAATAAAACGTTTTATCTAACAGGCCTAATATACTCTCGCCTACGTCGTAATTCAACGATCGCATACTATTTTAAACCCTCAAGTGTATTATTCGAACCGATTAAATTACGCGTATTATTCAATATCCCCGCGCAAAATAAACCTTCCCCGCTGCGCGTGAAAATCACCTCATCAAATTCGCTTAACGATCTCGAAGGCAGTAATCTCACAGCCATTTAAAATTCAATTCTCATAGCGCGCGAAACATAACTGTTTGCGAAATTATAACGCGCGAGAAACTCGTAAATTCGATTATTAGCGGTTGAACCTATATATACCAAGCGCGGAAGGCTGTCGTGTGTAATAAACGCGCATCGGTCGAAATCGCATAAACCACTCGACGATCTTTTGCGATCTTTTATAGCATAATCAAGAGCAGACTCACTTATATTCTCGCATGTAAGCTTGGCTGAGCTATAGAGCTGCAATAATAACAAACGAGAAAGAGAGAGATGCTTAACGAGAGAGCAATAACACACGCGAGAGTAGGTACTCGCTGACGTGTGCGCGTGCGAGAGCTCTCGGAAAAGTAAAAGTGCGCAGTTCGTGATAATTGACCTCTTATGTCGGGTTCTTGCAGTAGCTTTTATTTTACCTTTTTTTTTAAATAATTGAGATATGAAGTAACGATGTTGGAGAGGAAGTAATCGATCTACAATCGGACTTGCAGCAGTGAAAGAGGCACAGCCGCCTACTGATCCGTCGTAGGCTGTAAACGTAATTTATGTGGGAAAAGTCGTGACAATAATAACGTCATTACGGCAAGTGAGCAGCCGGTCATATATCCAACGATAATGCAACTGTACACGAGGTTCTCCAACTCAATCGAGTCTCCGTGAGGACGTGTTTGCGCAATATCAGTATATAGTACACACACGATCACGCGTAAGAAATTTATTTACGATGTGTATTATAAATAAATTAAAAACGTATACAATCCCTCTCAAAGGTCGTCCAGAATAATTCACTACTCCGCATCATCAATCTTGCTCCGAGCGATTAATCCTCCCTAATACCCCTGTGACCGGCCCCTTAAAATATCTCACCGATCCAAACTCCGAGCGACCTCAATCCGTCACACGCGAAAATCATATCTCCCCTCTTTGATAAATCCGAAAACGTCGATATACAGATATGCGTTATATCGACGACGTGTATTTCATCTGGGAAAATTATTATAAGACCGTCCCGGTCGGCATCTATTTCGCTCAAGCGCGGCCCGCGATAAATCTCGAAACTTTTCTGCGCTTATAAACGCGGAAGACAAACTCCTCGCTTGGCCCTCGTTTCTCTTTCGCGATGCGGTGTAACACGTGGTCAAGCTATATACGTATATAGCGAGGATTTGCTCGCGTAAATCACCAGGTAAGTGTTTAAGTTTAAAAAAAATTAAGCTTATTTCCCAGTCTAATTTTCCACCGACAAATTCTCTGAATACTGCAGCGTATAATTCCAAAATTTTCGAGTTTATTTACAAGCGAACCGCAAACATCCGATCCTTGAAATATAACTTTAAACAATCCTCCAGACGAACTTGCATATCCGTCGCTCAAGCTCAACTTTGTTTTCCGATTTATTTTCAGACTGATATCTCTCTACAGCTCTTTATAAATCTGATATCGTCGTACAGCAGCTCACCGAACCAATCGACTATATACATATACGTCTTTTGATCTATCTGCACCGACGCGATGAGTTTAGACTCGCAGGCAGCGCTACTACACATCACATACACGCGTCTCGCTCTGAAAACTATAAATAAATGCGAGAACAGCACGTGCTGCCGACGAGAGACAAGGGTATATGGAAGAAGACGGAAGAGATTTCTGAGACAGGAGAAAGGGAGTGTGTAGAGTGAAATTGACGTGGATAAGGAGAGGCCGATACGAGAAATGGATATAAATATAGAAGAGGTGTGTGTGTGTGTGTGTGTGTGTGTGTGTGTATCCGTGATGCGAGTATATAGATAAAGCTTCGACATTAGCGTGTCACGAGAGACTAATTTTCTTACTGTTGGAGTAGAGCTTTGTTTTATTATTTTTCCTTTCGCTCTAATATGCGACGAGTAGGCGGCGGCGGCGGCTATTTTTCGAATGAAATTATTAGAATTTTTTTGGCGAAAAAAATAATTTTCAAGAAAACTTAGAAATCAACAGCAGACATTCCTCGGCGAAGAAGGATAACGAGCAAATCCGTCAAAATGCACTATACTCGCCGGAGAAAGAGAGACGCACATCCGGCAAACTCGGGTCCAATTTACGAGAGGCTAGTTTACGACCTCGCTGTCGAACACCCGGGCTAGAGAGTCTCTCTCTCTCTTTCTCCCGCATATGCAAGCTCTAGATCTAGGCTTTGATGTCTTTGTTCTTGTTCTCATTCAATGACTTCTCTCTCTCTTTCTCCTTCTAGCATCGCGTTTGATGTCCCGCGCCAAAACGAGAGACGAGGAAGTGTCGGCTTTTTTTCGCTGCGTGTGGCTCCAAGCGAACACAATCGATGGCTTTCTAGAATTGTTTCGGACGGTAGTTAGTCGGCTTGATACTGGATCGCTGAATGAATTAATGGAGACGTTGTTCGAGGATTCGTTAGGCTAATTGGGATCTTGTGTTTTCGATTACTCGCTTCTCGCTCTATACACTGAGTATAGATCGGACTAAATATAAATGATTACAGTTTTGATTGTATCCAGCAAAATTTTTAATAATTAAACTTTTTTGCGTCAGTCTTACATAACAGCTAATTGAGTTTTAAAAAGCGCTGGCGCTTCCAAAACAAACCCCGTAAGAAAAAAAATAAACAAAGAACAGCAGCGTTTGCTCCAGATATCTGTATAACGACGCAACAGTTCCCAAGCAAGCGATGGCAATTACGCCGACACGACTCCAGGAAGTCAACAAAAGATTGCACGTATAGTATAGTGTATCAGCTGATGCGTAAGTGCTACGCCACGACTTCGATCGGATATAGCTGCAGCAGCGGTATATACAACGCATCAACGGAGCGACAATTGATTCATCATTAGCGTATATATACCTCTGGCTTATTAAATCACGGCGAGAGATAGCGCAATTACCCGGAGGCGATTTCTCCCTTGTAGACCTGGAGAGTCGGCCGCTTAATAGGCTATTATGTATAGAGGTTTTCGTGTCAAGTGGTACACTGCAGTACCGGAAGATTATTCGCTGAGATTGTTATATATATTCAGGACATTTTTTTAGTCTTATTTTGATTTTTATTTTTTAATTTTATACTAAGCTTTCAAAACTGATAACTATCGCTTATTTCTGTACGAGGATGTTGTTTAGAAATCTGCCGCTCATAAATAACGCCATTATACACAAGCGCATAAAAATTAAGTATTATAACCGAGCGGATTAACTTTTTAATCAAGCTTCCTCTACGGCTTTGTGTAGAGACAATTTAAAAGTACCCGCAGAGCTATAATCCGAGTATTAAATGTTGTATAGTCACGCGGCTTTCTCACTTTCACGTTCGGAATGAAAACCGTAGCAAAACGCATGAGTGAACACCAGAAACGAAGGCAAGTATGCATACCGATTTAGCTCATACATCAATTGAACGCCGTATGTTCTCTTAATGATACTAATCAAGCTTATTAAGTCGTTTTAAAAAATCATTCCATATTAAAGTAGAAAATAAAAAATATATAAATGCAATTTAACAACTTTTGCTTTTTTACGAATAAACCACTTGAAACATTGGCTAACGGTCTCGCGCCGTCATAAATCATAAATCGACAAGACACCGGTACAGTATTCGATCCGACTCTCTCAGCTAATAACCCTGAGAGAGAGGCGAGCTGCAGTCAGGAAGAACGAAAAATTGAAAAAAAGAGGAAACCGATCACAGGAAGAGAACGTCTTGAAGCCATCGCGAAAGAAGCGACTCCGTTATGTTCACGGAAGCATTTAGTTCGGCGCCACCCTTTTCCGCCTCATCCTTTCCACTTTACTTTTTCGCAATTTTCGTTCCTCCTCTCCCTCCGCTATTCTATATAACACTCCTCTCTCGTTTCGTCCGGCTTTTTTTCTCTGCCAAGTGCAGAGCGTCAGGTTTATTTTCGGACGGAAACACTGGGAGGTCTTTCGGAAGGAAGTTTGCATAAAAATATTCCAAGCTACTATAACTTGCTTAATTAATCAAAATCTAAATATCTATAACACCAAACTTTCTCAATCCTCGATGCAATTGGGTAACGGCATTCGATGAAAAAGCAAAAAAAAAAGATCGTCACGCTCGGCGAGCACTTACCTCCAAATGTGCGGCAGGAATCCAGAGCACGTCTCGCCGCACTGCAAGCAAGGCTGGCCCTCCTCGACGTCCGTGATGTGAACACCCTGGAACAATCACCAGAAATGTAAATGTGCTTGTTCGTCCTATACCCAATGTGTGTTATGTCAAATATACGAATTATGCAAACGTTGGGTCATGTGTATTATATAGGTACGTATGGATACGTTGAACTCTAAATCGAACGCAAAGTTATTTTTAGTCGCTCGTATAGATTTCGAATTATTAGGTAACGCGCCGGTTTGTAATGGTTTGTATAAATTTGCTTTTAACGGTCTATCAGGAATTTTAATTACAGCAACTTGTATTTTAATACACATTGTATACTGTGCGTGTGTATACGCAATTTCGTTTTGTCATTCGCGTTACTTCACCGCGTTGAAGTTTTATTATACTTTGTTTTCTTTATACTTCTATAATCCAGCATGTTAGATTAGAATTTTGCAACGTAGACTACTATAAACTTTCGATTTTTACAAAAGTTCAATCACACCACTCGTAAAACAGCGAGAAACAATGCAAACCAAGTTCAGAAACACACTACGCGTCAAGTGCAAAGTATTCAAGCATTGGTTACACTAATTAGTATACACTCGAACCGCAGAAGAAAAACGGGACAAGGCCAAGTGGAAAATCAAGGCGCACAACGGTACGCGTGCGTATAATTGGGAAAAAGTTTTTAATTGCACACACGGCGTATACACAGTCCATCATAGCGTCGTCGTTTCGTCAGAAGTCGGCAGATCGAGAGCCACCAAGTATATACGCTTGATCGACAGAGCTTGACGCGCGTCTTCGAGACGCGCTGGAATATCGCTGGTTTCTCGGTGTGTACGAAGAGGTATTTGGCTTTTTGATTATTTCACCGGCACTGCGCGGAGAGCTGACACGCTTGTTAACCCTCTGGATTTGTATTTTTTAATTTTTTTAACGAGCTCTTTCGTCATGATTCTTTCAGATGATGAGCTCGTTTTTATCTTCATTGTATGAAGAGCTCTTTCTTTTTAATTCAACAAAATATAAAGAATAAACATTTTTCATTTACTACAATTTTTCAATACTTTCCCCCTAACCCAGACGCCGCGCATAACAATAGCCCGTGTCTATCAGCGAGTGAGCTGCTATCAGCCAATAAATACATCGGCTTTTGTGTCCGCGCACTATACTACTCCGGACAACATTAATCAGCGCCCTAGACGCGAGTAAATTATTCGAGAGCGCGTGTCAACGGGTTAGCGTACACTACCTACACTCTTCTATACAAAGAGAGCGGATTCTTGACGGCGTTCCAAGCGTCCCGATTAATCGGAGCGCCACTATATATATACACACACCGGTTTAATCGACGCGCATCAGCCAATAATTCATTTCCGATCGAGATTCTCCCGCCTGTTATATATGTGTGTATGTGTATGTGAGGAACGAGTTTCTTCGCGGAGAGACTCCGCTGCTGCGGTACGGATTTTCCATGCACTTCGATTCGAGAGCCAAGAGCGAGTGTCGCGTTGTGGGATTGAATTTTTGAAAGTTGTCGAGCGCGAATTCGATTAGTGGAAACTGTATAGTGAAACAAATCAACCTATTAGTACTAATTCAAGTTACTTTCAAGTAGATTTGTGAAAAAAAAAAATGAATCGAGCAATACCAGTCGAAAATTTCACGAGAAAGAAAAAAACTGCATAAATTATTACATAGATACACGGACAAAATTTATTACTCCCCGCTCTTATAGCGATATCCATATACTTTCAACTTCAGTCCACCAGTATTATAAATCCAAAATCCCAAAGTAGCGAGCTCGACTCGTTCGCAGAAATCCCAACAGCAGCAACAGGCGGTATATGTATATACAACAGAGGCAGTTCGGGGCCAGTCCGCCCACGCCTTTTACGCTCGCGGCATCACCAAATATCGAGTAGGTAGTAGCCGCGCTCGTCGTCTATACACTCTCTTGCGCGTCTCTCTGCATCTAGCCGGCTATATATAGTAATCTTGAATAACGATCTTGAGTGAAAGAGCGGGCCAAGCGAATGGCTTTTCGGGCCGTGAGTCAGATGACTGGTGTGCGACACCTTAGCGCGAATGGAGTATAGACGAGAGCTTTTTGCTTCAGTCACGGATCGACCGGCGATGGGATGAGTCGGTTCTTATGAGATGTTGTTGTTTTTTTTTATTGATGAACAGCTGTACTCTATGTGGTTATTGAAGAAGAGAATGAAATTTTGAAGGGATTTATAATATCGTTGGTAGAAAATCACATAATTTTGAGTTTGGTAAATTTTTATTCAAGCCAATTGCACAAATCCGCATATTAACAAAAAAAAAAAAAGAATATATATTTTCATATCGATAAATTAAGCAAAGAACAATAAAAATTGCCAAAGCGCATCCGTTAATATATACGATTAATAAATTACACCAAGACGAGAGAGTATAGCTGCGCTCAATACAAGCTTCTCATAAATAACGATCCAACGACACTGTTATTAATAATCCGCAATAAAGAAACCAGGCTTATTGTCCGCCGCACATACTTCTCTCGAAAAATCTTCTCAAACAATCCGCACATACTCCATACGGCAGCATTCAATCGAACAAACTGCACAATACACGGCAATAAACCTCGCCTTTATGAATACCCGCAAGAGAAAGACGCTCATCACAAATCATCGGCTGCACATAACGCCTGAAGCTCTTTTATTTACGCCGCGATCGTAAAAATCGAGTGTCGAGGAGGCGTCCGCTGACGTTTTCGTGAAAAACGAAAGAGAGACAGGTACAACATGATGAGGCTTAGAAAAGCCGATGATTCGCTTCTATACTTTACGCGGTCGCGTTGATGTTTCGACACTTGGCTTTACGCAAATGTTACTTTATATCGTGACAAAAGCTAGATAAATCGCGTTTTAACGCACTATACAGTGTTGCAAGAGCGTAGTGTCTATAGGATTTATGGTATTGTCATTAGTTACAAGTTTTATAGTCTCTTACAATAATTTTATACTCAATGTTACGCCCTGAATTTCCCGCAACCACGTATTAGTATACGATGATTCAATCCCAAAAGCAAAATTACTCGCGATCTCCGAGACAGCCAATATATAAATCCCAAAGGAGAAAAAGGCCCCGTTATACTCGCGCGGCTGATCATATCCCCTTCTACGGTAAATCCCGCACCGCTTCACCTGACCCCTACTACACACACACACTCGCACAACCGATCCCGATAAGCGATCGGTATTTACGGTAATATCATCTGGTGTCATACCCCATCTCGATAATTCCAGATTTTTCTCGAGGGCATCACAAAACTCCTGGCGTAACTCTCGGACGATCTTCTCGGGCTCTCCTCGTGTTCCTCTTCTTCCTCGTCGTCATCTTCGAGTGATTCGCGGCGATGGTGTCTTCTGCGTCTATTGATGCTGTTGTCCTTCGATCGTCTTCTTCGATCGTCTTGGATCTTCGAGTATCCGCGTTTAGGCTCGTCAGCGTCGTGGTCGTTGTTGTCCTCGAATGACTCTCTGCGGATCTCGTGGCGGTCGTAGACGTTCTCGATCTCGAAGTGACCCCGAGGTTCTTTGAGAGAGTCGAAGACGAACTCGTCCTTGGCGTCCGAGGTAGAGAGCTCCTTGATCTTGCTGTGGTCCTTGAGGTACTTGGCGGCGAACTGACGATTGCTCTCATACCACTCTTTCATGGAGAAGGTCTTCTTCGATGGGTCCCTCGATACGTCGTCGTGGTCTCTTATAACCTCGACGGGTTGGTGATCCCTGGGTGGGGTCAGGGGTCTGGAGTGTCTCTCGGAAACTCTGGGTTTGGGTGGTTTGCCTTTTGGTGAATCTCGATGCTTGCTGTTTTCCTTGTTCCTCAAGCTGCTCTTCCTGGTCACTTCGCTGCCGTTTCTGTCCCTGGAAGAGTGTCTGTGGTGAGAGTTGTCGGCTCGATCGTTGAAGGAGTTTCTACGGTGGAGATCGGGATCGTCTCTGCGAGCTCGTTCGTACTTCTGGATCCTCACGTCGAATTCCTCTGGCGAAGCTTCGAACGCGTAGCTTCGTCGCTTGGACCGATCGGTATCGTGGTGTCTACCCTTGTGGTGATGGTAGTCATCGTCGTCTTCCGGTGATCTTCTTCTAGACCTGGGCTCCTGATCGTACTCGTGTTCCCTGATCCTGTGGTTCTTCTCCGTCTTGGACTCCTTGGGATACGCCTCGAATTTGTCGGGAGTCTTCCTCTCTTTGTGACCATTGCCGTTTCCGTGGTCATACCTCCAATCGTCATCCACGTACTCCTGTTTCTTGCTCTTGGTCAACACAGGCTCTTTCTTATCCCTGTCATCGCTGTTTCTCCTGAACTTGTCGACGATGGCTCGGAAACCGAGATTCAAGCCCGCGTTCTTCTCGTTCTTCTTCTTCAGCGATCCGAAGTTCTCGTACCGGTTGTTGCCGTTCTTACCGGTCTTGATCTCTTGGTCCTCATCGTCCTCTTCGCTCCAGGGTTCACTAGTCCGTCTGCCCTTGGATTTGCCGTTTTGCCGATCGACCGACTCGCGGCGACGACCCACTGAACTGGAACGTCGTCCTTCCGATGATGTACCGTTGCGAGACAACCGTCTCGTAGGTGACGACGAGGATTCGCCGTTAACGAAGATCTCCTCCACCTCAGCATCGGCGATTTCCCTCTGACTCTTCCTACCAGCTCTGGTCTCTTTCTTACGCTGCTGGTCGTCCAGATCCTTGATATCCCACGAGGCGAACTTCTCCCTGCTCCTGCGGTACAGGTAGTCCACATCGTTGTTGTCCTTTCTCGAGACCCTCTGATGTCCGTTACTGTGCGAGGACTTTCTCAGCGGATACTTCTCCTCCTCCACGTCGTCGTAATCATCTCGTTGATGACAATCGTTGTTATCCTCGTAGTCGACTATCTTCTCCCTATAGAGCCTATGCTCAAGCTTAGCAGGATAATCGTCATCTCGATTCCCATAGATCGACTTTGGTTCCTTCGAAGCGTATCCTCGAAAGTGAGCCGACATCTTGGCAAGAAATGGCATCCGATTCTTCAAACCTTCTCCATCTCACCACTTATGATGAAAACGATTGGTATATCACACTAGGACGTAAAAATCACAGCCTAAAACCAGTGCCGCAACACATACTATAACGAGGCGGCTCTCGCAGCGATCCTTCGAATTTCGCGGACGCGCCGTCACTGCGAGAGCTGCTGTTGCCGCGTTGCTTCTCTCCAACTCTCCTCTCCTTCCTCTCCACGTGCAAGCTGCACCGGACGAGAAAGAGAAGGAAACTACTATACGCGCGCGGCAGGAGAGAGAGAGAAAGAGCTCGGCGACGATCTCTCGTTTCACTCGCTCGCGAGGCCCGAAACTCAATCCTACGTGGGCAGTAGTGCCGAATCGCGAGGGAGAGAGAGGTGGGAACGAGTCAGAGAGAGAGGGAATTGTGTATGTATATACGTATATATCTGGAGTATATAGTATAGTGGACGAAGGAGTGTGAAAAAGGGACGGGGAGGAGGTGCTACGTCGATCCAGTCGAGATTTCGCGAGATTGATTGCCTTCCGGTGTAAGAATGAATATATAGGGATATTTATGTTGAAGAGGAGTCGGAACATTCCTAAGTAAGAAACAAAGCTAAATGCAAATGTATACAGGGGAATCCTTAGAGACAAAAGGTAGACAACCAGATCGGCGGATACGATCTGTCTCCGAGGTGGGAGTAGGTGGTACGATATATACAGAAAAAGAGAGACGATCGGAGCAGAAGGAGAAATGGACAGACGATCTTTGAAAGAGGGAGAGAGAGGAGTAGGAGACAACCCTGAAACTCTCCAACTGCGTCGTCGTCGCACTTTCACGAGCATTGGCGCCACGTACGAGTGTATGTGTATACACGCACACTTTATTGCTTTCTCGTATTTTTGTCGGCGCGAGTTAGCTTCCCTATCATTACACATGAATGAGTTGTTCGATAAAACTAAAATTTATTTTTTACACACGAAAAGAATCCCTGCTAAAATCGGCACAAGCTATATACCAATACGCTATACCATCCACACACTCTATATACACTCGCGTTCGCCGGTGCACGAACCCAAGCGCGAGCGCGTACGACGACCGGCAATTTTCCTCGCGCGCTGTTTTCATCCTCGACGCGCCGCCAAGGCCGTAGCGCTAAACGCTTGGAAATTGAGATCGTGCCGATGCTTGCGAAAAAGAGCGACTCTTATTCGGCAATTTACTCCTCCTCTGTTTCGAGAATACTAAGGTCGTGACGTTCGGTTGTCGAAATATTTTTACGCTACGGTTTGTTATTAAAAAAAAAAAAGAACTTTTTCAAATCGTTGCCCGGAACGAGATTCGATGTCATGCTTTCCAATGACTATGCACCGAAAAATGACGGAGATTTCTCTAGAGGAAATAAAACACACACACACACACACACAGAGCACTGCACTGGAAGGATATAACCCCGTCGACGACCAAACGCGAACTGAGAGAGAGAGAGAGAGACTCGCGGGAGGAGTGTACGGTGAGACGTTCGCGCCGCACAGGTGGCGAACCTCACGTTCCCGTTGGACTCTTTAGACGAAGAGGAGATGCTGCTGCTGCTGCTGTAGACTGATATTTTCCGCGACTTTTTGCGGCTGTGAGACGCATCATCAATGTGAAATGTGCTTCGGGGCTGCCCGCAAGGAACTGGTTCCTTTATTTCTTAGATTATATTCTGGGTCAGCTGTATCGAAATATTAATTTTTTTTTTCCGCAATAATAATAAACTTCAATTACACTCTAGGGACTAAACGCAGATGAAGTTCAACCACAACAATCCGAGTACCATCAGAAGGGCAAGACTTCCATCAACGAAACAGTCGTATATAGCGCATACCTCGACGTATGTCTCGACTGCTTAACGGATCCCCTGCACAGCGCAGACACCGCAGGTTCGCACAATTAAAGTTCCGCTTTGCGGTGTGTGTCCGAGAAAGATACTTGTGCGCGTTCTCGTCCGTCTCCAATTGCGTCGAGGTTTGCTGCACGTCGTGTCTACTTTCCTCCAGGTCAGCCGATTTAATTAGCTTTTTGATTGACGATTTGCATGTGGTTCGTTGTATCGCGAAGTTTCAATTCGAGGATGATTACACGCTTATTAAATTCGCAGATATTGCTCGAGTGTAATAGTCGTAAAAAATTGAATATATCGCTCAATTGAAATGATCCTTATAAAAAAAAAGGTTAAAAAGTATTCCCGCGTGAAAGCGCGAAGAAAAATCCAACATAAACGCACAATCGACTTCTGAAAGGAGAAGAGAGCGAGTCCTGACAATAGCCGGGCAAACGGCAGCCAACTCCCGAAACAAAACGAAGAACAAGAAGAAGAGGAGTATAGTAGCTCGCGCTGAGCCTCTGTAAAAGTCGAGGAGGTGGTCGGTCGTCGTCGAGACAAAAAGAACGAGAGCTCGACTGCTCATGTAGGCTAAGAAGTGCAGGTGTGTGTGTGTGTACGGTGGAGGTAATATACCTACACCGATCGATTTCACGTATATGTGAGGCAGCGGCAGCCTATATGCATAAACGAGATATCAAGGACGCCGTTTATTACACGCGTTATACGCTGCGGCGCGCGCACTTGCTGCTGCTCTTTCGCACAGTACACTGCACTCGACGAGCGTATATAATGCGGGAGAAAGAGAGAGAGAGAGAGAGAGAGAGAGAGAGAGGAGCTGCGTGTTGTGTTGTTTGTGCAGCACGGATGGCTACGGGTTTACCCGCACCGAGGAGTCGACGATCTAGATTCTAAGGAGTAGTACTAGTTTGCTTTAACGAGTCGATGCGGAGGTTTGTGTGTACGGGAAGTTAATGTTGAGGTGTACTTGGAGGATTTTATCGCTGAATGATAAGTAATTTAAATTTGGGTGCAAAGAGTATAATGTGAAGAATAGATTTTTGGATGAGTAGACGAACGTACATAATACATAGACGAGAAACGAAACAGTTTTGGACTGGGCTCTCCCTCACCGTTTGAACAGTGAACTTTCAGACTTTCTATAGTTTCTGACTAGCGACGTTAGGTGGCGCACAGACACTTTTTCATTACTCTTATCAGGATCTGCGCGTAGAATGTATTTATAGGAGTGTAATACCTGTACCAAAACTGCCTTTTGATGGTCGTTAAGCCAGTTTGGACTGATCATGCTATAACTACAATTGTTGTACACCTAAGGCATAGAGTATATGGTTAAGCCAGAAAACATCCATCCTTCATTCAACCAGACAACCCTTCGAAAACCCCAAAAAACAAAAAGAGGCACATCGTCCTCTGCACAAGCCACACACTCTCACCTGCAGATACCCCGAAAAGACCAAATAATAAGCTTCCAACACACATATCAAATATATACACACGCAATTAATCTATCGCAAGTCTCGCGACCCTACCTACACTTCGCATCACAGCACACACGGCAAACAAACCAGTCCCACAACATAACACACTGACCCGGCGAATCCTCCTCCCTCGCATATAATACTCTCTCTTTCTCGTCGACTCCAATTCCCCGTGGAGAAAACGACACACACGCGAGCGCGCGAGAGCCATTCTCTTATACTTATTCTTCTTCCTCCCTATCGCGTGGGTCGAGAGCAACAAGGTCTCGACGCCCCCGCTTGACTTCTGCCCGAAATGGTGCTCGCTTGAGCCGTAAACTCGTATGTATACAATACGTGTGCAGTTGGTTTAATTCATTAGAGAGGGTCATCGATTTTTTTTACTTTCGGTTTTATTTTCGGATGATGAGGAAATTGTGTTCTGGATAAGTCGACAGCCTGAGAGCGATAGTGTATTAGGGTAGTTTTGTAAAAATAGATGCTTCGTCCTGTTACAATATGTCATTCGCTTCTTTCGATACGTTCATCACACCTTTCGAGAAAAAGCGTTTAAATAACCTGATAATTACGTTACCTCATGAAACCAGACCAGATTTATATTCCTCAAAGTCGAAAACTTTACGATTTCGACATACACACACACACACACACACACACACACACACACACACACTGACGTCTCCATCGCGTGCGTCTGGCCATTTACTTTCGGCCCCGATACACACTATACTGACATATTATACAGGTTCTCTTTTGTTTGTCGAAAATTGAAAAAGAACCCAAGCTCGGCGTCGGTGACTGGACGACATGCCTGAACTCATTTCGGTAATTGCGCGCTGATGAGTTGCGCGAATTTTTCGGTGGCCCCTTGTGTGATATGAACTACGACCTCGCCTGTTCACTTTTATACTCGAGATTGTGCAGGTTTTGTATTCGCTGCCGGTGAGATGATACCTGAATCATAGAATGCAACAGACATACGATTTATATAGTCTATCCACGTGCCTGTGATAATTAAATCTCGCCGTAGGTAATTTAAAAGTTCCATAAAGCTGATCCAACATAATCCTCGGACTGTATGGATTCGGAGCTAAAAGGCCTGAAACTGTTTATTTTGAGAATTAAGAGATCCTCCGTCATTATTCTTCCACACTAGTGGTGAATAAATTGTCGTATTCTCAATCCTTTTTTAAGCTTTAATTTATGACGAAACGAGAAAAAGGACGATACGCGACTGCGAGTCTAAGACGAAAGCCGCAGAAAGAGAGAGAGAGAGAGAGAGATGACAACGAACTTTTCTCCGAATCCGCCTACGCGATCCTTTTCATGCCACACCCGTCACACTCACACACGTCGTTTCAAAACTACATTTACAGAGTTTTATTATCCGTTTGGTTGAAGAATTTTTTTTTTACGAATCGTCAAAATAAATCTTGTTAGTGCATTTTTGGTTTCACAATGGAAATTTCTGAAATAGTTTCGATTTGAGATTCTCGGCGTTAACTAGCGAACTTGTTTAGTGAAAGAAGCTCCAATAAATAAAGCTAGAGGAAAAAAAAATTAAACAAAAAAAGAAATTTCTTTCTTGTAGGTACAAAATCGCGGTGAACCAGCAGTGATTCAGGTCGACGATGCTCGTAATCGTAAATTCTGCAAGATCCTTATACGCTTAATTGCTCTTGTTCTCGCTGGTATAGGCGCGGCAAAAAGTGGGAAATTTTCTGCCGAGAGAGAGAGAGAGAGAGAGAGAGAGAGAGAGAGACTATATCGAATATAACTTAGTTTACAGCAAGAGCCTTGAGGGGAGCAATAAGGAAAGGTTTTTGCGTCGTTAAGATCGAGACTTCGAATGATCTCTGCTGTTTATCGGTTTGTAGTAAGCGATTAATTTCAGACGTTCTACGATGATTTTATACAAACCATGAATTCGCTTCTAAAAACTTCGGTCACGTATATAGCAGTTGATAATACAGAATAGGTACAATACAGCAAAGAGAACCGTAGGCCAGCTCAAGCATGAATCGTCCAACTTTCGTCGCGGCGACGACTTCGCAATAGTTATACAATTAGGCGTAGCGCTGCAGCCGTGTCCGAGAGAGAGAGTCAAGCGCAACAAGAAGTGGTAGCCGTGTATACCTAGTGGGCGAGTGGGGGAGAAAAGCGCGCGGCTCTAATTGGATTTACGGCGGAACCGTTAAGCATTTAGCGGTCCGCGTATAGTCGCAGTATCGTCCAGCGTCTGTACAGAGCTGGGTAATATACAACGTAGTTTACAGTAAATAGATATTTTTTATTCGATTAATAATATGATACGAGACAAAATTTATAATTTAATCAAAGCTTCTCTTTATACAAGTTAATTTCGTTTCGGATCATTCACAACGCCGTATATACCACCGCAGTCTATAAGCTTCACTACAGTGTTCCACCCTACATACGGAATAATCCAATCGTTCCACTGCACTTTTCTCGCTCTCCATGCACACACACCTAACGGCTCCTTCGTTTCCTTTCGATTCGCTGCGCTCTTTCCTGCATCGGCTTCTCTATACACAATACTATGTATATAATACAATGTAATATAGCAAAGCCCGAGAGGCCCGGAGGTTCACGCCTTTCAATCAATTATATCCGACTGCGCCACGGTGTATATAGGAACATTATAAAACGACGACTTTTATCATCGCAACGATGGTTTATTGTTTCGACGGCGACTTGCACTTGCTACCGTTTTCGCGCGGCGACGTATAAGAGTGACGAGTGAAATATTACCGGCGCACGCTGACGACCTCGAAGAGAAACGTCAGAAGCCTTTCGTCGACTTTGAGACACTCGCGGCCGTTGTTTACTTTCGGTCGCTGAAGTCTTTGTTAGGCTTTTGAGGTTCTGATGCGGGTTCGAGAGTTATACGAGGTCTTGTATATGCAGCTCCGAGTGCAATAATTTATGCGAGTTTTTCTCTTTTAAAATTCAAACAAAAGCGACGGTAATAAAGAAGAAACCCGAAAACATATAGAAAATTGATTATAAAAACTAATTGCTTCATAATATACTACGTTTGTTTAACGCACTCTCGTATCAGCCAACACACACACATACAACACACTGTACTACTGCATCACGCAGAGCAGTGCGTTCCATTCGGTTTATTACCCCGATAATGAGCTCGCGAATGGCTCGTCCGCGCAAGTAATTTTCCGTAAACATTTTTACAGCTGTGCGGCGCACGCAATCTTGCCTCTCTCTCTCTATGGCCATTTCGAGATTACGTAACGGGACGCTTGGGGGTAGCTCTTATATGTGTACACAGGCAAATGATACGACGCTAAGTGATCCGCGATTTCTCTGGTGCCTCGTGTTCGAAAATTGTATTATATATACCTATAGCCGCGCCTTTGGGGGAATACACGACAACGACGAAGTATATAGATGATGATGCCCTTCGAGCTTTTACGAGCGTGACACGATAATAGTTTTGAGACGTAGACTATAATACTCGGAAATAGACTACAGTTAACCCAAATTTTCGCTTCGCTTTTTTGTGCTATAAGAGATATCCCGCTGCCGGAGGTTAAAATAGGCCTAAAGATCGTATAATCACGGATGATTCCAAAAATGTGTATCATTAATGCGAGGCGATACCCGTTTTACGAGCGACGAGTTTCACAAATAAACGAATGTTTAACGCTGCTATGGTTTAGAAACTGATACATTGGACACGGGATGCTGAGTCGGGGACAGATGGCGAGGTTTAGACTCGTTTGGTAATAATGTATGACCAAAATATTTTCTCGACGTGGCCTGTGATTGATTTGTTTGAAATGGTACGTTAAATACTGGTAATTAAGGAGGCTTGGGTGTTTATAAGAAAAACGACAGATTGCTCTGAAACTTGGCGATTATGTAAATAAAGTATGCCAGATTTGTTTGGAAAAAAGAAATACCATGGTTGACGACCTCATTTTCGAAATAATCGCTACCGAAAAGTTGACACTTTAACACGTAGTCTTATGGGAATAGAATCAAAATCGACTAATACTCCGGAAGTAAGCGAGGAGTCCCAGTGAAAAAATATATACTAATACTTTTGATTACGAGGAATCTATTAGTTAAATAAAAACATAGGGTTGACGACTTCAATCAAGAGAAAAGTGCGAAAAAGTACAAAAAGTGAGGTTATCTACTGCTAATGCACATACTTTTCGCTATTTTCTGGCAACTTTCTTGTAACTTTTTAGCGTTTTATTACTTTTCTACTTGGATACGACTTTAATATGTACAATTATTAAAAAAATTAGCAGTATTGAACATTCGTAAAATATGTGCCCCCACGGGGCCCCTCACTTGATACGGCACCAAACGCCCAAACCTCCTTAAGGTGATAGGTACACCTGGTTCTAGCTAATCAGGCAGTTATATAACGTGAACGGCCCAAGCAGACCTAACGAAAGGTAGTTTTGGCACGTGATATACCGCTATATATGCACTAAGCTCATGGTGAGTGATTGTGGAAATCAAATCATCGAAAAGCGCCTATGCGACATCTACCTTCACTAACCAAATACTACGAGGGAGAGTTTTAACCACAGCCGTGAGTGAACACAAAACGGCCAGTCCAAATCACGATATCTGTATGTAAGATCGTGATCCAAATTAAGCGTATTATCAACGTTTATCAAAATTATTTCTGCGCATTAACTATGAATACGACATAATACGCGCTTCTTTCAGAAATTTATTTGCATTTTACAATTATTTCTTAACACACAGTCGATTATTTAAAAAATTCCATAATTCCAGGATTTTCCTGAGCGAACAAAATTCCCTGATATTTGCAAATTTTCCAGGTTTTCCAGGACCGGTAGACACTCTGCGATAAGCAAGTTTCAAGAAAACTGCTTTAAATAAAACTCTTGCGACATCAAGTGGCAGCGGCGAGAATCGCGTTACAAGAATCGAAGCATGAAGCGATACCCTACGTCGGTTACGTAGAACGCTGCTTTGTATAGGAACGAAACCTTTTCTCTATAGAATTCGCAGCATACGATAATTCATTCTCGTTCTATGATTTATTTTTTCGTAATTTACAACTGTCTAATTTTTTCTATTTGTTATGTTTATTCCATTGCTTTGATCTCGCATTTTTTTCTAAAGTCTCTCACACAGCGAGTTTGCTTTTTTTAAAATGAAAATATATTGACTAATCATACATAGTTTTTGATTAAAATTATTTTACGAACAATTCATTTATTTTAAAGCCTGGAGGTACACGTGTCATGCGATGTTTTCGTTTCGAATAAACAAAATGATTGTACAATGAATTAATTTAATTGTTTGTGTTCATCGAAGAATACTGCGGAATCCAAATTTTCAATAATAAAATGTATTGTTTTAATTATTTGTGCACGTGCAGATCCAATCAATAATCATTTATTTTATTTATACAAAATTCTCGGCGTACCTATAGTCTATAATTTAAAATAAATTCACAACTGATTGGACTCATGTGATCCAAACTTTGCAATGAATAAACCTACACTTCCCAGCTTTCCAGAACCCGCAAACAATCGTCATGTCTCCCACCGCGACTCCAGCAAAAAAAAGTTGAGTTCAACAAGACGCCTCGCACATCAAAGTGTACCAAAGGATACAAGTGCACAACACAGCACTCGTTAAATTCCGCTCGTCTCGGGCGACTTCTTACCATCGGCGGCATTGAGACACGAGTCGTCGCGGGAATGATGTCAGCCGTGTACGGAAGTGACATCAGTTGGTTAATATATAATGTGTGGACTTGCTTCGTCGGTCGTCGGTGTCTTCTGCAGAGACGCATTAGGCATATTTCGCATCACTAGTGGGACACGTTGATATTTCAACGTCCTTGAGGCAAAGTACAGGGACCACACATGTGTGTCTGTGACTCCACAAGTGTCTCTTTCGCCTGGTTGATTTGATGAATATATGCCTTTGCTCGTAACTTTGCTTACCAGTATATACTTTGCGCAGGCCCGTTTTTGTTTCTTTCACTTTTTTTGCGAGCTTCGTTTTGTTTGGTCGCTAATTGAAGTGCCGCTCGCACGCGTGCGGCTGTATATACAAATAGAGACTTTGCCAGGCTGATTTATGATGGCTTATGGTGCAATTTGTGTGCGACTGAGTGATGTTTACATATTTGAACGGTATAATATACGGGAAAGAGTCGTTTTAAAACTTGGCGTTAATTGAATGAAGCTTTGATTGTCGCGGTATAGCATTTTGTTTAACGATATACTTATATTCTGGAGCTTTTTTTGTTGGGACGAGACACAGTAGCTATCGTGCGTCAGGAGCGAATTTTAATTAGCGTACAAAGTTTTAATTTTAGAAATGCCATTTCCAGCCTCTTTTACTGCGGAAAAACACGCTTGATGGCGTCAAAGAGGATAAACGAAATTATATGCATATTTTTAACGTCGCCAATGTACATATAGGCTTGACGTTTGACTAGCAATAGAGCAAAAAATTATCAACTCTTCTAAAGCCCAGTAAACATTTATATGCGTGAATATTCATCGGGCAAGTTTTCATTATAATAAATATTCAATTGATGCATTAAAAAAGATTCAGTTATGTACATTAGTTTGGTATAGCCGCGTAGTACAACTGTTTTGGACTGGCTTTCTCCCTACACCACTCGAATTTCTCGGCTTCTTATAGTTTCAGTTTAACGAAGATAGGTGGCGCATGGGCACTTTTTCCATAGGAGATATGATTCCCTTATCAATCTGTGCACCGAGTGTATATATATATCGGTGTGCTGCTCATGTAAAAACTGCCTTGCTGGGGCTGCTACTTGGACTGTTCATGCTACAATGCTAAACCATTGAGCTGCTGATTTTCTAATTCCTTCATAGGTATATCTAATAAATCGTTTAGGTGAATAGACGTAACAAATATTCTTCTTTTGCAAACAACAATCAGGCAGTGGTTTTAGCGCAGCTGCAGATTAATACGCCAAAAATTCAAAAATATCAAGGTATGATTGAAACAAATCTGATACACGCAAAAGTTACGCTCATGCGGTAATTTATACTCAGCTCTCTTGAGAAAGAGAGAGAAATATTGCCATGTCTTCGCAGCAGCAGTTTGCGGCAATTATCGGACGAGAAATTGCTGAAATCTGCGCTTGATCCAATAAAAATGACTTTCATAATTGACCGGCGGCCGAAAAGGATTCAATATGTGCACAAAGAAGGTATATTCGAGCGCTATGTAAAACCATGAAAGAATTATTGATAATAGCTACAATTAAAATCTTGATAAATGTGAAGCGGCTAGCCCATTACTTATGTACTTTGCCGATGATTTATTGTTATAGTATTTTTCTCTTTCGAAAATTTAAGCTGGCCGCATAATAAATTGCATACAGGTATAATGATACGTCTCCTATACTACATTTTCTCGAAAAGTATTAGAAAGTATCCGCGAATTTCGACGATGGATATAATATACGCTTGCGTTACACACAAAGTCAATAAAATCTTAGAATACATTTTTTCATCTTTTAGATACTACTGATATATCGTATCGTTATTCTGTTATGCAATATTAAATTTCGAAGTATCGTGATCGCGCGGAAGCGCTAAGGCATGTGTCAACCATCAGTACTGGAATGCTGCATCTCTCGCACTCTTCTATATTTAGATGTACACGTAAGCCACGTCATAATGTTATATGCAATATTATAATATACTCTCGTTGACGTTTTTTTTTTTGTCTCCCGTATTTATGGATCGATTCTTTTACCTCGAATATTCACTGCCGAGGACCTCGGCGGTGACGCAATGCGCCAGCTGATATTGGATTTATCAGTGTCAACGGGGAAAAAGTTTAATTTTCGAGCCCTTGAAATATGCGTTACGTTATCGTAATTTTTGTTTTAAGAACTCTGTGTAAAAATTTTTTGCTACAAAATCATCAACCTTATTAAAGTCTCTATCTCTCGTGCGTTACATAAGCAACAAAATCGCCTCTACATTTTTACATCTAAACAACCTTTATTAAACTAATTACAAACCACCTACAAAACTCTCTGTACATTCTCCCACAGACAAACTCGAAAAAAAACACCAGTCTTTCTCACAATTCACAACAAAACAGCAGATCACAGCGCAATGTACAAAAGCACTTAAATCCATCTTCAGACGTCACACGAATTCAGAACTCGGCCGAGTTTTTGTTACACGGATTAGCACCGCCGCCGCGACCATGACTTTCATTGGCTCTAATTGATCCGAGCAGCTGCGGAGGAACTATATACCGCTGGTGTACATCATGGTTTTGTTTATCAGAGCCTCGACCCTATTTAATATGCGCTCAAAACGATGTGCATCCGGAAACGGCTTGCCTTCGGTTTCCGTTGGTTATCGGAGCCCCCTCAGGACGTGGATTAATGTGAGTTAAGTATAGGTGTATAAGTGTCAGTGATTCTATAAAGAGATGTCGAGTATAGTATGATATAAAAATGTATCGTGTCATCTTTCTCCGTAAAAGTTAATCCTGGAATTACAAACAAGCCGATCGTCGAGTCTCATCTCGGTCGGATCAAAGAATGCGTTCAGCGACAGTGCGTTTATCGCGTCGACTTTCGTCATTTTCGAATAAACGATTTCGCCACGCTATATGTGTACTGGGGAATAAGACATGTGCGTAACCATGTGTATTTTCCACGAACGATGACCTCATTTTTGCACTTCTGTCGCGCGCAGTGAATGATGCCACCGTATGGACACTTCGAATCGAAGCATCGATTGGAAAGCGTGTGATTTATACAGGAGAATGTCATCAGCGCGAGACTATATGCATAAAGGTTTTCTCGGGTTGGTTATGCGGTGTTTTATTTGACGCGGGAAAGTCATTGTTCGTGATTTTATTAATAACGTGCTGTGAAAAATTCCAATGAATATTGGCCCAGCTAAATATTTAATTGAATTATTGTCAAGTTCCTTTCATTTTTGGAATTTCGATCGCTGAAAAGGAATACAAATCAAATAAAAAACTTTTGCTCTAATAATATTAAGCTTTCAGAACTCCTATAACTATTTTGAAATCCACGAACCAAAATAATAAAAAACCAAAATTAATTCAATCAAACGCAAGTAATAATACGCAAGAGGCAACGCGCGAGCGCAACGTAAACACACACAAGGCTTCGTCGATATTAAACGTGCGATTAATTAACGGCCGTGTTTATTTTATCCCAGCATGCAGCTTCCAAACAATAAGCCGCGTATGTATAAGGTCTGCATAATAATGCACGTCGAAAAGTCAGTCTCGATGTGTATAATATAGTAGCTATTTTACCCTTGTATATATATACTCGCTAACGCGCGCGTGCAGCTAAAACAAACCTTCTAGCGCATTCGACGGTAAAATCAAAGCACTTTGAATATTCTAAAATAGTTGTTGTTATCATCCCCGTAAATTAATTCGAAATTCCCGCTTTCTCTCTCTCCCTCGGATTAAATTTAATTATCACGGCGCGTTACGCAATTTCACGAGTTAATACCCATCGGGAATTTTTATGCACGTTCGCACGCGTGCGATCAAAATCGATCGCAATAATTCTCCACCTCAAATCGCTGAAAGGGAGCAGAAACGTAATAATATCGTCGTCGCCCTTCGCGGGAGAGAGAAAACCCGTAAAGTCTGAAAGGGGCAACAAGGCCAAAGGATAATTGTTTGCTGTGTATATATAGTTTACACGATCGGTCTCTCGGGATCGTCTTTTCAGCTGAAAAATAGTCCTCACCCTTTCGCTGTAAAGAAAAGAAGTAATGGTGCAGAGATTATTACACGGAAGTATATATATATACACACACGTATACACGGCTTTCTCTGACGATGGAGGCTCTCTCCTGAGCTGATAACTTTTTTTATTACAGCCCCAAGAGCTTGTCGTCGGGGGGTTCTTCTTTTTTTTTATCACCGCCTAAGTGTGTTACCGCGAGAGAACCCTTCCGCCTTTGCCGTCGCGATAACCCACTGTGGGCAAAAATAGAAGACACACGCGGTAAAACTCACCATCCGGCACGAAGTCTTATGTGTATGTATATATGTGTATGTATGTATGTATGTATATGTATGTATGTATGTATGTATGTATGTATGTATGTACATACATATACAGGTCGAGAACGACGAGTCGATGCGCGAAGGGCGAGATTGAAGGGTGCAGCTCGTGAAGATAAAGCTCCGAGTCGCAGGGGTGTGGTTGATTACCCGGCCGCGTAATAGACCCTCGCGTGTGTTTGTGCTCTCTTCTCTTATGTAAGAAAAAGGTTTGTGGAGAAGTGTTAGGTGGGGTATTTATTTTTTTTTTTCAAGGGATTTTAACGAGGCTTCTTGAAATTTAGCTGACAAAGAAGGTATATACGAAGGAATCAAGAGACTTGAATCTTGATCTCTTTCATGTCGAAAGGTATTATAATGTTCTTGACGGAAAAACTTGTGCAAAATCTTAAAAACCATGAGCAGCACACTCACGACGAACAAATCAGACGCGCGCGCGCGCGCGCATATTACCGTGAAGCGCAAAAATAAACACTTGGCCGTAAAATCCAAAGTGACGTAAGTGCAGCCCAGCTAAACTGCGCAAATTTACGATACGTACGTGTGTCTCTCTCTCTCTCTCGCGCGCGCGCAATAAAATTTTTATTTCCGCGCTCTACAGCAATTCACGCCAAAAAAAATCAAATCAGCGCGTAATGCGCCCACCTCTCTCTCTCCTCCCGCGATAGTATCAATTTCGGCTTCCGCGTTCGATTTTTCTTCTATACATATACATATAAGAGTTATAAGGTACACGCATACGTAGAAGTAGTTGCTGCAACGGAGGGTTGTATAGTACACGGCTACCGGCTTGTGCGTTGGAGCGTGAAATAATCGTTAGCGAATCGAGCGATCGGATCGATTAACTCGTAGTCGATCAACGAGACGAAAAAAAAAAAAATATGGTCTTTTGTGCAGCTCTTTATTATACTCCTTGTATATACGAGCTGTACGAAAGAGCTATTTATAATTTTCGCGCTCGGTTGGACTTTTTTCGGGCGCGTCTTTGTGTTGCGCCTTTCGCACGACACGGCCGTGACACTGGATGACGCGTTGAGAAAATATTTTTTTTTTTTTTACGGTTATGGGAGAATGATGAATAACGCGCGGGAATTTTTGTTTTTGTGGGTGAGAGTATGGAATTTTATTTGAGATTATTGATTGTATGAACTGGATTAAAGTCTTTTTCTGCTGATTAGGTACTTAAGTGCGTCTGGTTGCGTTACGCTTTGGTGAACCTGACTTATATGCAATCTTATAACCACATGTAAACCATTCCGTTCGATCAGCTCCGATTTAAACTACAATAAAATGCTCACTGCCCACGGGCTTCTTGAAATAATTCTAATAATTTGTCTGTATGATTGATGACTTTATTATTAGCGAAGGCAAGACACGCGATCGATGCAATTTTGTTTTAAATTGTATGGGGTGTATTTATGCCTTGTCGTGTCGTATGGTTATTTGCGTATTAGATGGAAAAGTATATAAATTTAATCAAAGGTTCAGCCGTGACTACATTCATATAATGAAGCGAACGATTATATTAAAGTAAAATCTTCCAAGGGATCTCGTCCACCGGTCGCTCGGTAATTGCGGCAATCTATACCGATATATATATATTCTCGACTTGTTTTGCGGTGCGTGACACCGTGTACTTAAACGAGTCCGTAAAGTTTTGCGGTAAGAGCGAAATTCCCGAGATGCTTTTGGGATTCACGAGGTGAAGGTCACGAGTGCGAAGAATATAAGGTGTTCGGAGAGGAAATTGCGCTCGACCGATTCGAAAATTGGCTTATGGTTGCGAGCTTAGGGACGATTAGCGAGGGTGAAAATAAAATCAAAGTTATTCTGTGTAGTCAAAAGTGTAATGGTTTTTAGGAGTTCTATACTAAATTTCTTTAGTTACATAATAAATAAAATGGAAATTTATGACTTTTAAAAGAAAGCAGTAAAAATATCTATCACGAATTTCCGGAAAGAAACTGTATACACTACAGCGTACGTCCCATAGCTCAAATGAGAAAATAACTCTCCTTCGTCGATCTCTTTATTTATACACATACGGCCCAGTGGTTACACACAGTATACAGCCACACACAACGAAGGAGAGTCTCTCGGCGCGCAGTTTGAATTATGAGGATCGTACATCAACGACTGCAAAGCCCGTATGCACTCGAACGTATGAAACTTATGTAATCCCTTCTTTATAACATCTCCCTCTCTCATCGTCGAACGTCTTACTTCTTCCGAACGAGCGCGCCCTAATCCTTTGCGCGAGTCTCCAGACGATCGATTACTCGCTGATCTTCGAGCTATTGAAACGTCGTTATTGCAAGTGAGAATCGCACAGGACCATAGGATTTTTTCAAAAATTCATCCTTAGACCGGTCGATCAAGGCCGCTTGAAGAAAAATTCTTGAATGACTCGTAAAAAATAATTACAGATCAAATCAATAATAAATGGTAAGAACGATCAATCGCGTCGATGCAACGCATTCATCCATAATCTCGAGGAGGACAATCAATTTATCATAAAACCGCGGCGACGCAACAAAACATGTCGCGTTAATCGAGAAAGGTTCTTTAAGCGCGTAACTCGCTCGGAAAATACACCTTCAATTTCACAGATAAAGATAGCGTTACACGCAGTGTGTCCCGCAAACGGATTCCGTCGTTGTCACGTCCATTATCCAAGTCATCGCTCACGCTCCGAAATGGTAAATGTGACTCTCCGTCGCCACAAATTCTCTTTACCTTAACGAGATCTCTTGCTGTGCTCGTATTAGCTCCATACGGAGAAGGAAAATCAGTTTTAAACGCTGTACTCGCAAGCGTAAATTGAAATCTTATGCACCCGCTTTGGACGTTTGTGCAATTAGTTCATCCGAGGGATTTAATTTAAAGCGTGTGTTGAGGGACAATATTGAAGTGGCGTAGGTTATCTGTACTGTCTTGTTTGACTAATTCATTATGTCTGCCGGTGCAGCCGAATGGATTTATTTAGCTAACGATGCATTTCGAGTCTGATCGAGCTTAAAAATAAAATAAATACCATCAGTGGATGCCGTTTATCAGATGAATGGTGTAAAATATTAAGCGACCTAATTCGCTTCCTACTGTGTTCGATTGAAAAGAAGTGAAAAATAAACGTATTGGAAGCCTGTCGAGTGAGGAATAATTAATGGAGGTGGAAAACGAGAGCGCGTCGGTTAAATTAATCGAATGTAAAATTAAACAACCACCTCGTCGATCACGCTCTCTGTACTATAGGATTTCAACAAATTCATCAATCCAATCAACCCGTGTACACAACGCTGGTATTTTTTTTTTTTTTTTACCGTTGCGCTGTGTTTTAATTAAAAAAAACTGACGTAATGCCAAATTCAAATCCACGTATACACGCCGAGCGAAACATCTACACCTTATACGTGTAACAAGCTCTCTAAATTAAACCAGACACGTTCTCGCGGGGCAACATTGGCACGATTCTAATCGTCTCAAGACGAACCACATCGTCATTCGAGATTCGCCATAGGAAAAAAATCCGTCCACGGTATTTTCGAGCCAATGTCACACATGTTCCATAAGGACAGAGAGTAGCTCATGCAAAGCGACGATTAGGAACCGACATGGATGTCAAGTTCGTCGCGGTTCTTTTTTTTTCTCGCTTTCGCGAGAAACTTAATTACTTTCTATATGCGTGTACCCGTGATGTTGACCCGTGCGTCAGCAGGAAGTCCATTTTGAATCTGTGTCGCGCTGTGAGTATTCACTTTTTTCTGCGTATTTGCACAGTGTCTACTGCGTCGTAGCTAAATATGTGACTAATTTGCGTAGTTCACAGCGATGAGATCTCAAAAACGACGTCGTGTGAGACAAGCTTTTTAAAAATTTGCTTATCGATTGCAATAAAATTTTATTCCTAAATTGAAATACCCAACTTGATTTTCGAAGCTATACCAATGGTTTAATCCGTGAAGAATCATCATACGAAAAAAAAAAAACGTTCAGATTTCCATTTGTCAGGCAAATGACTAAACCCTCCGGCGCATCGAGCCAATCGAGGCGTCAAATCAATCACGATTGCCTCGCGAACCTATATATACACTACTGCTATGTATACCGAAGCGAGAACTACGGGAAAACGGGGGCGACGTTTGAAAAACCGCCAGACGACGAGAAAGAGAGAGTGTTGCATAAGGCGCGAAAACAATGAAAACGTCTGATCGGCACTGCGAAGCCTTAATGGAATTCCCAGACGACGGATGTGAAGGAGTGAGAGAGATACGAAGGCGTCGATCGTTCAGAAAGAGTGTAAGCGCGCCCCCATAGCTTCGCGGAAATGTCTAATGGATGTCATATTATTGCATGCGAGCTTTGATTTTCCAGGAGATATATATTCGCGATTTTATTGACGTGAGATTGTCGCGGGTGAGGAGAGTCCTTGTATTTATTTATTTGCGCGAGATATGCGATTCGAAGTGATATGCTCTTTCTACGGATGGAGGGTTTCATGGGAATCGATGATGGGAATGTGCGATGTTAGTGTGGATTTTACACAAAATTGATTTTCGCTGCCAAAAGTTATAATTTTACAAGTATCGATTTTAGGTCTGAAAGATGAGTTATAGCGCCGATCTACAAATAGAACGACAAAACTTCCACGTGTTACGTTACATCCCATAAGTGTATCAGCTTGTATTGGATTATAGATCGGCTGATGGTATCGAAGCGTATCGATCAGTCTGTGAGATATTATACTCGACGCATGTGTGCTTATGGATGAAGTCAACGCTAGAAGCGTGGGATGCGTTCCGTAAATAGAAAGAGTGAATCGAAAATTCGAAGAATGTTTGTCTTGAATGTAACAAAGAAACTTTTGCGTTTGTGCAATTTATCTTTTTTATATCAAATAAATATTCCAAACGAAAATTTTCATTAGACGCAGCAAGTCAATCGGAGAATCTTCTAAACTATAATATCCGCAACTGCAGGCGCAATCGTATGATTGCCAAATACTCGGTGTGTGTGTATATATATATATATATATATATATATTCGCGTACAAGCGCGGAAACTCCTGCAGCAACTTGTATAACGTATATCCAAGCGCTAGCACTGCGGCATTTTCGCATAAGCTATATGAGTGATCCTTGACAGAGTCGATCTTCTTTAAAAGGCAATAAGTAAATATGTGCAGTTTATCTCATCGCTCTTTCGCCGCACGTGCGTGTAGAAGTAATTTTTTTTTTAAAGAATATGTGCATTACTTCTGATCCACGCGTGCGTTTGAGAATAATAAAAATTAACCTTGGTTATTGAAACATTTTTAATTAAGAGCTACACGTGATTCATACTCGAGATTACACTATGCTTATTATAAATGTGCGCTAAATTTACCGAAGTATAATTTATTTAATTGCCGAAAACCAAACAGAAAAGTTAACATTTCGAAATTCAGAATGTTGATTTTCATGCGCAGTGAAACTCGTATATGTATGACGAACTAAAAACTTCATCGCACAATGAATTTATCATTTGGAAAGTTTGAATATATGGATACTGATGTAATTTAAACTGGAGTTTCATAACATACTCGCACTTATACATGAATTCGCTTCTCTCAAGCTTGAAATTAACTAAACACTTACTGTAATAAAATAAATCTAGCAATTAAAATTGTTTTTTTTTCTGTTTGATCAGATATATATTAATTAATTAAATAAAAAAAGTGCACATTTCTCATCGCACGACAGTCGTAAAAAAAGCTTTATTTTCATTGACCCAAATTAAAAGGCGAACCTCTTGAGGAATAGAATGAAATTAGATGTATTGATCGAGCGGTGTGTAACACACTGAATTTTTTCAAATTACTGAGACAGGCAGGTGGAGCCAATTTCTACATCTAATAAAGTAAAATCTCGTTAAAATTTTAGAACAATGTATTCATAATTCCCACATCTTCATCGTCCAAACCCTAATACTTCCTCCTACTATCCTTCCAAGTTAAAAAAAAAAAAAAAAAAAAAAAAAAAAAAAACATCCATAGAAACCTCCAAGTCGGTTTGTAATGTCACTCTAATCATCCCGACGTTATAATCCGTAAAACTCTAAACCACTAATGCAGGTGCATCCGAGTAAAGGACTAAACTCGAACTGGCAAAGTATACACGAGAGAGCTGTGCCGTTTTCCGAGTGTTACACTCACACATATACGACGAGTCGTGGTCACAATGTGTATATCGCATTACCGTGGGTGAAAAGCGGCAACTAATTGCTCGCAGCACGGAAGATTGTCTAACGAGTCTGCGATAATCGAACGATTCGTTGCGGCGTGTAATCTAATGGAGGGTAGAGTTTTGCTTTGATTTCTCTATTTATAGACTCCGAGCGTGACTTTCGCACATAGAAGTTGGATGATTACAAATTGGATTTCAGGTAGCTCATTCGCTACTTTCTATGCAGTATTGGAGAGAGAAAAAAACGGAATGATTGGATTTAAATCCGGATAGAATTCGCGGGAAAAACACGTAAAATTTTGTTACATCGGCGAATTTCGTAGAATCGAACAAGCATCACGTACAAATACATGGAAGATTGGAGTTCTACTGAAGTACGGCTGTACGGGGAAATTCATCAGTGCAGATGAATCAGCGATCGATTACGATTCGTAGATATATTCAAATTAATCAGAAGCTTGCTTTCTACTTTGATTTCTTTCTCGCAATCCATTCTCACCCCTCCTACATGTATACTTCCCCATCACAGACGCTAGCTCGCATCTAGTCAATTTCATCTTTTTGACCTACCTTGCTTTTCTCCGCGTTTTTACACAGTGTATTATGTTGTATGCTCGTGTATGTACACGCAAATCTAAAAAAAACGTACTAAAAAAATTTTTTCTGTACCACGCAATTTGCTAGATGAATTTTTTAATTTTCTACACACACGCGAGGCGTGCGTGCTTTTCTGTTTTAGCGCTTTTTGTGCAAAAAGAAATGCAGATACATATTTTTTCAGCTGTATCCACGGATTCATCTATTTTTCTTTCATGCTTGGTGCTTTCCGTTCACATTTTATTATTCGTCGTTCCAATGGTAAATATTTTCATTCGGCTTTTACGCGCGTCGACGTTTTTATATTCATTTTTCAATTTCTACAAACTGAAAAAGCTCTATTAAATTCGAATTCAACCAACAGTCTCGAAGCCTTACCTTACGTCAACCTTACGCAATACAACCCAAGAATCCTAGAAACTACTACAAAAGCATCATCATCCCTGGTAAACAAATTTCAAGGGATCCATTCTTCTCTTCCTAGCCGTCTTACAACTTTCCGCGCACACACAATAAAAGCTCGTTCGATATATCGGCCGTCGAATATCTAACTTGTCGCATATGCAACGCAATAATGCGTCGCAAGGACTCATACACGAGGATCGAGGACGAAAAAGCTCGATATGTGTGCATATCGCGTATAAGCCGCGAATTTCAAACGTGCAGTGTGTGTGTGTGTGTGTGTGTGTGTCTGCGCCAGTGCCTATATATAGTCGAAAGAATGATAAGGCGACGGTCGTGTGCCAAAAACGAGCATTTTGTATTGGAAGTTGCGAAATTAAACGGAGATACGCTGAGTTTGACGTCTGTGCGCGCCAGGATGGAGTTGTGTGTATTTACATGGCGGTATAAACATATATGTGAGAGGAATGATTCGATTAAAGATTTTGGCAGGCGTATACACGTGAGGTGGTTTTATTTATTTTGTTCGCTTTCTCTGCGAATGTGTAGCTTTTGCGGACTACGTGGGAGTGACAGTTCTGGGGTATGCGTAACAACGTGATTTTTATGTCGTCTTTTGAATTTCTCGGCGTTACTTGAAGAAAAATGAAACTATCATGTGATACACCACTTTATCGTTAATTTTTCGACTGGCTGCACATGCAGTTATAACATGACCGGTCCAAGCTGCGGGCTCAAAAAAAGGCAGTTTTGGCATAGTTGAAACACTGCTATATAAACACTACACGCGCATTAATGTGATGAGAGTAATGGGAAAGCGTCTGTGCGCCACCTATCTTTGCTGGCCAGAGACTATATTCGAAGTGTTCAAGAGGCGAGAGAACAGGAAAGACCTATAGGCCAGTCCAAAACTGAGTTTCAATGATGAATTGGCTCATTAATTAATTAAAATTTACCTCGTTTCTGAAGAACTAGAAAAATTTCAAGCTTGAAATCCAGTTCAACCCTTTCTTCAACCTCTTGAAAACACACCCATGCATACTATATACAGCCTATATAGTATCTCGTGACTTTTCCCCTAACGACAAACAGAAGCCCTCTAAAAACGTCTCCGCACTATACACACGCTATAGGGATAGACAGTCCACTCGGGATATCCTCGTAACATCCTGCAACACACACACACACACGTACGGGAGTCGTGGCCGGTTTATGCGGCTCGACACGCGAGTAACGCCAGTCAATTCCGCAACAAGATCGATGATCCTCTGCTCGTGCATACACGTTAGTACGGAATAAGTCGAAGCGGAAGAACTATGTGTCTAAGGAGAGCTTGAGGTGCGCTTGGTACGAGAGCACGTGTGCATGTGTACGTGTTGGAGGTATATATGTGTATATAGAGTCGTGAGGAGGGTAAGATATTTTCGGCACGACGTCGGTGCACCTGTAGCGTTGTGATGTATTTAGGGTAGCCGACCTCTCATCAGTGTTGAATGGAGAGTCGTTTTACGGGGTTTTCCTTGTTTTTGGCGAGATATATTAGTATATATTGTATTAAAAATATTTTATTCAATAATTATAAATTGCATCAAGCTTTCATTAAAATAATGTATAAATAATTTTCCTAATATGGTCAATATTGTTAAAGGTATTATGCAATAAATTAATAAAATCTTCGACACAGTTTTTTGCGCACAGCACAGCTCTCTTTCTCTCTCTCTCTCTCTCTCTCAGTATACACACATATGAGGCTTGATTTATTGAGATATTTTTACTGCACTTGTAACTTTCGATAAGGCGACAAACGTAATTTAAAATTTAGGTCAAGCACGCCGATTAAGATAGGCAAAAAGTTGCACTATAGCCGATTATACGAGGCTGGCATTGGCCAATGAATTACAAATTCCATGGAGTGGACGCACGCCGTCGTCGCCGGGGGACTCGATGCGACGAGGTCCAGAACTTGTATATATGCCGAATTCGTGATTCCGCGCTCTCCTTATCTTTATTTTGCAACGCATACTTGCATTTTTTTTTTTTTTTTTTCAAGAATTATAAGTCTCGATCATCAGAGTATACACACCTTTCTAAACAAACCCAACCATCGTCGTATCAAGATCAAGAAAAAAAACAGAAAAAAATGACTTCGATCGATCCAAACCAGATCACCAAAAAAGATCTCCCAAGGTCTTCATAAAGCGTCATATACCCCAACGCGGAACTTTACGCGCGTGTGCCACAAGGCTGCATATATAACACACGCGCGGTTATTTCCAAAATACAGCTTTAATTTTGCGATCCTCCACATACCTTTTCTAAACACGCGATCACCCTATAACAATCCACGTACGATCGATCTCGGTTCACACACACATCAAAAAATCTCCGGTCGCTGCACTGCGCTTGCCATATTAAGCAACGCGTGCAACGACAAATTATGTATCACCTATTATATACACACGCACACGCAGTAAGGTATTATAAACGTGGGCGTCCGGAGAAGGACACATTACAAATACGCGGCGGGAAAAGAATGAAAGGCGGCTTACTTCGTTGCTGTTGCTGCTGTTGGACTTGACAGGCGCTGCAACTACGCGGCTGATGCCGATGCCGTTCATCCTGACTCGATACTCGTGAGGAGCTGCATGCACTTCTTCTTCTGGTGACGACGACACTTTGCTCGACGAGATCCTCTCTGTATATGTATATGTTCGTCGGTTAGAATTTCGCGAGAGACTGCTGATGCGGATTAGGAACACGAAGCGGCTGCTCTGACATTTCCTTGAATTCTCTTCTCGGCTGGTATGGTTTTTTTATTTTCGGTGAAGTTTCACTGGCTTCTAATATCTACTTACTGCTGCTGGTGCGGAACGAGCGGTTCGGGTTGTAGTAATGTGTGTGCTTTCTTTCGGAATGCGTTTTGTTACTTTTTTTCTCTGCGAGCGAGTGCACTCAAGGCTTCTTGGAAGGAGTTTAGTTTTTACGGAGCTGAGAAAGTGAACCAGGAGATTTAAAAATAGACTTCACCTAATACCCAGATTTGGTAGAAAATAACTTTGGAATTTTTATTTTTTAATCGATAAAACGATCACAGTAGTGTACAAAATGGTATGTAAGTATCTCTCGCGAAAATATTTTATTCATTTTGGAATGTTTCTTGCTCATGACTCTCCCGCTGAATGTTTGAATAAGTTAAAGCGGAGATTATGAGCGAAACGTCTGCGCGCAGTGCATAACAAGTGTTTTTATGAATTTCAAGCCAGCTACTTGTAAAACTCTCGGTACACTGACTCGGAAACGTCACATAACTCAACAGCTTCCGATTTACATGTTTCTCGTTTGCTCGAGAATAACAAATTTTCCGCCTTTTCTGAAATTTCAATTTTACTTCTACATCCCGCTCTTTAAAATTTAAATTATATAGTTTACTCCGAAAAAGATCACACTTGTAAAAATTCAAACAAAACGCAAATCTCTAAAAACAAAGCACACACACACACACGTGCCCTAAGCGTAAAACACAAATCAAAGCGAGCGTATTCGCGCGTCCGAAATCACGTTGCTTCGATCGCGCCTCGATTTCGAGTATAGGCAGAGTAGAGAACGTGCCACTGCCGAAGTGTATACGCGTTTTCAAGCGCTGAAGTCGCGTCTGCGCGTTGCCTCGAAAAACGCACGTGGTGCAGTGTGCTACTGCACAGGAGTCGATCCTGTTTTTATTTTTTTGGGTTTGACGCGCTCGAGTGACTATGCATAAGTTGGCTATATTTAGTGGTGATGCGAGTTTTGAGGAGGTGAGATAGCGATTTTGAAAAAAGTGTATACGTTGAGATTAAGCAGCTACTTTTTTATAGGCTGTTCGTGCATTTTAGAAGAATGTATGTATTAGTCAAGATGTGGAGTATAAAAGTTATCTGATGCGGCTTCGTATTATAAATTTTGCCGGTAAATTTCGTCAGTGTATAGTTTCGACATTAATACTAGCCAGTCGATCATGAATCACACTAATGTATACAAGAACTTCCTAAATTACCCGTGACCTCATGATTTTATTTCCCTTTTATTTTTATTGACCGCGCGAGAGCCATGTAATTTCCACTTTATTAAAAGGATAAGGATTAAGACTTAGCATGACGGCTAATTACAACACTTCGACGCTCGGCTCGTTTTACAGGCTTATTTTATCGTAAAATACGAATCTTTGCCATTAATTTTAATAATACGTATACGCCTGGCACATACGTGTTCCATAGCACAGATCGCGGCGATATCTTGGAATAAACCATTAACATTGTGTATTTTTTTTTATACATTTATTTAAAAAATGTATGTCAGCACGCGAACGATTAAAATCAAACTATAAACGTTCAATTACCAAACAATCAGCCGAACCGAAGAAAAACCAAAGCTCATACACTGTAAGTACAGCAGCAAAGCATTTTGACGTTTACGAGCGCATATAGCCGGTTATATATATATACGTATGTATACACCCTAGCGATAAGGAATTCGGATAGTATACTTATGGAGGCGATTTACGATCCGCGGAAAGACGAGAGCCGACGTTGTTCTGAATGCAACGGAAGGAATAGCACACTGCAACGCACACGTGATATTAATTTTTGCGCCTTATCCTCGAGCGCGGCTCTGTTTTTTTGCGCGGCGATCGACTGCTTCCCCAACACACACACCGAAAACCGGATTCGCCTCGAAAACACTTTCGAAACGCGAGCGGTTTACGTTTTCGCTGAGCCAGCGAGCTGAGCCAAGATGCAGTCGTCGCGTTGAAAAAAACTGTATATATTCGTCACACGTGATTTAATAGTCGAGCGAGCACATTATATACAGGTTCGTATTAATTTCCTGACGCTGAGTGAATCCGATCGCACTGATGATAACGATATTCGTAATAGAAAGACGCCGCACACTATGAGCACAAAACACTGCACTGACGTTACCGAAAAATCATCACAACAGCGTGTAAAAATCCCGATTTGTCCAACACAGACTCGTACACTCGTCAACTCGGCGACCGATATATACGTTCGCGGTAAAGTGATACACACATATATGATATATAGACACACAGCAACACACAGGTATATAAGTAATATATACAAGTCGCGCGTGCGTCTGTCCCAAAAAAGGCGAGAAGCCGGCGCAGGCGCGCGCTCTCGCTCACCACAGTCACACTGTCTGTCTCTCCTTGTGGCGTGCGAGCGCTCGACTGCCATGCGCTCGAGCCGCCGCTGACTTTTCCAGCGGCAGCGGCACAGCGGCGGTGGTGGTATATACCTATAGTAGTGTATACAGCGCTGAGTATATAGCTATACGGCGAAAAAATAAAAAAAAAAAAGGATAAGAAGGATGGATGGCGCTGCGGAGAGGAGCTTTTCACGAGAAAGAGAGAGAGAGAGAGAGAGAGAGAGGAGGAGGTGAAGGTGCAGCAGCTGATATGGTGGTGTGTGGTGTGGACGGTCGATGACGCGGTCATGTGTGTTGAAGGAGACGGGTCAGTTATAATGTCGTCCACCTGTGCGATGTGTTTTGTTTTTGGGAGACGGGTTGTTGTACACAGGTTGGATGTAGGTTGTTTAGTTTCTTTGATCAGGTGTCTGGGCATGCCGTCTGTTACTACTGATCGCTAACGCATCTCCAAAGAGACATATTATTTTTGCACGAAATTATGAACAAAAACTTGACTTTTATTAAAATCCATAAAAAGAAGCTATGCATAATAGGGCAATAAAATTGATGTTGTCAAACTCGAGGAAGAAATTTTCAACAATATTCACGAGTGTCATTCGAATAAAGAACAAATTCTCGGAGACGAAAACAGGTGAATCCACCAGAAGGACCTGCCGAAAATCGCGAGGAATCGTCAATGACCGTCGCCGGCCACCGCAATCAACCTCGTGTAGCACGTGGCGGGATCCAGTGTCTATAGTTATACATCGTACACATATGCAGAGACAGTATTGGCGGGGGAAACAGGCTGCCGGTAAAAAAAACAACGCGATGACCTCATCGCCAGGTTATCTTTCTCTTTTTCTCTCCTGCAGTATAATCTCCTCCGCGTATGACACAGTTATAATATAGATTACTAGCCATGCTGAAAATGTGCGCGGGACTAAGGCCCCAAGGACTAGGTACGCGGGTTATATCGGGGGGCCGGGTACTCCTGTAGGTGTTGCGCGCGCAGTTTGAAATTTGTTAAATCTAGATCGTTATCGATGAATCTGTAACTAAATCCAGGATCCTTATATTATGCACTAAAAATAGCACCAAGTGAAATAAAAACTGCAAAGGTGCAAAGGTCAGAGTAACGCTAACCCGATCCAGGTCACCTTAAATGATACGATATTATTCTAGTTTAGAATGTAAAGCCGTTGGGAAAATATCGCACAAAAAGAAGCAGAGCGCGGAAAGTTCTCATGGCAACAACAGTAGCTCATCGATCCCGCAGTAGAGCTGCATCAATCCTTGAAGAAACTAATCAGAGGTTCACCTCTATATCCTCCTAGAATAGCGTCGAATCACTCAATGCACTTTGCCGAGTGCACCTAATTAACTTGTATTGTATAGCGCATACATGCAGCGAAACCGAGACTCTGTTGCGCAATATTAACCACAACTGCCGGGTAGCATCGAATCCAACATAAAGCCTGAGCTAATTAGCCATATACTACTGCGCTGCAGCGTTTCGGCTTTCCAAGTTCTACCCCTAAAGATGCGTCAGAAGGTGATTTTATGTAATGATCGTACCAATGTAAGGCTGCTACTTAATATAATATTCCAATAAATGCTCACGAAGGAAAACATTGAATATAGTAATGTCATAATTTTATATATTTCTAATAATTATTACACCTTTTCAACTCTAAGTACGTAGAACATTAACGGAGGACTTTTTGTCAACGCGAAATCCACAGTTTTTATAATTATTTAATGATCCTATCTTAAAAGTGATTATTTATTTGAATATTCGCGCGAAAAGTATTATTACGTTTATTACAAGCGCGACACGCATGTATAATACGCGAGTAGCTGTCGATCAGCTGATGCGCACTGATGTTTATCGTAAATAAAAACCGGTAGTCTGACACTTGTATCATAAAGAATATATAGACTATCTTTAGTTATGTACAAAAAAAATCAATTATTTTATGTTTTTAAATGACTTAAATTCTCATCAAAATATACAACTGACAAGAATATTTATGCAGTATGTTTTCACTACTTAAGCAGGTTAGAATTGGTTCAGTTATAAATCTTCAAACGGGATTTTGCTAATGAAAAAACAAGTAAATTCTGTAGAATATGAAGAAACACAAAAGTAACAAATCTCGTCGTAATAGTGAAGATCGACATCACTCTAGAAAAAAGAAAAGCAAGCATGAATCTGATTCCGAAAGCACATCATCTGAATCTAACGATGAATTTCACAAAAAGCATAAGCAAAGAAAGCACAAATATAGTTCTGGGAAAGATTCATCAGACAGTGATAAAGAATATTCAAAAAGAAAAAATTTAGAAAATGCTGACTTTGACAGATATTCTGACAACCGTAGACATAGCCATCCATCAAATGATGTAAAAAAACACAAAGACAAAGACTATCATTCTAGTAAATATGATAGAGAAGCTGGACCATCAAGAAAGCATGAAAAGAGGAAAAATGCACAAAGTTCTGAAGACGAAGAAGATCCTGACTTCAGTTATTTGAAATATAAATACGACTTGAATAAGGTTCTTTCAAGTTTTAATCTGGTTCGAGATTTTGAAGAATTTTGGCTTTTTGTTAAAAAGTACGAGTTGATGGAGAAAAAGAGTCCAAAACAAAATAAAAATACTTCAAGTAGTACAAATAAACTTGGGATTCCAGACGAATATGACAAATTTCATCGGTTAAATTTTTCAATCAATTATCGTAGTAAGGAATTATTCATAAGAGTTGAGAAAAGCAAGGAATTAACAGATGCAAGGCTCAAAAAATTCAAAGACATTGTCACAATTTATGTTGATTTTAAGCAAAAAGAAAAATTTCAAAAGTTGAAGAAATTAAGAACAGAACAAGCCAATTTGCCTGTTGCTCAGTACAGAGATGAAATAATAGAAGCTGTTAAAACTGAAAGAGTTGTAATTATTGCTGGAGATACAGGTTGTGGAAAATCAACTCAAGTGCCTCAATATCTCTATACAGCTGGATTTGGTCAAATAGGTAGGTGTTCAATTTATGATCACACATTCAATTGATAGTCACTAGAACATTTTCTTAACCCAGTTTTATTTATTACTTGTTCAGCTTGCACTCAACCTCGAAGAATAGCATGTATATCTTTGGCAAAGCGAGTGGCCTATGAAACATTAACAGAAAATCAAAATAAAGTTGGATACCAAATTAGGTTTGAGAAACAGAGAAATCAAGATACCAAAATCACTTTTATAACAGAAGGACTTCTTCTGAGACAAGTACGTATTCAAAAATAATTATTTTAATTATTTATAATCAATTTCAACTACAAAATCTAATTTCTTTCAAAATTAGGTATCTGGAGAAGCTGAACTTTCGCAATATGACGTTGTCGTTTTAGATGAAGTTCACGAGCGTCACTTACATGGTGATTTTTTACTTGGTATTATGAAATGTCTTATACACCAAAGAAGAGATCTAAAATTAGTTCTTATGTCCGCAACAATCAATATCGAACTATTTAGTAATTATTTTGCCAATGAAGATGTCAGAGTAATTCAAGTAAGTATTGTAAAGTAAGATCAAATCTATTAAAAAATGCTTTGTTACATAATTTGTTTTTTTTTTACTTAGGTACCTGGAAGGCTGTATCCCATTCAGTTGATTTACAAACCTGTACTTATAGAAGACAAATATTCCAAGTCTGACAGATTTAATCCTAGTCCATACATCCAAATTATGCAAATAATTGATAAAAAATATCCCAGTAAGAAATACCATTTTTTAATAAAAATATTATACGATTCATAGGCAGGCATTATGAAGATAATACTTTTTGACAATATTTCAGAAAATGAAAGAGGAGATCTACTTATCTTTTTAAGTGGAATGAGTGAAATCACAGCAGTAGTAGAAGCTGCCAAGGAATACAGTCAAAAAGAAAACAACTGGATAGTTTTACCTTTGCACAGTACGCTCTCCATTGCCGACCAAGACAAGGTAAAAATTCAATAATCAACGACACAGTTCTACAATTTGTTTATATTTTATTTTTTTACTATTGTGCATGTTTGTAGGTATTTGGTTATGCCCCAGAAGGTGTCAGAAAATGCATTGTATCTACAAATATCGCCGAAACGTCGATCACTATAGATGGAATAAGATTTGTGGCTGACAGTGGAAAAGTCAAAGAAATGAGTTTTGATCCAATCTGTAAAATGCAAAAACTAAAAGAATTTTGGATTAGTAAAGCCAGTGCAGAACAGCGAAAAGGAAGAGCTGGAAGAACAGGACCAGGTGTATGCTACAGGTATTTTTCAAATTCTCTTCTTTTCTTTCACAATAATTGGATTCATATTTATAATAACTGTAAAATATTTTTGGAATCAGGCTTTACTCGGGAGATGATTACTCAGCATTTGAAAAATATTCAACGCCTGAATTACAAAGAGTTCCTCTTGATTCTTCTTTGCTTCAAATGATTGCCATGGGCTTACCAGATCCACGCAAATTCCCCTTCATAGAACCTCCACCAGCAGAGAGTATAGAAAATTCGATTTTGTCTTTAAAAGAACACGTAAGTTATATAAAACCATGTAATTTTAGATTTAGAATTTTTATTTTACACAAACTATATGTCTAAAATCTAGGGTGCCTTAACGGAAAACGAGAAATTAACTAACATTGGAAAAACCCTTGCGAGACTTCCTGTTGATATAACGATCGGAAAAATGCTGATTATGGGCTCACTATTTCATCAAGTTGAACCTGTTTTATCTCTGGCTGCTGCTCTAAGTGTTCAGAGTCCCTTTACAAACAGAGCATACAGAGATCTTGATTGTGAAGTATGTAATCATGTCATTACAGCATACCATACTTTTTATGATTGACTTTATTTTATTTTTTCGATTATTCTATTACAGACATCAAGGAAAAACTTGGAATCTGATCATGGAGACCCCATAACTTTATTAAATGCTTACAAAGAATGGCTAGAAATAAAGCATGCAAACAGTGCGGAAGTGCGTTCTGGAAGTAGTACCAGTAAAAAGTGGTGTAAGAGAAGAGGTCTAGAAGAACAAAGATTTTACGAAATGACCAAACTACGTACTCAATTTAAAGATTTACTTGAAGTAATATTTTTTGTCACTTTACGTGATTGGATTTTCTCAAAATCGCAATGATTTATTTTAATATTCCATCGTTTTCAGGATTGTAAATTGCTGCACACGTCAGATGTTAACTCTGAAATGTCAAGTTCTGAGCGTATAATAAGACATGGAGAACTGAAATTGCTCAGGTCATTGAAAAGATCGTACAAACAAAATGACGCCAACAAACGAAAGCAATTAAAAATCGACGATGACAACATAAGAATAGAAGATGACAAAGAGGATGAGGAAATCGATATCAAAGACGTTGAATTCAGAATGAGAAATGATTTCTCTCAAGTCAGCAATCTAGTTACAGCTTCAACAGCTTGCAGCTACAAAGACTTGACTATGCTCAAGTTGATTTTATGCAGTGGGCTTTACCCTCAATTTGCATCTGCAGATGAATTCAATTATTGCAAGGTGATTAATTTTTGTAAAAGAGATATTTATATTGAGAATCCAGCAATAACTAAAAAATTACTTTTACAGACTGTAAGCGAGCAACTATTTCATACTAAAGTCAAGCCATTTGTTGCACTGCATCCAATGAGTTTTTTTGGGACTCACCCACAAGTATTACAATTGGAAGAACCCGACATTGTTTCTATTCCAGGATTCAAATCAAAAACACCTGTCAGCCCTAAGCATCAGCTATTAACATATTTGTAAGTAATGCTTGATCGATAGTAATAGTAATCAGAATGTATCTGTTAAAACGTTATTATCTGATATTTATTTTAAATCTTTAGATCGTTGTTAGAAACTACAAAGCCATACTTAGTAAACACGCTAAGGGTACCTGCAGCGCAAACTTTACTTCTTTTTGCTCAAGAGATTGATACCAACTCAACATTTACAACGTGCGTACTTAAAAAATTTCTCATTGCGATTTACTTGCAAGAAACAATTTAATAAATCGAATTATTTCGACATATAGCCTTGCATGTGACTCATGGATCGCCCTAGATTTTCCTACTCCTGACAGTGGTGCACTTCTGTTATTACAAGCAGCAAAATTGCGACAAAAATGGGATCACTTGTTGAATATCCAACTGCAAGGTAAGAATTTACATACGATTTTCTTACAAAAAGTCTAAAGTATTAAACAAATACATTATATTTTAGATTCGTCATCTTTAGAAAATAAACAGGAAAATATCGAAGAATTAGAGCACGAATTGAGCAAAGGACTTGTAGACTTTATGCACACATCGGTACCATATACAGTAAAACGATTGTTGGCAGCCGATTTGAAAAGGATGTATGTTGGTAGAGAAGAGAACTCTACAATTTTAAAACCGAATCCTTTTTCAAACGACTACGAATGTCAACCTCATGAACGAAAAGGCGGCGTCCGGGTTACCAAACAAATAACTTTCAATTGGTAAGATGATTTTTAGTTCTTATTTATTTTATGAATAAGTACGGTAAGCCTAATATCAAAATATATTTTTATTACAGCCTTGTAGAAAGTGAATGGAGCGACAGAATAGCATGCGAAATGCTCGAAATAGATTGGGAATGTCACACTTGTAATTTTAGAGGCGCACTTCCGAGTATCGAAAAACTGCAGCATATGACTATTTGTAAAAGGGATAACGCCTCCGAAAGAAATAAAAGTTCTGCTCTACCTGTGTCAAAGAAGAAAAATGCTGTGGCTTATGAGTGTCCAGACTGCCAGAAAACAATGTACCTGCTGCCAACTGAAGTTTTGAAACATAGAAAACAACATGAAACCTGAATTTTCACTCGTTAGAAAAACACGTCATAGTAATTTTCGTATACTGTAATATACTGTAAATATATATTTGTTAAAAGTTGATAATTTTCTATAAATTAATTATGTAATCAAATTTGTATTGAATGGGCAGGTAAATATGATTAAAAACAACTCAGATTATACAGAAAAAATAGTTTATTTTCGTTGTCAAGTCCAAGGTAAAAAATTTGAGTACATAAAGCAACCAGCAATCACATATGCACTAAAGTATCCAAATATCAGTTTTTCTACAGGAGAATACTCCTGCTGTGTAAGAAAGAATACCTTCCATTTAGAAAATATATTCTCCTGAGTATCGTATTCTATTTGTTTAATTGCTTTTGAAAGTTTACTTTTTGGCATAGTTACCAAGGCACAGTACCAATACAGTAAGGGACTAGCTGAGCACAATAGGCGCGTACTTACTTGAATATGCACAAAGAAAATACAAAAAATCGTTAAAAATAATCCGTGTACAACGAAAACAAACATTTCTAATGGATACTTTTCATTATCAGACTTTTGCTTCTTATCTATGCTAGTGAAAAATTCTAAAGTACCAAACTTTGATTTGTGCTCTTTAAAAAATTCTATGCTGCATTTTAACATCAAGTATAAAACTGGAAAAGCTAGTACAAAATTCGGAATTTGTTTGAATTGATAGTACCTTAAAAAACCGACATTCCAATACTTGTCTTGTATATAGGAATATGCTATTGGTATTTTAGAATTGCACCATGGAAATTCTGTCTTTCCCGCTATTAGTAAATCATTGTCTACTGCATATTGCTGTACATGGTATGGAAGCATTGTGTCATTAGTTTCTAATTTACAAAATTTGACATAATTGTACATTTGAAGATAGAAAAAAGGCATCACAGAAAAAATAAACATGAAAATTAGATGAGCCATGGAAATGAATATGTGTCTCAAGTCAAAAAGTAAAGACCTCTTATTACCATGGTAATATTTATACTCTGACATAAAGTTTGGTATGCTAGTTACTAATAAATTTTTTATCCAAACGTAAACTGGAAAACCAATATTGATTAGTCCATTGGATCTTACCAAACCAGAAAGGCCCAATGGAAAGAAAACACATGGATTATTGTTAATACTTTCCAGTATACTGTAAAATGTCAAGTATGCAAACATTGACTCTGAATAAAGAGCAGTGAAAAATATACTAGCTGGATTTATACAAAATAATATGGCTGCTCTATAAGCTACTTTGGTATTCTTTAAGACTAGTTCACTGAGATCGTAAAGAATCAGTGCTGCTTTTACAAAGCAAACAAAGTTAATTACAAAGCCAGATATCACAATGGTGCTCGTATAATTAAGTATAGGCGGTTCTACTTGGAGTACCATGGCGACATATCTCGTCAACATTGGAAATAACGGGAAAAAGGCAAGCGTATTTTCGTACGTGTATCCATATCTCGCAATATGTAAATAGTATTGTGCATCCCATCTTGTTAGCCCTCCAAATATGAATGTAACAATATCATCAAGGTATGAGCGCTTCTCGATTGGGTCTATAGGCATTCGGAATGCATCTGCATTGTGGTCTGGACATATCGCATTGAATACCATCTGCAGTACTAGCACAGCAGTACGAGAAAGTATTGCAAACCAAAACACCTTGTCCCTTGCTTGATACATTTTTTTTAGTTAAAATTGATACGGTATCTGTAACATTCAAAAAGATTTACAAAAAATAATAACTGTAAATAAAAAAAAGTATGTATTGACAGCAAATAATTCAAATTCATAAACAAATTTTTTTCCCAAAAGCATAAAGTTCAACTCATATAGATTTCTTTTGATGATCATAATGTAATTTATTATTCACAGACTAAATACATATGACAATTTTCTGTTTACTGAACAAGATTTAAATCTTGGATCCACAAACTTTCTTGGCAAACTCCGCAATATGATGATCCTTTGGTGTGCATTCATATTCAATTTTCTCTGAATAAGGCATAGGAACATCAACTCCAGTGCACCTCACAGCTGGAGCATCAAGTTGAAAGAATACTGGATTTTCCATTATTGTGGCTACAATTTCAGAGCCCACTCCACATCTTGGCCATCCAAACTCAACAGTCATTAATCTATGAGTTTTTTCTACAGATTTAAAAATAGTTTCCCAATCCAAGGGTCTCAAAGACCTCAGATTGATGACTTCAGCCTCAATCCCTTCACCCGCAAGTATCTCAGCTCCTTTCAAAGTGTATGGAGTAGCTTGTCCATGGCATATCAAAGTTATATGCTTCCCAGGCTTTTCTATCTTAGCTTTTCCAATAGGTATTGTAAAATCTTTATCCATTGCTTCATCGGACACAGGGAATTCCATGTTGTACAGTAGTTCACTCTCCAAAATTACAACTGGATCTGGATCTCTAACAGCTGCCTTGAGGGTTCCCCTGTAATCTTCACTGGTAGAGGGTGACATAACTTTTAAGCCTGGTACGTGCATGTACCAAGCTGCAAAGCACTGAGAATGTTGAGCTCCAAGACCCTTTGCATTGCCGTTAGGTCCACGAAAAACTATTGGAACTGGATATCTTCCAGCGGACATGTACAAATTCTTGGCTGCTCCATTCACCACTCGATCAATAGCCTGCATCGAGAAATTGTAAGTCATGAATTCACAGATGGGCCGTAATCCAGCTAGAGCTGCTCCAATGGCTATTCCACAAAATCCTGCTTCTGTGATCGGTGTGTCGATGAGCCTCTTGTCACCATATTTTTTCCACAGACCCTTGGTTACTTTGTAGACACCATCAAATTGTGCTACTTCTTCTCCTATGATGAATACTTTTTCATCTCTGGCTAGTTCTTCATCCAATGCCGAATGTAAAGCATCTCTCACTGACATTGTTGTTGCTGGTCTAAAAAAACTCTTGCCATAGTGTAACCGCTGGAAGAGCGATTGAGAGTTTGACAATTTTCCAAACAGATGCAACATTTTGTAGGTAAACTATTTTCCATATAAGATTATGTCAATATATATTATGTAATGAAAATGCACATTCAATAAAACAAATGAGTATAGAAAAAAGAATATCTTGCTTTTGGAATTTAAATTATTTGATGTCTCATACCATTTATTTACCAACTCATTAAAACGACAAAAAAATCAATTAAATCATAAGTAAGTATATATTTACTCACCTATTATCTGTTGTTTGATCAATGATGTAGTAAAAACGTTTCGTTGTCGTCATCTATACTAACCGCAAAAACTATTATCCTTACAATTACTGTTATCTATTGTACTGCGCGAGACATAATAGCTACTTGTTTATTAAACAATCAATAAAATCGACTAGGTTCCATTATAGAACCGTCGTCTCGCATTATGCAGTATTCAAAAAGCCGGTGACCGAGATAATAACAAATCGCTGCCCCATTGCGAAACATGCAAGTAGCCGCACACGCAACTGCAGTCTGCACTACTTATAGGCATTTGTCTCTTCTTTACCTATCGAGGACATTCCGTATATATAGATATGCGTACTATTTTTTTTTAGAGAAAAACAGTAGTGCTCCGAAAGCGACAACGATTGCATCGAATTCAAGAGATTGCGTTTGTCCGACGTTAGGTATAAACAAGTTGAATTTTGCGGTGAATGAACGTGTATAATGCATTGTTCCCGTTGGATGTCTTGCGAATGACAGTCGTTCGAGGGGGCGCATCATTAACCTGAATAATCTATGCAGGACTACGAACGAAGGCGTATATACTTAGTATAGCAATGCCGTTTTGAGAGTCCACTTGAGATGCAAGGCAAGAAGTATTTTTGATTTGCGTTTCCTGGCTGGATTTAATGCGAAGAATCCGTGGCGGCTGATACTTCGAATCTTGTGCTTGAAAATGTCATCTGAAGGTCCATCAGAGGGTGTTTCTAACGCCTCGATAAGGCTGTACAATCTGAGGCTTAATCATGAGGAAGTCGAAGAGGCAGCTGGTGGAGCTGAGGCTGAGAATGCTGAGGCCTTCAACGATTCGCCGCAGAACATGCAGCCAGTGGGTACCATCATGCTGAATCGAGCCAGGCGAGCCCTTACATTTCCCTGCGATGAGGAACAACCATCTACCAGTGCCCGAAGTGGAGAGCAACCATCTACCTCTAACTGTGATAAGTAAGTCTGCTTCATTTGGAATTCTAGTTTTATTTTGATGCTCATTCGTGAATTAAATAATTTTATATGCAATGCTATATTTAGATAGCATAATAATTATAACTCTTGGTTAAGTTAAAAATAGCTGCCAAGTTTTAGTTGAAAAGTTTAGAAACGTTTTAAAACGATTTTTATTTTATTTTCATTTGCAGTAGACCACCAAGTAATTCAACAAATAATACAAGACCAGAAGCAAGGGCACGTACCAGCATTCCGCTTGAAAATGGACAGTCTAATTTCCCTATATCTTCTACATATAATTGGCAAGGGAGTAAAGCAACCATGCGTGAAAGATTCACATTCCTCTTCAACAACGAGATACTGTCGGATGTCAAATTCAGAGTGGGAAGAGGCACTCAGCAACGTGTTATTCCAGCACACAAACTAGTCCTTTCTTCTGGTAGTGCCGTATTCGATGCCATGTTCAATGGAACTTTGGCCACATTGTCCAACGAAATTGAAGTACCTGATGTAGAACCAGAAACATTTTTGGCTGTGCTTCTGTTTCTCTATACTGATGAAATATTAATTAATCCTGATACTGTAATGACGACTTTATATACAGCAAAGAAATATGCGGTGTCTTCATTGGAGAAGCACTGCGTCGATTATTTAAGAAGCAATTTGACAACGGACAATGCCTTTTTGCTTCTTGCACAAGCTCGACTGTTCGATGAGCCTCAACTTGCCGCTGTATGTCTTGATACAATTGATAAGTTTACCACTGATGCATTAAGCGCAGATGGCTTCACTGATATTGACATTGAAACTTTGATAACCGTTTTGGAGCGCGACACTCTTCGCGTCAGAGAATTGAAGATATTTCAAGCAGTAGTCAGGTAAAAATACTAATCAAACTTTTATCAATGATATAACAGTTTGACTTTTCGTTAACGTTCATCACAACGTTTTAAATGAAATTCCAGATGGTCAGAAGCTGAATGCGTTAGACAACAGTTACCTGTAACACCGGATAACCAGAGATCTGTCTTGGGAAAAGCCATTTCTCTGGTACGTTTTCCATTGATGTCTATGGAGGAATTTGCGACTGGTCCAGCGCAATCTGGATTATTAACTGATAGAGAGGTAAAAAATAAACCAATTTACAATTCATTTATCAGTATCATAATGAGTCAACTCTGAAAATTTTAAATAATTTCTAGATCGTCTCAATATTCTTATACTTTACTCTTAATCCTAAACCGCGAGTCGGATTTGAGGCCATGCCGCGGTGTCTTGTGATGGGCAAGGAACAGACAGTTTGTCGTTTTCAACAAACTGACAGTAGATGGGGTTACAATGGTACCAGCGATCGAATAAGGTACTGATTTGTTAATGAAAATAAAGAATTATTACTTTACATGATTAAATTAAACTGGCGATGATTATTCAGGTTCAACGTCGATAAGAAAATATATTTGGTCGGATACGGAGTTTATGGCAGCGTATTTGGCCCAGCGGAATACGATGTCCTTATCGAATTGATTCACACCGCTTCAGGAAAAGTTATTGCCAAGAATTCAACGAGTTTTAGTAGTGATGGATCTAATTATACTTATCGCTTAATATTCAAAGAGCCGGTAGAAGTTCTACCAAACACTAATTACACGGCTTCGGCAACGTTTGCGGTATGTAGAATGTTTTTAAATCTTCTTGTATTAGTTCGAAATCTTTATGCTTACGAATCTTTTTCTTTTCAGGGCCCAGACTCACATTATGGAACAAAAGGACTGAAAAGAGTGACTGTAGATTCGGGATCGAAACACGGTCAAGTGAAATTTTTATTCAATTACGAAGCTGGTGATAATAACGGAACGTCAATTGACGGTGGACAAATTCCTGAACTCATTTTCTATACATAAAATTCTGACTGTATGTTTAAGGTGCATTCCTTTTGAGTATTTTTGTGGCTTGTCAAACAATCAAATAGTTGAGCTATACCACAAGTTGTACATTAAGTTTTAATTGTCAAAATGTATACAATCATGTGATATTCCAAATATTACTATACATATTCACTGTAAAGATATTTGATGCCAAATTGGAAACAGTGGTTCTGTCACGAATGGGTGTCGTTTATTTTGAGAAAATTGTATCATATTGATTATTTTTCATCGGTTATTAGTACGAAAGTGTTTTAATGAAAAGTGGGATACCGAGCGTTGTCATTCAAAACACTATATATTATGTCAATTTGTTGTTGCACTGGAAATAATCTTTTTAGTTGCAAAAGCAACCAACGCTATGACTGCCCAATTCCAATTTGTATTTGGCTTCAAATTTTTACAATGTTATTAATATAAACATAGTAAAGAAATCAATAAATCAAACTAACAAGAATTTAAAAAATAATACATTACTGAATTGTTCTTATTAAATTTTTTATATTATTTTACATAATTTATGTTTGCTTTAGAGAACCTAATTAAAATGCACTGAAGTTACGTCCAATAATAAACTGTTCGATTAATAACTTTATATTTACAAAAAGCTTACACACAATATTTTAATTAAAGAGGTAAAGTTAATTTTAAAAAAATATATAGGAAAAAATGAACTATAATATAAATGAAAACTTTAGTATGCAGGAAAGAGCTCAACTAAACTTCATTTTTTTAGATTTATACATAATCTATTCCAAAAATAAATGTATAACGTTGAGTGGATACGAATAGGTTCACAAAATATAACTGATAGACAGAATATATATCATGTATATTTTACTCGTCGAGATAGCAAAGCAAGAATGGAAAATACAGTCCTCGCGCGTTTCGCACAAGTCCTAGCAATATAAATACAAGAAATACAGGAAAGAGTAAAATACAAGAGATAGTTTAAAGGATTATACATCGAATCGATTCATAGTACTTGTTTGTTCTTCTCATGATTCAGTAGAGTTCTATATGTATATTTTATACTCGCTACATTAAATACGTGTTACGGTACATGCATTCTATATTTGTCTTTACTTAATCCGTGGATTTAGCAAAAATAAAAAAATTCGCATCTTATGAATACTTGATCGTCAGAAGCTAAAATTAAGATTTTTTTTGGTGCATGGAGAAAGGCTTTAGTTTATCCAACTATTGCAAAAGTTACTATGTAGGTCCTTAGTAAATATTTTCTGTATTTAAAAGTATAAGACTAGTATTTGAGATTTACAAAATTAGTACATTAACGGCTATACAGAGTGAGTTGTCTTTATACATAAAAATTAAGAGCTCTAAATATATTAATACAGAAAATATATAGAACAAGCGTTACACTATTGCAGAAAATGATGAGCTTGATAAAAAAAAAAATTTGACGGGTACTTGAGATTTATAATCTTTCGAAAGTACGTTGAAATTTCACTGGATTATCGTTCGTTTTTCAAAATTTTGAACTTTGCGCAAACGTGTAACTATTATTTCGATGAAAGCGCGGATCTTGTCAATAGGTATACAACGAAATCGTATACGAAAGATCCACAAAAATGCATGAACGAAGCGACGACTGCTCCTCCAGGCACCAAAAAGCGCACCAAGTGGAAAAACTCGATAACATAAGCTCTTTCGTTTCCTTAACAATTAAATCGTACAGAGTAAAAAAATCATTATAAATAAACGCATTTTGATTTTCATTTACGCACAAATGGTAGCAAACACTGGCCGCATACAAATCATAATAGAAAAAGAGAGAGATACGTCCTACATATAAGACAACAGATACACAATACATTAAAAATAATAATAATAATAATAATAATATATAATAATATAATATAATAAAACAAGTTCACTAGAAAATGCACTCGCGCAGCAGAAAACAGGTATCCGTCCGTCGTACGTATACAGTTCTATATAAAAAAAAGTACAAAAAAAGGTTTACAATGGTGTAATAATAATATAATAATAATAATAGTAATTATTATTATAATAATAATAAAAGTCCAGAGAATGCGAGAAGGAGTTTGGATAATAAGGGGGTAGGAGGAGGGGGGAAGAGAGTATAATAGAGTTCGTGACCCGCGCGCATGAATTATAAATAACTGCGTTGTTGTAATATAAGATAGTAGTAATAAGTAGTAGTAGTAGTAGTACAAGTAGTAGCTAGTAGTATTATAGTATAATAATAAGACTGTGGTAATAGCTGCTTGGCGTCTCGGTGGTGAGTGTTGCGGTGAGGATGTGAGGGTGTCCTATATGCATGAACTCTTTCGGTTCTGTATAGTGTCACACCTCCGCGCTGGAGTTTGACTGATCCGCGATGCTGCTACTGGAGAATGACGAGGAGATGCTGCTGTTGGGATTGAGGTGTAGACGCGAGCGCGCCCGACTAGTCCTCGTCCTCTTAACCTTCATAGCCGCCAGTTTCTTCTTCCTCGGCTTGGGTGTCACCTCACAGCTACAGCCGCTACGGACCTTGATGTAGTCGAGGGTCCAGGACGATGTACCAGCGCTACTACTTCCTGGGAACGCCGGGAAGTGGTGCTGCTCCTGCCGGCGGTGGTGCCGCACATGCGCTGGCTGCTCGCCCTCTTCCTGCAATTTTTTGTTATTGTTGTTGTCAAATGCATATTGTTATCGATGAAAGAATTTCATAAAGTGGATCTGGATTACTGTACCTTGGAACTAGGATTCTTGACGATGGCGTAGGTGTAGGAGAACTTCTGGACACAGCGAGACTGCGCCTGAAGCTTACGGTCGATGAACCTACAGGGCTTGTCGAGGACATCCGGCCTGCAGGAGTACTCGAAGAAGCGCTGCGCATTCTCGCCGTCCCGATAGAGCTCGACGAACATGTCCTCACGGTTGCGGCCGCCCTGCGGCTCGACCATTTCCTCTATCGTCGGACAGCAGTCAACAGGCAGTCCCTCCTCCCCGCCCTCCTGCCTGATCAACGACTGCATCTCCGGGTACGTCATTCGCCTCGTCGTCGACTCCTCCAGCGGCATCGACCTGGTTCAAAATTCATTTTTTTTTTTAGTTTTTTGAAAAAAGTCGCGTTAAAGGATTTGGTGAAAATTTAAATTTAATCCTCACCAGCGAGAAAACTGCTCTCCTAAGTGATGATCTCTGGGCTTGCGGGAGGAAAAGTTTAATGTCTGGTTACTGCTGGCGGCAACGAGCCGCATGCAAAGGACTGCGGTCAGCCAAACCACCTGCAACAATGAGGAAGAAATTACGTTATTTATTATTCATCGAACGTTTTATTTTCCTATACGCTTAAACGACTCTTTGTAAACAATTTTCGTTCAAACTTTCGATCAGTCAGGAAAAATTATATATAGAAGAGGTACTAAAAAAGCTGAGTACAGATGAACAGCTGAAACATTTTTCAGCCCTTCTCTCACAAGCCATTTGGCTCTGAATCTCTTGTGCATTATCTATAATATAAAAGAAAGAGGCGAAGAAAGGAAAATAAAGAACGAGCAGACGAAAGCATTAATTCGCTCCGTAATCTTCATGCAAATGAAGCCCAGAGGCGCCATCGAGATGACTCTCACTCTCTCATCGTCTTTCTTCGCACTTCCGCAGTAATCCCTTGCGTATTATATAGTTTCGATTTAATTGACGCGCGAGCATAACTCGCAATATACCCTTCGAGATTTACGCGATGATGACGTGCCGTGCGGTGAAAAGAGCGCTTGGTAATTCGTCAGCAGGCCAAGTCACGAATGCTATGGGTAATGCGAAAATGAGCTCGGCGTACGTCTACTTCGATGGATGCAATGATACACGTAACGCGTTGTATATATACGATGGTTTTAATTAATTCGAAACTTTTCCCCAGGAATTTATACTCCATGCGTATTAGTTTTGAAAGTTGGAAAAGCTTGAAATAAATCCAGATTATCTTACACAATTGCGTGAAAGATGACAGTGGAGAGAACTACTGAATTACTCAATACACACAAATCCCTCTCTATAAAGTAACATCAGGTAAATATCGCTGTGCACATCGCCTAGCACGTAAATCAATCACGAAGCCGAGTTGAAAAATCCTGCAAACGCGCGCGATTTCTATATAAACAAACATCCATACGCATTAAAATCCATCAAGGACTGCTCCACAACACATATAACACATATAATATACCTCGCGCGCGTCTCATTACGCTTGGATCACGCAACCGCTTAACCTGATTAAACGCGTGCAGCGTCCGGATGACAAGTGCATTATGCGGTATTATATATACTCTCGAGAGTTCAAAAGGCTCTCTTGGTGCAGTTTAAGCCCGTCGAAGGACGTTTTTCCAATGCGCGAGGCTTATGCATTTTTCTGCGAGCGCGCGCTTTTTGAATAATGCAGCTAGGCGCCTATGGAAATTCATATTATAGACTGGTTTTAGCGCAGGATTTATGGGCTGTACGTGAGCGAGTAGAGCTATGTATGCGAATACGATAAGTCATTATGTGTGTGCGATATGGTTAGCGTCGCGTTATATGTTTGTAAGGTATATAACGCGATAAGTTAAAGAAAAAAGTTGGAGGGATTGTGTATGAGCTAACAAACGATTTTAAGGGGACCTAAACCACCTTAAATTGTCAAAAAATGAAAGATCGGATTTTATTTTTATATTAACATTAAATTGTTTAAAAAATTTATTAAACAGATATATAAACTTTAAAAAACTATAGGGAACAAGAAACAATCTTTATATGTACCAAAGTGCAACATGTCTCCGAAGGCCAAAATTCACAATTTCCCTTTTTTCGCTCACCGCAGACTTACTTCAGTTCTAGGCATCGAAGAGCACTAAAACTTTACAAACATGTTTGAAATACACATAGTTCTGACATGAGTGTAGGGATTTGTAAGTATATTAAATCTTAATAAGTTATCTTCAATTTAAACAAAATATTTGTTATTTTTAACATTTTTAAACAAATATTTTAATAGATGCCTAGAACTGAAGTAAGTCTGCGGTGAGTGAAAAAATGGAAATTGTGAATTTTGGCCTTCGGAGACATGTTGCACCTACTGGTATTTAGTACATATAAAGATTGTTTCTTATTCTCTATAGTTTTAATACATTTTTTAAACAATTTAATGTTAATATAAAAATAAAATTCGATTTTTAATTTTTGACAATTTAAGGTGGTTATGTCACCTTAAACTGTGCGGATGGGATTTTACGAGACGTGCTAATTGGGTTTCGATTCGAAATTGTCTGTGCGGGAAGTGGAGATGTTGCGACGTAATCAGATGTATCCAAGAATTTCAGAAGTAGGTGCCCTTATCAGACTCAAGAATGTGACATTGAATATCTCCGAGAGACGAGTAAAGGGAATAAGACAAATAAAGAAGTCGTCGTGGTTGTGCGGTATCCATTCTCGTGGCCTCTTTGTAAACATCTCCTTTTCAAAATTTTTCTCGAAAACTATACGTTTCTGTACAAGGTGAAACTTTTCGAACTTCATTGTCATTATTCATACAACAGAAGCCTGCTAAATAATTTCTCATAAATATTTCAGAAACCAGGCCACATTCTTCCAATATTTGCTCCAAAAAAAGAAGTATTCTCTGAATATCTCATTTCCAAAATTCTCGTATGTCTCTGTCTCTGATGGTCCCTTCGGGTGTATAAACTCGAGCGAGACGCTCACAAACACGTTACCGATAACGGGGGTAGGCTGCATAATGTTATCTGTGAGCTCTTTCTCTCTCGCCCTTGAATAAATACGCGGCTGGAAATAAATCGTGTATATGTGTAACGACGAAGAAGAGACGTTCCTAAAGACGTCCGATAAGGTCTCTTCTACTTTTATAGAGGTATAGGTGCAACTCTGGTGTTTCAAGTTTGATTACATACGCTGCAGTAGTGTGTAAAAGAGACTAATCGGAAATAAGGTGTGTTTTCGTTGCTGAGGTGATTTTATATAGAGATGTGTTTATTGGGTTATCGGGAGGGGCTTTTCTGATGTAATCGTTGCTCCACACATTGTATCGATTTATTTGTACTTTTCACGTATAAAAAAAACTTATTTAATTAGTAGATAATTTACTCCATTTTTGCATGACTGTCATGCGTTAAATCCATTTACAATGATTTATGCGAAAAGCTACTTCAATATCCTACGAAGATTATTAACCGATACGTATGAAATGATTTATTGAAGTTTCGTGTGAATTTGATAAGTATAGAGTTTACAAAGTGAATTTAAATCACATGATTTATTACCTCCAATTTTCGCATAGTATCGCAAATCTCCAATATTTGTTAAATAACAACGTAATTATAACGATGTAAATGCAAATGTAGTGTATAATATTATATCCAAAAAAATAATTTTGTTAAAAATCGCGAATTTTGCAATAAATAAATTTTCCAGGCTTACTCAAGCACGCATATCTCTAACGTTCCATTAGGGCCTCAACTATATATACAAACAGCTGCAAAATTAAGTGGTAATAACAGGCAATCAGAGCCGGTAACCCACTTGCCTATACGCACATTTTAACCGAGTTAAAGTCTCGGTCATTTTAGTTTTGAAGGATCATTTTTCAAATATAAAAGGCTTGCAAGAGAAAGCATATAATAAGCTCCGCGCGCCATGTAATTTTATATACGTATACATATTATACATCAATCGTTAATTACGCACATTCGTCAGTATATATATCGCGGGTGTGCATTCGCAAGTCGGATAATGATGTCGATAAACCGGAATTATAATGACGAGATAATATTTCAGTATAGCTAACAGTGTGTGTTGAACAAGTAGACGTTAGTCCAGCATGTTCTTAACGAGTATAGATTCTATATACGCTGTAAATTAAGACTTTTGGAAACTCGAGAGAAGAGGTGGCTATAGTAGTAAATTTTCTCTCATTATAATAAAAGATTGACAAATGGTCTTTTTTTACTTATATACAGCGCGGCACGAGAATCACATTCCAGAAAAATGACGTAAATTTTAACGGAATGTGAAAGCCTAGTTTTTGTACCGATTAAGTAATTATACGTATAGTATGATGCCTTATTCTCGAGACACAGCTGATTTAGTTACATACACGCTTATCGGAATGAACGTTATATATCTCGATCGTTGAAATTGTGTTATTATCGATAATTTCTCGCAGTACAAAAAATTTCGGTTAAATTTCCCTATCAAAAAACTAATAATAAACCATATAGGTATAGTGCAGGTATACAGACGCTCTTATTAGACGCTGCCGTGTGTCAGATTCTTATCACACACCGGAACAGAGTAGTCCCAGCGACATACACGCGAAAGATTTATGCGGCATCGCGTGCAATTAGAAGCTCGCGATTTACACGACGCTTGATTCAGGGGACGGAAGGGATTTTAATTGCGGCTTTGAAATCATTTCAGCCACGGCTGTCGCGACGAGTTATTGAATTAGAGGTGGCTGCGCTGCCGTCGTGCGCGAGATCTTGTCGACTCGAGAGCCGATAGAACATTTGTAGGTAACGGCATTTCATACATCACGCGCTGGACGGTAATTAATTGTTCGAGTTTTAGACGCTATAGTCTGTATAGGTATGTTGTTGTGTTGATTTAACGCACAGCTTTGAGAAAGAAATTTAGATTTTTAAGATAATTCGACGTTTGGCATAGTTTTGTGCGTATGTGGTTGCTCAGGAAGGTGGAACACAGATTGATTTAGTTTTGCAGGTTTTTTATTCAGTATTATAGCTAAACAATATATTTTTAAATATTGTAATACAAAAAACTTTAGCAGTATAACTTAAAAAATAATGAAATAATGTATTGGTTAAATACATATTTTCAATATTGTATTATTATATATATAGAAAACGATATAATAGTGTATGAATGTAAAAAAAATCATGAAATGTATATAAACTACATTTTTTTTAAATTGAAATATTACAGAAAATGATATAATGTAACTTTAAAAAATAAGTGCATTTTTTAAATATGCTAATATTTAGAGAGTAATCTCATCATATCGCGCTCCCTCAAATACGAGGCGATATTCTCCATAATATGATTGTACTCAACTATAGGGAGTGTTGAGAATATCTTCCGAAACACATCGACAGTCGCCTCGATTAACTGCTGCTTCTTCATAGTACGCTGAAATCTGTCCCTCGTGAAATCCATGTAGATCGAAAATGGCGTGTCAATTACCTTCTCGAAGGCTTCGACCAGATCTTTCTGCCTAATATAGGATAATAGCTGCCAGTGGCTAACCGTCAGCATATTGAAAATCGAGATGTCTCGATAGAACTTTAGCTCTTTCATAGCTACAAGCTCCTGGCAACACTTTATGTAGTACGTCCAACAGATTCTGTCATTCTTGATGAGCCAGCGATCTTCTGTGCGGACAATTTGGCCAAGCGCAACAATTTTGGCGATCTGTTCGATGATCGGTTTGACCCAAACGCTTGCTTCCTCATGTGCTATTGTCAGAATAGTGTTACTCCACATGTCGACAGCATTGATATCGGCGCCGTAGTCAAAGCACAGCTGCAGCTTATCCCTTTCCGGGACCGAGTGCCAGCAATTTTCGCAATTGCGATTATAGTCATTGCGGATGCTGCCGAGCATCCGGCATTTGATACATCTCAGCAAGCGGATTTTGATGATGTCGGGGTCAAGACCACACTCCAGCATGAACCTTATCCACTCAAGATTATCGGGTATGTTGTAGATAATGTGGAGAGCCGTCTGGCCTTCGTAGTTTATCTCATTAGGATCGACGCCTTGCTCTAGGAAGAAATCAAATAAATCCTTGCGTGAATGCATGGCTGCATAGTGGAGAACTGTGTTGCCTAGGATATCTCGAGAGCCAATGTAAAGTCCGTGCTCCACAAGCAGCTGGATGACCAAGAGACTCTGGCCGATCCTGATAGCTGTCAGCAGTGGAGGTTCTGGTTCACCGTCCAGATTACGGATAGCCATGGCGATAAATTTCTCGGCGCGCTTGTTGCAACGGTTTGCCACGTTCTTGAGCTGGTTGCAGAAATTTTTGACTGAATCTGTGTACTGAAAATTTTAAAGATTGGATTAGACGAATGCTTTTTTTTTTTTTTTTTATTAATCCATTATCGCCGCAGCCTTTCGGCCCAGCTGGCGGGGACCTTCCACCACCTCTGTGTGGAAGTTATGTCCAATCCTATATTTCCTACCTCTCGCTCGACGGAAACGCCGTAACCTAGCGAGTAACAGCGCCGCCTGTCGGTGGCTGATTCTGTTCTTACGTGAACTCGTGATTTTTGAAAGTTTCTGAGTTCAAATCCACACTGGAGAATATTTTTTTTATACCTTACATATGAATTATTGGGTTATATGAATTTCGAAATAAAAAAATTAGAATTCAATAAGTTCGTTGAATGTTCTTCTTAAATATTATCATTATTACAATTAGACATGTTTCTAATGTTTACGTAGTATAGTTGGTATGTCAGCTGATCACTCATGATTACTCGTGAATGCTTTTATTACCAATAATAACCTTTTTTTTTTATTCATTCATAAAGCTTAAGCTTATACGAAGGTAGTTTAAGCAAACAAGTTACGTTACGTCTAAGCTATAAACATATGCAACATTCGTATACTGTGTAACAACGGTGTTCATGGCGTGATGGTCTAGAGCATTGTCTCCAAATCTTATGGTCCCGGATTCGTGACCAAGGACATATATATTTTTTTTTGTTTATAGACACTTGTTTTTTTTACGAAATTGCATAGATTTATAACATTCAAATGTTAAGTATATAATTATATTTAGACATTAAATGATTTTATTATTCAAGTATAATACAATTATTTAGACTTTATACTATAGTCACAATAACAACATTAAATAATTATCTTTCCTCGTATCCATTTCATTGTAATTTCCGGTCACAAAAGAATATAATAATAAAATTATTACGTTTATTTTTTTAAATCTTTGCAATTTCGCCAAAATAATAATTGTCTATAAATGAAAAAAAAATGTTTATCCTTGGTCTCAAACCCGGGACCGACCATAAGATTTGGAGACAATGCTCTAGACTATCACACCATAAACACCGTTGTTACACAGTATACGAATGTTGCATATGTTTATAGCTTAGACGTAACGTAACTTGTTTGCTTAAACTACCTTCGTATAAGCTTAAGCTTTATGAATGAATAAAAAAAAGGTTATTATTGGTAATAAAAGCATTCACGAGTAATCATGAGTGATCAGCTGACATACCAACTATACTACGTAAACATTATAAACATGTCTAATTGTAATAATGATAATATTTAAGAAGAACATTCAACGAACTTATTGAATTCTAATTTTTTTATTTCGAAATTCATATAACCCAATAATTCATAACGAAATGGACGAAAATAACCTGTAAATGGTGTGATTTTGCTGTAGTGCCTGTCGTTCAGTCGTACTTAATGCAATTGTGTTTGTTTATAGATTGTGTGACAGTATCAAAATAAAGTAAAATTTGAAAAAGAAAACTTGTTTAAGCCCATATTTTACGACTACAAAAAAAATTGTTTTGTACACCTTTACTCCCTGGGCCGGCGTTCCCTGCCTAGTGCATCGGAAACGGCTACTACCTACTTTATCGACCACACTACAAGTCCCTACCACTGCTTCGCATTTGCCCAAGCTTGCGCCTGTGAGGCAAGAGAAAATCCGGAATTACACTGGAGGAAAACTCCGGGGAAAAACCCGCCTCGAAGCAGCCGGAGTCCTGGGTACTTTTCCCGTTGAAGACAGCTCAGAAAAAATCCGAGTGTGCATTCACCGGGAATCGAACCCACGACCCCTGGAGCGTCTGTAACTGTAACTGAGCCACGGACGCTCCGATTAGACGAATGTTAAAATAGTCGATCGTCGATGTAAGTTTAATTTTGACGCCGAAAAAAAAATCGGCTTTCGGAGCCGAATAAAAATCCTTATAGTTGTTAAATAAATAAATGAAAATTCTCAACTTGTTGAACTTACATCGGCCCTAACATAGCGTGATGGCGGATACTCGAGCGGATACTTGTAAATCAACGGTATGAATTCATATTTTGAAGATGTAATAGGTGCGACCAACGGTGCAAAGTAGCATCTGCTGTTGAACTGCATCTTGGGTAGACTGAGCTTCTTAGCGACATTTCCACAGCAAGACACCAGGCAAGTAAGCGTCTTTTCAGAGACATCTATGAATTTTCTTCGGAAGTACGTATAGACAAGGGTCATACTTAAGTCTCCGCCTCCCCCCACCACCGGAAATGCACCACCGGAAATGCCGAAAGTTCCAATTGATTATTCGAGTTTTAGACAACGTGTGTGTACGACGCACAGATTTAACGTATCCTGGTTTGGAATATGAATTTCACTTTTTTTAAGTGAATAATTAGGAAACAATGAAACCTTAATGGATAAACCTAGCTCTTAAGAAGCATGAAGGTTCAAGCAGTAGGTACAACATGACAGTTTTGGCACAGTTGGCATATCGCTATATCTAGACTCAACGTGCAGATTTACGTATTAGGAAAACAAGAAAGTGCCTATTCGCCACCTATCGCCGCTAGCTAGTTACTAGAAATGCGTGATCATGCACACGTCCCGAATAAAAAAATGCATTAATTGTAAAAAAAAAAAATATATATATATAAAATATCGCTACAAAAGATGCTCGTCATTGTATAGTATCTGTGACAATTCTTGAAAAGTACCAATCTTCAGGTATACGAGCATCAGAACTAATATTCTTCCGACCAAAAACGTATAAAAATCAGCTGATATTCTTGCGGAACGTTTTAAACTGAATGGCAACGTCGCATGGTTTTTGACGGTACCGGCCCATATAACCTCTGCAAATCTAAAATCGTCAAAACCGTCAAAAATCGTCAAAACCCGTCAAAAATCGGGCAACGTTGCCATTCAGTTTAAAACGTTCCGCAAGAATACCTTACCTCCGAGTGTACACTCGGAGACCGTCAGATCAGAAAAGCCATAGAGGACATACCCCTACACGGAAAGAATTTTTCAATAAAAATTACTAGAAATTAAGGATCAAAATTACCGTGCTAGCACAGTAACGCTCGGACGCCGCGCCATCTGAAGAATTTTTACTGGATCGGCACAGTAAATTTTCGGTACTTTGTTGTTTTTCTCCATAGCCTCTATATTATAATATTTTGTTATATACATGTGCGTGACGCATTCTCAACGTCATATTATTGATCAATAAAGGGTTATTCATAAATCACAGACTTTAAACCAAGAAATTCGTTGGATTCAACGAGCGTACACCCAACGGTAAAAATAACTTTTAATATTAAGACAGCCCGCCATGTCAGGTGACGTAAAGTTGACCGGGGTCAGGAAAGGTTAGGTGCACCACCCGTATACAAAGAAAGTCACCGTTCACCTAACCTTTCCTGACCTTGGTCAACTTTACGTCACCTGACATGGCGGGCTGTCTTAATATTCAAAGTTATTTTTACCGTTGGGTGTACATACACTCAGCGGTAAGGTATTCTGTTAGAACGTTTTGAACCGAATGGCAACGTCGCCCAATTTTTGACGGTTTTTGACGGTTTTGACGATTTTAGATTTGCAGCGGTTATATGGGCCGGTACTGTCAAAAACCATGCGACGTTGCCATTCAGTTTAAAACGTTCCGCAAGAATACCTTACCGCCGAGTGTACAGTGGCCAGACACAATAGCTTTGCATTGCGCGCCACAAATGGCCGCCGATTTTGTTGTTAACTGGGGCTCTATCAACAAGGTTAAGTTAGATGCGGCGGCGGTTAAGCACGGCCGTGTCTGACCTAACCTTGTTGACCGAGCCCCAGTTAACAGCAAGACCGGCAGCCATGTGTGGCGCGCAATGCAAAGTTAAAGCAGATGACGCACATGGACGCACATGAATTCCTGTGCAGCGCGGTAAAAATGTTCGCCATCAAAAAATTTACAGTGCTGGTTCAGTAAAATTTACGGGGAGCAAGATAAATAATATCTTAATTCAGATAAAAACTTCCGGAAAGACGGCGCCCCACGATTACCGTGCTATTCCGGTAATTTTTACTGAAAAATTCTTCCCGTGTACTATTTTGCGTTGTAGAATCTTCCCGAAAGATCCCACAACGCAAAAATCACGAGTGTCTCAATTCAGCGGGCTAATTAAAGCGTCGAGATTGAAAACACTTCCTTTTAACACTTGAGCCACCTTTCGACCGTCATTAATCTCTCTTTCTCTCGTATACGCGCGGAGACTTTTCCATATGGAGACGCGCCACGCGCTTTTTTCCCTGGCGGCGTCGTGCCAGCCTTACAAATGTCCCACTGACGCGCGACAAATGGGCTGAGAGAACTCTTCCTCTTTGCTACGCTCCTTTTGCTTCATAACACATATGCTGTCTATATCGACGGTTCCTGCTGTTCGTCAGTCCGAAGATGACTCGGTCATTTGTACTCCTTGTGTTGGCAATTTTTCATTGCGACAGTTTTAGCTTTCTTTTAAGAAAAATATACCTGTCTTGTTATTACAATGGTTTTACATAAAGCTAGTAAAGGAATTAACAACAGGAATCACCAACGGCATTTAAAATTTTCAAATGATTTACCGCTAGCGCGCTTTTTTTGTACATACGACAGCGGCACTCGACGTAATGTCTTGTTTTTCCACAGCGGTTTCGACGACGTTACCCAAAAACTGTCGGGAGTCAAGAAGCTTAATGTCAGCGTTGACAAGCTCGCAAGAAAAACACTTTTAGCAAGGATCTTGAATGCTCGCGTACACTGATACGCACTTGGCGTCGCGGGAGAAAGTCTGTTACACACACGGACATATACTCGTATGTTATAAGATGCTGAAGAAAGTTGCCGCACGAAAATCGTAATAGATTTTAAGCGACTGTCTTGATCGCCTGTAATTTCTCTCGACATCGCGACGAATTTGTCAAATGTTATCTTTTTTCGACGAGACGCTTCATCAGCAGGAAAAAATATGCCGAAAGCTTTGCATTGTATAATAATTGAGACGTAAACACACGATCGAAAATCTCACGATTAATTGAGACGGATAGATGCGAAAAGCGGTGAATTTTCGCAAGTGCACTCAAAGACCCAACACCGCGCAACTATGTCTATATCGCAAAAAAAAAAAAAATGGAGAACCGATCGATCACCCGGTAAATTAATTAAGTTCGCCAGTTCGACTTTGCGACGTATAGAGTAGCGAGCAGTCCGCGCTAATTGATTTCAATATCTGCGCACCGGGAGCGAGAACGAGACGTTTAAAAAATCGCTGCTCATTAGGTAAGACGGTGGGCGTACGCGCGCATTTTACCGGTCACTCGCGTTTGTAAACAGCTAGAGAAACCGATCGAGCGTGAATCGGTTCGCGGCTGTTTTGCCTTCGTTCCTGGAAAATATTGCGTGTGATTTTTAAAATTACTTCAGCCTCGCGATCGTTATAACACAATCGGCGCCGGAGGCGCTTGCGCTTGTATATATCGTCATCAATCATGAAGAGATCGGCAGCATCTGCCGCGCATAATATAAAGACAAAGCGGCCCGCGGGGCCGAAAAATCGATGCACCCACGACTGCACGCGCGTGTAAATCACTGCCGCGAAGTATTATACGGCTCGTTTTCAAATTGTTTTAAATTACAGAGAGAAAACGCGATGCATATCGCGATCGTGATTTAGAAGGCAGAGGCACGAGGGAGCCGATTTTTAATTGTGATTGTTATGCAAGGGGTATAAATTTCGGGAGGTACTTAGGCTTTTGTTTCGACGTTGGGATATGAGAGAGATGCGACGGGGACTGCTTATTGTTAAGCGATTTATCGGAGGCAGATGCGCTCGAAGGGTGTGCATAGGATGACGGGATTATTGAGGAGGTATAGAGAGGATGAGACAATGTGCGTGGGTTATTAAATCGACTTAGGTAAGTAGGTGATTGTATATGGTGGGACTGTGATAAGTAATTGAAGGCGCGGGTGTTCTTTTTGAATCTTATAAGATAGTCTATCGCAGCGATGGTGAATAGGAAGTTAAAGCGTTTCTTGGAGAATTTCTCAAATGTCGGCACACATCGTGCAGATAAACTGGTATGCGGTTGAGCGATAACGGATAAGGATCTCCTCATCCGGAATCATCTTTCACGCAATCTTTTCGTTTATCGCTATATCGCTATTTTAGATTTTTCGTAATTTCTGCGGAATCTTCCAAAGGTCTTTGAAATTGTTTGAAATTTTAAAAGAAATGCCTGCTATAATTTTAAAACAATCGCAGCGTCACCAAACGCTATTCCGCGAATAAAAAAAAAAAGACGTCTCAGAGTAGCGGAGAAACTGGCACGACGTAATCTCGGCATCTACAGTTGTGGGGCGTTCGCACGTACGTAATAGGATTATAAGTCGGGCGAAAAAATTCGTACTCGAGGATACGTGTGTAGCACTTATCGAAGATCGACTTTATGAGGTGTCGGATTAGCGGAGACCAATTACACACTGGATTTGCGAGCTTTTTGCGCCGATTGAAATCACATACAGGTATATATACATATATATCTCGCATCGTTTTACCGCGCGGAGTTGTGACAGGAGCCCGAGGATTCCGGAGTTATTTTCTGCTTGTTTCAGAAGATTTAAAATACAACGTTTGCGCCAATCTATATTAGAGAGATTTCGAATTGAATCCCCTTTGCACGTTTCATCGAACTCGACATGGAATATAAGCCACACAAAGGGAGAGGATTATTATCAGCGATTTCGAAAAGTAGTACAATATTTAAGAGGTTTATCTTTGAAGTTTTCCCGTTTCATGATCCGCTTACGATACACAGTTATAAAAAACTTCGCAGTGCTTTATTTCCCTGGCACACGGCTGTATATAATCCAAAAAATTGAAGAAAAAAATCTCATTTCTTCCAGTCACGACCAACACCCTGCATATAGCGATATATATACCGATCGCGATTCGCAAGCCTCCCGTCATTCGGAAGAGCGATCCGAGCTTATCGCTCGCGCAAGCTCGAGTCGATCGGATTTCCCCATTGTTCTCTCTCTCTCTCTCCCTCTTGGATAGTCGTCGTCGTCGTCGCCGTCGCCGAGACAGTATAGGCGCCGATGAAAATCGAGCAGCGCAAGTGCAATAGGCTACTACTACCGTGTTGTATAGCCGATCCTATAAATAGCCTCGGCGAAATGCCGCCGCGGCTATTCTTAAGTGTGTACACCGTCGCGGCTAGTCATTCTTATCAGGCGAATTGCAGCCAAAGCTGTAGACTAATCCGATAATGCCTCCGCGAATGTTTATGTCGCCGCGCAAGTGCACGAAACGTGCGGATAACCTTTCACTCTCGGGTAGTATGTATATGTATATATACGGCTCTCCCCCGACGTGGCGCCAAAGCTGTCGCTTTGGACGTAAAGTACCGGTGATTTTTTCTCAACTCGATTGGCTCGTGTGTGTAACGCAAAGGTGCTTATTATGAGTCGGGGATATCTGTAGATACGGAGATCAAGATAGGGAGAGAAAAACGTGATTGCTCGTATATTTTTAGCGGGAATTAATTTTCCGAGAGAGTTGCGAGGTATAAGTATGGATCCGGTGCCGATTCATTGCGCAAACCGATGTGTGCGCGCAGTATAGCTTGTAATACCTATGGATGTAGTGTAATGAATGTATTGCAGGGGAAGTTTTATGTTATTTCTGTGGTATTTTTTTTTTTTTTTTTTTTTTTTTTTTAATAATGATTCAATTAATTATTCAACTTCCGATTAACATGATCTATAAATAAGAAAAATTGCATTGAAGTTTCTAATAGACTCTCATAAAGCTTCACCACTTCTTAGATGCGTTTGTGTTGAATACCTCTCGCTAGAATAGAACATTCCCCGTCGATCGTCTCGCAAAACAGACTAAAGTATTCGCACAACAATCACATAAATCAGTATAGCCGAGCACATTTAAATAAACCGATTTCTATATAGCTGTCAGCATACCACAGCCGAACGAAAATTGTTAACGATTCTCCATCATAAAGCATGTAATATAATATATCATAAAGAAAATTGAAGTAAACATTGCTTACCGCGACGAGTGCGCTGAAAGCTTCAATTCGCATAGTAGCTGGCCAGGCCAGCGGGAAGGCCGTCGCTTCAAAGCGCGTGGATCGATCTGAAATACCGATCCGGGCGTTGACGATGATCCCTCTCTTCTTCTTCTTCTGTCTCTCTAGCCTCTCTATACGTCACTGCTCCTTTCCTTACAATATATACCTATAGTCTTTTTGTGTCTTCTATACTGCAGCCGAGCTTTTCCTCCCACCTTCTTCTGTGTTTATATCGCGTCCGCCGCCTCTTCCGCTTTGGCTTTTCTACCGTCTCTTCTTGGCTATCTGTCTTCTCTTTTATTTCTTTTTTTTTCGTTTGCACGTGTGTATGTGTGTGTGTAGCGCCTCAGCTCAATCGCTGTAGGCCGTAGACGACGTTGATGTGAAGCTGATGCGACGACGAGACGACGTCCGCGTGATTGTAGATGTCTCGACGGCGAAGCGAGCGTTCCGATCCACCTGGTCCGACGTTGAACTCGATAATTGCGGCGTCCCAGACTCGTGACATGACTACCGCCTTGATCTGCAACAATTCCGAATGATCGATTGTGTTTAGTTGCGATGATCTGCGACAGCTGTTGGGATTTTTCAATATATGATTGATGTGTAAATATGGAACGATTTCATGATTATTATTATTATTTTTTAAATTCACGCAAAATCGCCGCGGACCCTTGCATCACCCACTGCCCCCTTACGTGAGCCACTCGCGCGATATAAACGCCAAGCAGTATAGAATCCCCATAAATCTTGGAAGCCCGTCGTTCCATTCAAGCTCCTCCGTTTGCTGCGGTCATATTCGCGCGCGTAAGCGCCCACACCTGCCTGTCTTTATCGGCGACGTTACGGGGGGGAAATCGAGCGGCAGCGGCGGCGGCTCTGGGAGTGCCGGTAGGCGTGTTCTCTCCGATCACTGCAACAGACGCGCCGCGATAATTCCCCCGGGACAGCGCAAATCTTTCTCTATTATATATATATATACCTACGTATGCGCAGACGAGGGAAAAAAACGAAGCTGGAGCACAAGTCCGGCTAGATGAGCTGTTTGCTTGCAACAATGTTTCTTTTGTATATATGTATACTCTATGCTGTATGCACACAGAGAGGTGTAAAGTAGATTGTGCGGGTAGCTCGCAATCAGCGGATATTCACCGGTTGATATCTCTATGAGCCACGTGTGTGTATTGTGTGGTCGAATTTAATTTTCTCGAGATTTATAGTCCGATTGAGCTATTTGCGATGCTTGTGAGGTTTTGTCGTAATACGCGCGCGACAATAGACTCGTGTTTGACGCCGATTATGAAATATTTCACGCTCGATTATTCGATTTTGCAACGATATATGCATCGCGCCCTTTTGTCGTCGAGTAATTATAAAATACGCGGTGGGTAGGCGCTACTTTTGCAAAAATTATTATAGACATTATCATACAAATTACGTTGAATAATAACGAGGCTATTCATTTACATCGGACACATGGTTGCGGCCGCAAAATTGTAAATATATATAAATAATCTCGAGAATAAAGGATCGAGCGTTCCATTAATAAATGCGGAATTCTATAGCTGCCGTATAAAGCTCTTCTCTCGATTGAAAAGTTCGGTAAAAAATCCTGAATAAAACATCCGCGCTCTCGTTCTTGGGCTTTGTGATGTTAATAACTCAATTACTAATGAAGCCTCCCGTAAATCTTCATTATGGCTAATACGGGAGAGGAAAAAAGGCCGTTTCCAAGAGCAGCACACGCAGAAATATGTTCGTTCACAAAGCGACCATAAATTAAACGCTTCGCGTAGTTTCTATATATAAAATTGCACTCTGCTCAAGAGAGAGAGACGCGATGATATCTGCCGACGATCGCGAAGTGGCTATTTTTACCGATTTATTGCTATACATCAATTTTTACCGATTTATATGACACTTCTGAGGTGTTTATACATTTCAATTTTTCCATCTCGATAAATAAATCAAACCTTGATACGTATGTATTTATGCTTTAAATTATTCATCTAATCTAGTTCTATCTGCAGCTGTCAGTATCGTTCAATATACCAATTCGAATCGGCATTTCGCTCGAAAAATCACGTCGCCTAGCTGAGAGTCGAGCTGTTTACTCTAGCAGAGGATTATAGACTCTGACTGTGCGTGTATACTGCATTGAGTTCCTGTGAACATTATACACACCAGTCGGTTTTTAGATTATGATAAATAAACTAAAAATAATTTACGATCTTCTCTCCGCCGCATAACGATCAAAGTGATGGAATCAAGTATGCCCTGCTCTACTGTGAAATCCTACTCTATAAAAAAGATATGGTAATCATTCTTTTTGCGCGGATCGTATAGAGTAATATCAATTATCAAAAAAGCAGTTTTGGACTGGCCCTTCACTCACCGCTGAAACTCTCTGTGTCTCTGGAAGGTGATTGTAGGTGGCCCATCGGCACTTTTCCCACTCCCTTCATATTAATATACGCACCGAGTCTAGATATAATGCTGTGCCATCAATGCTAAAATTGCTTTGTTTTGGCCTGCTGCTTCGGCCGCTTATGATATAACTGCGAGCACGAAATGAATTCGTCAATATATCATAAGGCTTGACTGATGAAGTGCTCGCTCTACTCCACCCATCGGCGATACACTCATATTAAAACCCCTCTGATTTCCTGAATATTCGCATAGCATACGGTGGTAACGGAAGTGTGTGCGTATAACGAGAACCGCTGATATATATATTACACGACTTAATATATAGAAAAAAAAGGAGAAACGAGAAGATATTCTGTATAGAGATAAGCTTTCCCGTCTCTCGCAGAGTCTGTCATTATTTCATTAACGCTAATCGCTAGGTTAAGCGCTCGAGACATAAAGAAACCGAATATAAGCCCAACGTATATCGGATAGTATATCGGACGATTCGAGAAAGTGGAAAATTTCGTCGTTCTCGTACGCGGTTTATATCGGAATTCGATATTATGCAAGTCTCCGATTGGTACATATTATATTATATAGCAATTTATGTTGTGTACAGGAAATATTTAGCGGAATGTAAATCGGAGGGAAATAGTAAAAAAAAACATCGGAGACCACCGCTTAAGTCACTATTTCCTATATGTATATTATACCGTGTGTATATATCTGCAATATAATATCGAAAAGGAGAGAGAAAGAGAGAACGTTTGTCGATCGAGAGAAAAAAAGGAAGCCGCCACAAGGCGGATAAAATTAAAATTATGTTTTACAAATGTCTCCTGATGGCCAAGAGGATCCGTAGCCTCATCCGATACGAAGCCGTATAAATTGTCTGGGCAGATAACACTTAAAAGCTTACGAAAATTAACCGGGGTATAAATAATTGAAGTCGCGGTCGCGCCGCTTCGAGGTCCTTTATCGGGCCACTAAATCTCCTACTATTTACCTACTAATTGAAGTTAATTAATTGATTGGCCGTTTAAAATTCAAATGAAACATCGGCGACTCGATTACCCACCTATACACACAGCTGCGAAGACAAACTGGTTATATGTGTGCTGCTTCTCATATATGCTTCACACAAAAAATTCATAAGTAATACGGGCCAAGCACGAATGCACACACACAGTTTCAGTTAATTTTACTCGCGCGAGAAATAGGGAAAGCAGAAAAGCCGAAAAAATTACGTAATCCCGTGATTTAAAGAGACACATCGTACTCAGGCACGCGAAACAAGAGGAAAAAATTTGCGCGCCAGCGGCGGCGAACTTACAACTTTTACAGGTTCTCCCGTGGAACGCGCTTCTCGATTTTTGCGGGCGCGAAATCCACCGAAAAACCGGAATCTCTTTCTCACGACCATATATATGCGCGAAGAGAGAGAGAGAGAGAGAGAAAGAGAGAAGGTAAAAAGTCGACAACGAAGAGCTTAACCGGGATTGAGATATCTCGTCGCGTTGGGCCATTCTCTCTCCGAGCGCGAGCGAAATTAACTCATGAAGAATGAAATCTTCATTATTCGGGAGGGGACAGAGTCATTCATGAATTCGTCCCGGCGACCACCGTACACGCGAGAGAGAAACCCGATCTTTCTCTCTCTCTCCTGAGGATCTCGAGCCGAGATGGTGTATGGTTTACCGAGCGGTTTATAATAAGATTCGCGTTTATCTTTAATCGCTTATTGACGATTACGACCGCGAGCGGTATTATATTTAATGATACCGATCGCTCGCGGCTTTTTCGTTGGTTTTCAATTTTGAGAGAGATATGATTATACGAGAGCGGAGAGGAGCTTGAAAAAAAAAAATTGTTTTGTCAATCGCTATAGGGTATATAATTGACAGCTATGTATGAAAATTTTAATATTAAATTAATCGTTATGTGTACCATGTACACTTTTTTTATTTTTTATTACGGGATATCAATAAACACGATAATTTGTAGTGTAGCCGTGCCGCATGTCGGGTAGATTTCCAATGAGCAGTGTAGTTCGTTGAGAATATTGATCGTCCCTCGATCAAATTAAAAGAAGTTGGACTTCGCTCGTATTGGGCGTGTACATTTCCAAGTATCACGTCTCTCTCTTTTTTCGTTTTCACTTATTCGATTAATTAATGAAGACTTCGTGATATATTCAATCGACTGTTGCAAAATTAATTTTAAAGCTCTAGCTATACACCGCGTGTATAGGATTAAAACATATCGAATCTGCAATCTGCTTTCCCATTATACAATTCACTAAACACGGGACGGAAAATCCCTAAAACGCCCACCACATTACTCAGCCCAACCTCCAAACTAGCCCTCCTTACCGATAACCAGCCGTCGACACATCGATCATCCCTCGAACACGTTGCGCACATCCTATAACTGTATATAAGTATGCAAGAAGCGTGCGCACACGTGATACACGAGCTTGAGAACCGGCGATGATCGGTAGTGACGCGTGTAATCGCGGTAAATGCTGCCACCGCTCTGATCGATTAACTTGGTCCTCGTGCAGCTGCAGCGCTGGCTTTATATTTATCGGAGGTTCACCTCTGTATGTGTATGTGTGTGTGTGTCTAGGCCACGAGTCCTTGCGTTAAGTTTTTTGCCTGGGTCGCTTGAATTCTAATCGAGCGTTAAATCGTCATTGCCGAAGTGATGGATTGCGCTGTGTTATGTGGGAATGAAATTCGCGGCGTGTCCCCGAAAATTTCGGAATTATATCGTAAGAGGATTAAGCGGGTTTACGAAAAAGAATATAAAAATGCAGTTTCAGCGCTTATACGTGTTCTCACGCTTCTCCGAAACTTCGTCTTCACGCTGCATATGTATAAGAAACAACTCAATTCCGCAATCGGGCCACACAGAGGGACCGCGTTAAAAGACACACACAGGCACACTTAAAAAGAAGCTGCAGCGCGGTGATCCCACCCAGTGAAACGATGAAGATCTCAAGAAAGAGAGAAAAAAAGTATAGCTTATGAAAATCAGCTCCATAGGAACTCGTCGTCCACAATGAAGCTCATCCCGCTAATCTCGAAGCAATTACCCGATCCTCGCACACTTATACAGACACACACATATGAGCGAGCGAATTTATATTTATGTCATCGCAGGCTGCGATTCTCACGATTCTAGGCGGTCTTGGTGGCGCGGCGTGAATTATTGAAATGTCCTCTCCCTCCCTCTCTCGCAATATCTGCACCGCACAGCAATTTGCATAAAGTGCCGGAAGCCGAAGAGCGACAGAACCGCAGCCGATCCTGCATCGGAGTGTCCCTCGTTTTTCTCAATAAAAGGAAATACGAGCGGTCGAGATGTCGCGCGCGGATGTATCTTATATGCTACATCGGTAATACCTGCAAGAGAGAGAGAGAGAGAGAGGGAGAGCTGTGTATATATATAGTGAACGACTTGCTGTGCTCGAGCCAAGGAGTCGATTTGCGACGATTCCGTGGCTAAGTTACGGGCACGTCGAGGTTTATGCTTACTGGTTTGCAAATTTTCTTGCGTTAAATAGCCGAGCTTGTTAAATTGGGAGTTTTGGTGTTGTTTTTCGTTTTACTTTTCGCGCGGCTGTATGATGGTGTGATGTGATGTGATGGACGTAAAGTTTTAAAGGGCGTAAAGTTTCTTGAAGACTATTTTAGCAGAGTATATCTCGTGACTTTTTTATGCGAGATAAAGTTATTTTTGCTCTCACTATAATAAATATTTACTTATTCACCGATTTCCTAATGTGAATGAACTGAACGAAAAATTCCCTTTTTGGGAGGACAATTGTAAAACGTGATCGGAAAGCGACTTTCATATCTCACAGTCCTGTTCGAATGATATAATCCTACTCCCACTTTTACAACACACTCCCAAGTCCCACAAACCTACATTCGCATCAACCACACACAAAAACCTCTTTCCAATATACAACACAAAACAAAAAAGCTTTGGCGCAACCAACCTCACATCTCCGCCATAAATAAAATTTATTTTCTCAAACTCGCTTATACACTCCCACTTCAATTCCGATCCTCCACTGTATAACACAACCTGCAGGACTACACTAGCGCTCACAATCCACACTATACTTTATAATCTTGATTCACAGAGCAGACCGATAAAACTGCCGGTACGTACGCCGGCAAGAACGAGATAAGCTCGTCGCTCGAGCTCGTGAATGAAACGCGACGTCAAGGTGCGTATACGTATGTATTATAATATACCTATATACATAAAGTGCAGCAGTGCAAAAGCGTCGAATCCTGCTGAGCGAGCGCAATAGCATATGCATCGGCTGATCGAGTCACCGGTTCGTCGATTCGCGAATCACATACACGCCTTCGTATGACGCATTCGGGTGAGCCGGCAAATTTCACTACTCTCGCATTACAGCCTGGGAATTGGAGAAAAAGAGACTGATGGCCCGATATATATTTATACACACACGCGCACACGCGTGACCCCTAATTCCGATGAGCGAATTTATATATATGGCTTTTATTTTTAGATTCCGTTCCCCAGGATGCATTACATTATGCCGTTTGCGTCATTGTTAATTTCGATGAATTTATTCATGCGGAGCTTTTTGCATTACGTGTGGATTTAAAAATTATGAGAATGCGTTAGACTAGTTTTTTTTTCACGCACTGAAGTGAGATGAAAAAAAAAAGAAAGAAGAGTTAGCTACTCCACTTTCACGGTTTTCGGCATCGATTAACTCGTAAGGGCGCGCGATCTCGCGCTGTTTTTATGCATAAAATTAGCCTCTAATTAAGCCAAGCACGCGAGAGAGAGAGAGAGAGAGAGAGAGAGAGAGAGAGAGAGAGAGAGCGACGCATAATCGCGAGGAGACACATAAAATTATGCCAAGATGAGCGAATCTTTTAGAGGGACTGTATCCGACTATTATCCAATTAAGCCAATGCGGTAATTGACAGTCGATGCAGGTATATATCTATTAATATATGGCTCTTTCAGTGAGTTGGTCGACTGGAAAGCGGAGATTGTATGGGCTTTATTAAGTGCATGGATTTGGATTAGAGTCGCGCGACTCGAGACTAACGGTTTGATACACATATTCGATACGTAAGATTACGATTTCGTTGCATAATTTACAATCATAAGTAATAATTTTAACTGTCGCATCTTCCGCAAAAGTAAAACTCAACGACCTCCTCTCACTTTCATACCTAAGCGCAGTGTCCTCCTCTCGGCATCGAAACAAAAAAAAAAAGTTGCAGACGCGCGTCGCATCTTATACAGCGTAGATAATCGATTGTGCGGTTTTCGTGAGAGAGAAGAAGACGACGACGAAGCAGCCGTATATACAAGGCGAGTTAACAGCCTATTACCACGGCGCTATTTGACTTTTACGGCAGACCTCCTCGTTACGCCTCGTCGCGTGATTTAACGGCGCTATGCGTATAAGCGAGAACCCTGGCTATATGTATATGACTTACGAGCAAGTGCAATTACCATCGGCGCATATCGCGTGTATAACGAGTCGAAAGGGGGATGGATCCACCGGAAGTATGTGTGCTGTGAATTTTGAGAAGGTGGAGCTTTAGTTTTTTCGTTTCAGGAAACTATATAGTGTGGGTGGGTATAGCGTCTATGATTTATTATTTATCGCTCGGTGTAGTTCGTTATACGGTTAATTATTCTCGACGCGTTCGAGACGAGCTCAAATATATATAGTTATAAACTTTTTTCGCGTATTTTTTTTTTACCCAAGACGAAGCAATAATCTTAATTAAATTTGTATTTTTAGGAGAGAAGCTTTCAGCGCGGCAAGCATAAAAGCGAAATTCAACAATTTTTCAGCGAGTTTACAATTTATAACATCATTAACTCCGATTGAAATCTAAATAATTTATATGAATCCCTCGAGAATCGCCGCCGCGGCGATTCAAAATTATTGCACAAAAGTGAAACTCGATTAAGATCTTTCCGACGATCGTTTCTTACATATATATTCTCGAAACACTATACACCTACTCGATTTAAATAATTTGTAAAGTCGCCCCCTTAAGTTAAAAATTAAGTAAAAAAAAAAAAGAAAGAAAAAAACGCTTCGAAATCCTTGTATACAATGCTGCAGCAGCAGCGGCGATGACGACCACTCGGTGGAATATTCATGAAGGAATCCGCGAATTGGGCAGGTTTCCACTGGGCCTCCCAAGTCGTCGGATAAGATAAGAGAGGTTATATTAGCGGAGCCGAAATAGTCGAGAGAAGAAAAAAAAAAGAGAAAGCGAAAGTCGCGCGACGAATTGATATAGACTTCGCGGCCACGTGCCACTGATGTTTGCTGTTGCCGCTGCTAGCTGCTGTGGATGAGTATATATATTCGAGGACGATTCGCGCGATGTAGTGTGGGAGAAAGAGAGAGAGAGGGAGAGAGAGAGAGAGAGAGAGAGAGACATTAAAGCGTGATTTAGCGCTTCTGAAGTGGCGGAGAAGTTCGAGGCGCCGTTATACTGTATATATGGACGAGTGTGACGAGCGAGATTTTTCGAGGCTTGTCATAGGTTGGAAATCGAACCGTTATGGTTATTTTTGTCTTATAGCGTGTGACTGTATTCAAGTTTGTACAACAGAAGAATTGAGGAAATAAATGTTGAATTTAGCTATTTTGCAATAGTTAAGTGCGAACGTGTCTGATAAGATGGATTACTACACGTAGTTAACACTTTCATACTCTACACGCGTCACGAATCAAAAGCGCATAATTGATCGTTCGCCAAGCGTTTACACCATTCCAATACACATATCTACCGAACAATCGCACAGGATCTTTGAAAATCTATTTAAACGAATATCAAACGCACAAATCAATCCCCCCATTCCTCTATATCCATACTCCCAACAAACGTCGTTCAGCTCTCTCTCTCTCTCTCTCTCTCTCCATGCAGCGAACGAGTAAAAGCCAATCACATATACGCAAACGCTCACTTCACTTCACGTATACAACAAGATCCGGCCCATAGAGTCTGACAGAGGCATCAAACCATACGACAGATGCAAATGCGTCGTTTCCATCGCCTTGAATAATAATTCATAAAAATACTCTCCGAGAGAGACTTTATATCGACGAGACTACTCGCGCGACCCGATTAACGCTTTATCTCTGCAGCGAATAATTGATGAAACCACGCGAGCGACTACTAGACTATTAGCCATCGCGCCGCGAAATATATAAAGCTTCTTCGCTGTGCGCACATATATATATATATATATATATATATATATATATAGAGAGAGAGAGAGAGAAACGGGATTATGTATGAGCGGCTTTGCGATGATCGATGCATGTGTTTCTTGGCTTCGTACATTGTACGCTATATGTGCGCACATATATATACACTCGCGAGTGTTAGAAAGGTGGTCGTATGTAGCGAGATAATGTTGAGCGTTAGATAGGCCGTATCTGCAAGCGCTAATGGAAATTAATAACGGTTATGATTATTCTGCCTTGTATACGCAGTTAATACGAACTTTAAACTGTTGTCACCGGTCAAGCTAATTGGGTTTAATAAATCGTCATGCATTTTGCCGGAGGTATATATATATATATATATATGTGCGACGAATTATATACGAGATTTTTAGAAGTCTCGTGCAAAACAAATTTTGCGACTAATACTAATAATAATAATAATCATTATATTTTTTTCAGAACGTCAAAAGATCTTTTTTCACTTCATACGTATGTACCGTGCAAAATCACCACAAAGATCCAAAAAATTCGCACAGGTATGTATAAAACGTAATGTAACACAAGAGCCCGCGGTGGCAGGAAAGAAAGGGAATACAGGATGCGGAGAGTTACGACTCAGCCAATAAAGCCCGTCGAACTGCTCGAACGCGCGTAAATTTAAATAACAAGTATCCCCGGTGTACAAATAGGCGAGAAAGAGAGATGAAGATATGTATGTATACGTATAGACACGCATAGAGCGTGAAATGGCGGGGCACAGCAGTGGAATGCTTGATTTCTCTCCTGCGCGGGAGGCGTGTTGTTGCCGCTGATATCTATATTCCGCGAGTGTAGAGGCGGGGGCGCCAAAGCCGATCGTTCGATCGTCCCGACCAATCGATCGATCTTATGACGCCTTCTCTCTCTCTCTCTCTCTCTCTCTCTCGCGCTGAGTGAACGCTGCTGCTGCTGCGAGGTGAGCGTTTCTAGACGCGCCGGTATATGGAGTGGAACGCCGCTGTGTATATAGATATATGTTGAGAGTTGGTACAGCGAGAGCTTGTTCTTCTTTCCAATGGTTTTTTTTTTTCAATGAAGCTTGAAAATTTGAATTGAAAAGTCTTCAGGAAATATGGTAATCAGAATTGACACCTTCTTAATCAGTTATGATCGAACGCGGTCGAGTTTAATTAGAGATTGAATTTCTGTGCGAGTGAAAATTATTTAGATATTTTTGTTTCTTAATACGTATGGTTGGGCAACAGTCGTTTATATATTTGAATACAATGCTCGCCACATTATTTAAGAGCTTAGTGTTTACACGATTCTGCGGAAAGAAATAAAAATTGAAACCCGTTAATCGTTGCAACATAGTATTCTTAATTCCTCGGGATTAAGAGATTTCGGAGCTTCTATAAAAAAAAAAAAAAAAAAAAAAAAACACTAACCGTTATAACGTATATCAAAACNAAACAACATCTAGCCAAAGTGCCTTTTGCGCATAAATATGCTTCCTATATAGCAGCGCTCGAAAGAAAAACAGTAAAGTGCATAAGTTATACGTGTGTTTACAGAGTTATTCAATTTTTTATAAGACCGAAGCGAATTAAGATATCAGGCGTATACGAGGCATATATTCAAAAAATAAAATATCGCAGCCGCACGCGATACTCCAATAAAAAGTTCGCATATCAGTACAATCGTCGTGCTGAAAGTACGATATTTCTCCCGAAATAGCGTCTGTTATTATGCCGTTCGCGGAATCCCAGACACGCAAAATTACACGAGAGAGAGAGAGAGAGTGTGTGTATAGAATGTGAGGAGAAAAAAAAAGTTTACGGTCATAAAAGTGACGTTCACCCCGACGTTTTATAGCCACTTTATTACGCATTGTTTGGCATTAAACCAAAAGTCGGAACAATCCACCTTCGCTGAGGCTGATCTGTTGCCTCTTCACAATGAGTGTAAACGCGACGTTATGTAAAAGCGCTCCTGAAAAATCGTCCGGCGCTTTGTACGCCGTTGTCGCGTGTTTGTACTTTATAGATCAAACTTGAATATAATCCTTGTGGAATGCGGAGGCGTGAAAAGTATAAATTAACGTTTTTACGATGAATTGTTCGCTTCTCGCGCTAGAGATACCGCGGATGAATGACATTTTTCCTAAGTCATTTCAATATCTCGATAAGAATATTAGCTAAATAGGTTGACGAGCGTTTGCTACTTCAGCAAATAATTTTAATAAGTTCTAAAGGGTCGACGCACCCTAAATACTCTCCTCCAAATTTCACCTCCTATTTACCGCGCGCTCGTGCAGTCAAAAGATAACAAGAAACCGCCGCCGCCGCCGCCGCCGCTTATACGAAAAATAAAACGAGAGCCATCCCCTCCGACACCGGCTGTTTTTTATTTAGCGCCTTGGTAGTAATCCTCTCTCTTTCTCAGTGTGATTTATTTGACAACGTCGACAGGTCGCGCGCTCGAAAAATTTGCCGTCTAGAGAAAAGTCGCGAGCAATTAAATAACAATTTCACGCTTTAACGTCCCGGTGTTTCTCTACATAACACCGGTCTCCTTTACTCTTTAACGTATAAGGCCAAAAGAGAGACGATAACCTTAATCTTATTAAGGACGCGTGACGCACCCTTCACGCACCGCTACACGCGGGATTTTATACGCGTAAAAATATTATGTCAGCTGAGAAAGAGAGATTTTCGAGCGAAAAGAAGCACGCGAGGTGATGTTTTGGTCGGCTTTTTCTTGAACGCACACGCGCTGTTTACTACCGTCGATTTTTATGTTTCAAGGATTTCGAGATGATTCTTTGAATTCTTGATTCTTGTGCTACTCTAAAAGAGTTGCAGTAATCATTCTATTCATCTTCTGGTTGGCTGTACGTTTAACCGCAAAATGTTTAAATTCCTAACCTCAAAAGTGATGATTTAGAAAATATGATAACAAGGGATTTATTTCGTTATATCATCGCGGGAAATATCGACCTTTAAAAATCAAAATTCGAAACTTAATTTTAATGTACAAAACAAGGCAGTTTTGGACTGGCTCTTTCGTTACCGCCTAAACTCTCCCGTAACTCTGGTCAGCGATGATAGGTGGCGCATTGGCAATTTTCCATTTCTCTCGTAACAATATGCGTGCCGAGTCTAGATATTGGTGTGCCATCTAATGACAAAACTGCCTAGTTTGGCCTGCTGCTTGGGCCGCTCATGCTGAGACGAGGGGACCTCAACTCTCAAGTATACCCGTCAGCTGGATATGTTCGCTGCATTAGATGAATTGATATCGATGCGCTTAAAAATTTCACATTCAAACGTCCAAAGTTACATCCAAAGTGCATAAAGCTAGTACCACCTCGTAAAAACACAAAATTCTATAAAAAAATTTCCTGACGAATAGTCAATGCGTCGTGGGCAGTGATTTATAGCCTCCCGCGCGACGAGTAATTAAAAGCTGAAACTAGCCTGTGTTTCATAAAAAAAAAAATCCCTAACAATGCATTCCTCCAATCTTAAATTTCAAAACAATACCGGGTAAGGTGCAGCAGCAGCCACAAGTTTCGCTCGTGTTATCTCGATACGCCGGCGTTGCGTTAGCGCGCAGAATTCCATCATCTACTGCAGTCAAGCATATATATATCTGCTTTATATTCGTCGCTCCACCTGTGTATATGTGTGTGTGTGTCGGAGACTTTTCTTTTTGCACATATCCCTCTTGTGTCCAATTCTTTAATTTGTTGGATGTCGTGCTTTGAGTGGCGGCGGCCGCTGCCAAAGAACGTTTTTAACCGGGCTTTTCGTTGACACGTGAAATTCGCGCTTAAGAGGCAAGAAATCCGAGCGAAAAAAAAACGACGGACACGTCAATTAGATAGCTTTAAAAGGATAATCGTAATTCGCTGCGCGTAAGCTTTATTACACTGGCTCGCTGGATTTGGGCTTTTCTTTTAAAATGTGTATAATAAGGCTTACGTTTTACGCGAGGATTAAAAAGAAGGAAAATGAAAGTAGAAAGTTTGCGTCAGTAGAGACTGTTGAGTAATGTTGACTTGATCTGTTAGTAGATGCTATGTGCACGGCCTCGAAATCAAATCGAAAATCGAGGAAAACAAACGATTCACACCGAATAACTTACAAAACCATTTACGTTCAAAAGCTCTTTTATCAGTTTACAATCGCGCAATGCTTTAAAATCTCTCCCGCAATATAAATTACACCGCGCAAATCAAAGCACAGCCGTCAAAGCAGTGGAGAGAAACACGTCATTGATAAATTAGCCACTAATCGTCTATTTACATTAAGCCTGTCAGTCGCACACTACACCAACGAAGAAATATCGCGCTGCTATAGCACAAAAGAATCCAGTGCAAATATTATTCAAACAAATTCGTTAGTCAAACCTAAGATGTTTGCAGAGGCCGTCGCGCCGTGTAATCACCGATGGAGAAACATATCAAGGAGCCACGTGGCTACTACCCTTTATTATAATTAAAAGCAAGAGCTGCCGCGAGCAACGGCTCATTGGATCGGGTAATAAAGTAACACCTTTAAAAAGAGTCGACTACTGCTCGTACATCTCGCGCTGAGATAATGGCGCATGAAAGCCAGCCCTTTAGCGTCACGCTTAACAATAACGTATTGCACTCCTGCTCGTGCTTCTTTCTTTTCGGCTCGAAAATAGAGATAATGGCTCGGTAATTGGCAATTTTCGAGGAGAAACTGTGTTCTCCGGTATGCTATTAGAGCAAGTGTCTCAAGGCCGAGTGAGCGAGCTTTTGCACCTGTTTCTATATCTATATAAGTGAACGAATATTATAACGAGTTTCATTGTTTATCAGTATATAGTAGCGAATTTTTTCGGAGTATATCGTCTGATTTGAATGAGATAGATTATAAACACGCGGCAATAAATCGCGAATATTTCTATATCGCGCTTTTTATTATGTATAGAAGCCGTCTTGGCAATCTCGTAATGAAACCGCGAGTGAAAAGTTATTTCTCTCGTCGCGACGGACAATCAATCACGGATACTTTGTAAGAGCGAGTATATAGTAAATATAACGAGTGTATTAGCATTCGCGATGAGTATTAGTGAATATTGAACTCTTTGAAAACGGCGCGGCGAATAATGGGAGCAATTGACAAGAGATGATGATTTATCGTCGGCCTTTGCGTGATTCAATTCCATATACCGACACGCAAGCAATTAACGGTAGCAGCAGCTTATATGTGTTTTTTTTTTTTTTTTTTTTTTAAATTTTCCATTAGTCAAACAACGTCGGCAGCTCTATTGTGTGTCTATTCATCGATTTTCCACTCGCTCTCGTTGTCCCAGCGTTAAAGTCACTTTTGATTAAACGCTCTTTATCATCTCGCAATAATCCGAACACCTCGAATAGACTTGCATATGAGAAATCTCGTGAAGATCTCGCGCATCAGATGTATATATAGTACACATCAGAGAGTTAGCGCGACGTGTGCGGCAATCGCTCAATCCTTCATATAAACGCTCGACGCTCGTGTTGCAGTGATTGCTCAAAACCTCGCGCGTACAGGAGTGCGCGATAATAAGCCGCCGAGAATGTGCAGACACACGGCGCCAGCGATGCAAATTATTACGCCGGCGACGAGCTACGCGCTTTTCCATTTTTTTTTTTTTTTTTCATTTTTCCATCATATCTAGGCGCAGAACTTCTCTCGTACACGTTTTAGCGAATTAATATATTAACGCGCGATATAGTGTGTTTTGCTTATACGGTTTTTATTTCGGAAAGTCAGGATGAAGGACTGCACTTGCGGGAGTAGTTTAGGCATGTGCGAGAGAGTTGCAGTTATGCTGCGGAGGCAAGTGAGAGTTGGTTATAATATTCTATTAATTAGCGTGTAAACCGCGCGAGATTAGCTCGGGTTTATCGGAGTGGGGTATGTAATGTAACTCGCCTGGTCGGATTCCAGCGTACGTGAGGTTGAGTATATTGTGGCATTTTTTGAGATTCAAAGCGAGAAATATCTAAAAAATACACCTTTACTGCAATAAATCCCGATTCACACACAATATTATACACTCGGCCATTTCAACAAAATCAGTATAATACACTGCTGCACACCTTCGACTGAAAATCACCCACTCGAAAGCTTCAACAAACGCATCCCACACCTCCTCCCCACGACAAGCGTTGATAATCTCTCTCGAAGGAGTCTCTCTCTCTCTCTCTCTCTCTCTCTCTCTTTTTCCTAAGAGAGCTTTGACTGACGAGCATTAATGCGATAGGCGAGTGTATACGCGATCGTCACGCCCGGTCGCTTGCTCTCGCGAGTAAATCAACGCGTGAGAGGGAATACGGCAATTAGCCGCCGCGACCGCCTCCCGACTACAGTGTCCTGTGTGTATATGTACGGCAGGAGCTTTTGAGTTCGGAAATCTGGTTTTCAGAATATTTATATGCCCTAGTGCAATGTGGACCGCCCGCTATCTCGAATAATAAAATTAGATACGCGTATATACGTATTAAACGTGAGGATTATATATCTGTAATGTATAGATAATAGATTTAGCGTTTTATTATAATACGGGCTTTCGCAAGGCGCGCTTGCAAAATCGGGCAAAGCGTTTGTCCGAGTGAATTATTATAGAATTATACAAATCGCTCGGGTGTAATTGCCATCGATATATAATATACACCTTGAAACGTTCTATGATTTTTTCGCGATACGCACATACCAGTTGCATTTTCGCGTCGCGAGACACAATATCAGAAAAAGCAACGCGCGCGCGCGCGCGTTCATTATCACGCCTCGATAAAATTGAAGCGATAATATGATTAATGAACTCCGGGATAAATTAATTATTGCGGCTCTGGTGTGTCGATTGAAGCTTTTTTTCTGTGGAGAAGAAACTTGCTCGAAAGTTGAAAACATCATCAGAAAAAAACGTGTGCGCGATCTGATTGAAAAATTTGCGTAACTGCAGCTTGCGTGCGTATACAGGCGAAAAAAAGCGTCGCGACGCTTTATACGTCTTGATAATATGTCATTTTAGGAATACTTCAAAAAAACTTCCGGGTACAACACGCGTATCCGGTATATTAAAAGCCGATACGAATCGAGACACCTTCAACACGCGTCCACCGAATATATCTCGTATCTCATGCATATACACACACGACGACGACCAAAAAATAAAAGCAGCTATACACGTGCATTAACGCGTCGGCGTTGTCGCGATATACATATTGTAAGTGCGCGATCTTGAGAGTAAAAATGCGTAAAACGCAGTGGCGCCTGTGAGTCCTTATCTCATGGCGCGGTCTCTCTTTTATAATACCCGCTATACGCGCGTGATAAATTCTGCATCTGCATAAACGCGCCGCTGCCGACGCCCATATGTATAAATGTAAGAGATCAACGAAAACGTGACAAGTATAAGCTATGCTTCGATTTTTCATTCCACTGAAGTATACATATAACGTTGGCGCCATTTCGTTGGGCGGACGACGCGATGCCGGGAAAGTATATCGTGGTTTATGTGCGTTATCTAATTACGAAGTACTTTAGAAATACTAGTTTGTAATCGAAGGCGGGACTGTAGTTTTGATCAGGATTATGGTATAAAGCGGTAGTTCGTGCGCTTTCATAGTTTATTCTGTTATAAATTAGACTTTTCTTGGAGCGAAATTTTCACTGCAAATCTTACATAAAACGAAGGAAAAAGACGCTAATACACGCGTGATAGGAATATCTCATCGAGGCGAAACTTTCTCACCTATATGCGTGTGTCGAGCAGAATATTTGATAATATTTTTGTGCCAACTCTAAAAGGCTACGTTAGATACATATTTTAACTTATGAAATATGAGCGCGCAGCAGGAAGTACTCGCGCGGACTGTTCCGTTTCTGTATAAATTTGAATAATTTTATCGAATTATATAAGGCTAGATAAAGGCAATTACCGGAGCATTTTAGAGCAGATAATCGCATTATTTTAATTAGTTCGACAAGGAAAATGAGACTGCGAAGGGGAATCACTGAAATTATCGTTTTAGAAATATCACGCGGAAATCCTATTATATCAACGAGACGTGGCATCTGTGTATGGGTTTAATAAAATGTGTAGAAAATTATATACATCAAACGAATAGCAAAAACCAAAGATTTTGCAAACAGTGCAGCATGAGTGGCCCAAGAAGTAGGCCCAACAATCAGTTCCAACATTGATGCGGCACCTCTATATATACATTCTGTCTGCAGATTGTAATACGAGCAATGAAAAAGTTATTCTTACTACGAATGATTTTGCATGCTTAAACAGAGGTTTACGAGTCTTTCTTCTCCACGAAGAAATGTTATAACATGACGTCTCCAATACTTGACTCAAAAACCCGAAACTCGCCAATGACTCCTCGATGACGTTTCACCTGTATTTACGGTACTTTAACGCTGATTATTCCCCTGACATTCATAAAATCACCAAACTGCGCGCACACAGCGAATGAAGTCATTAAGCGCGAGATAAACAAATTGCTCGACCGGTCGATTATATACTTAGCAGACGAAACTCTCAGCTGCAGAACGACCACATATTATACGAATATACACATATACCTCTCAGCTCGAATCTTTCTTTTTTTTATTAATTGCCTCTTCGCGACCTCACGCGCTTGCTTGCATTTGATTCCGAGCTAGTATTTTATCGAGGCTGTGATGCTCTTAAGTAGATGTTTTATTTATTAATGGACCGTGTTTAAAAGGTGTCATTAATTTCGGACGGCAGACGACGCCCGTATGCTTCGCACAGGAGGATTTATGGGCGTGACGCTCTTGAGGAAGTGAAAAGTTATTTATCGCTCGACGCGTCGAGAGCTCGCAAAAATCTCTTCTCTGTAGGCTTATAATATCGTCGGCGAACAAGAGCTTTAAACAATCGACGAGCGTTTATATATATTCGATGTATAGAAGCGTGTACCAGTGAGTAGATAAACCGTGTACTTAGTCAGCGGCGAGTCTCGTTTAGATAACGATTGTTTAGATCGTTTCTACATCACACACTGATCGTATAATAAAAGCGAGCGCTGCAGAGATATTTCGATTATTGAATTAAAAATCCACTATGTATATACGCGTTAAACAAGATTTTATGAAGGACTAATGGAAGTTATATCTAAAGTACAGGCCGTAAAACGAGCTTTAAAGCTTTTTCTCCAATATATACAGCTATCGGTTTAAAGTCTCGTAAACGTCGCGGTGTATAAAAAATTGTACCTCTCGGCGATAACATTTTTCCAAAAACGAAATTTATGCAGCTTGTATTATGCATCAACTCACAGCCTATAATTGGCAAGTTGTATTCGTCGCATCAACGAGAGATAAGTCAGCCCGCATTACAATCAGTCCTGCATTATTCGCCACTGGCCTTTTCTCAGTGTCAGAAAAAAAAAAAATAAAAGAGCGAAAATACATAAGAGCCACCGAAGATGCGAACAACGGCTTGTAAAGTGTGAATCAGGCAGTACATATAGGTGTATATCTATATACACACTGGGGCGAGAAAGAAGAAGAATAAAATGTCTGCAGCTTCCTCGTCGCGCGAGCAAGTATAGTAGCGCGTAGGTATATGCCGGGCAATTCATTATAACTCGCGAAAAGGTGTGGAATATTACGGCCGCCGCTGGAAGTTATGTGCGCTGACGGTCGGCAAGGTATATACTTGATTATGAGATATGAAGCAGCGGTTATTTTTTGCCGCCGAGATTTCTTTTTAGTCGCGTTTTGTAACGTTATTTTTTTTTTGTATTATTTCTGCTTCGGTAATACGCTAACTTCTGCATGCGTTTTATTATAATAAATTTTTTTCTTCGACGTTCTTTTAACGGTTTATATTTAAAAACACGATATTTTTGTGTTAGTCGATGTAAACATCCGACCACGTAGCTGCAGCTTGATTTGTATTTATAGCCAGCTTTTTTTTCAACAATACTACTGCCACCTTTCAATTCCTTATCACCGCAGAGTTTTAACAAACCGAAGCGAAGCGCGTCCTTATACACTTCTCCTCGTTGAAACTCGTTCACGCCTTGTAAGCCCCGCGTATTAACCGATTTTTGCCGCTGTTGCGCTTGTCGCGTTTGCTCCAGACACGAAGGGAAAAAAAGCAGAGCAAAAGTCGAGCCATATTTCACGAACGTCGAAAAAACATCATTCAAAAGGGAGCTCAGTCCACCGGCGTATATGACCTTGCCTCGACCCACCCACAATGTCCCTGTCGAGTTTGCCCTTATGTATACCTGGGACTACTCTCTCCGGACCGGTATACTTAATACAGTGGCTTTCTTTTGCTCCATTTCCGTCTCGAGATTTAAAATAGCAGCAGCTCGTGCACGTGCATATATCATCATACATATCGAAGTGCTGCCGCGTATATTCGTGGTATATGGTTGTGTACCGATATATAATGGCTTGATTTTCCCTTTGTGCTTCGGGGGGGAACGAGTGTGGAGTTTGTAAATTGTTTTCGGTATATAATCGTTTCATTTAATTTTGGTTCGAGAGAGGGAGCTTTCAAGGCGCTCAGGCTATTATTAAAGAGCATGATGTTTAGTGGTAATTCGAATCAGAGTTATTTGAGTAATCAATTTGTTAATAGCTAGAACAACGACCTCAAACGCCATCAAATCCAAAGAACGACAAAAAATCCCAAATATAGAACAACTTTACGCTCGCAAACTCCAGGAAGCAACCTTACACACACACCCTCGGCACTATAACACAAAACCAATAAACTGAAAACACGGCGTGTCCGCTTAATTTTTCTCCACCTCATATACAGATACCAGAGAACAAGCCCCAAGAGTATAGACATTAAAAAGGTCAGCTTTATCGTTAAATCCTTAGTGTCTTAATTCCTTTCATAACCCAGACGGTAAAAAGCAAGGAGAAACACACACGCCGCTCTATATATATTATATATATATATATATATATATATATATATCGTCGAAGTAAATAACAGAACCATAATTTTCGCGATACTACACAACGCGCGCGCAAAGAGCCGATAAATCAAGAAAAGCGCACCTTTATGAGCGCAATTAAAATCGTGCAAACTCGTCCCGCCTTAGCGCGTGCGCATGTATACGACAAAAGAGGAAAAAAACGAAGGAATTTATCGATCGCGTCGTGATTTATCAAGTTTCGATCTGTAATCGGAAGCATTGCATATGCGTATATCGGCCCTTTTTTTGCCTAGAACAATATTTATGAAGTGTCGCGGGGCGCTGATCGAATTGCGCGCGCTTTTTAATTGATTGTTTCTTTTTTTTTCTTATAAATATCGATCGCGAGATGTGTTTGTGGGTCGCGAATTTCATTTGATTGGATTCCGTGTGGCGCCGTGTGCGCTATATAAGGGAGATATATGCGAGGCTCGAGGCTGCCAAAGTGGCTTTTCGATTTCGATGCGCTATTAGCGTATATGGCTCGAAATTTCAAAAGTGCTGTCGTCGAAATTACCAAAGTCGTTTGCTCTAGATACTGAGGGTGTGTTTGAAAAAATCGATGATGAAACTTACTCGTTTTGTTAGATGAATTGTTGAAATATGATATATGGTTGAAACTCACCTGTAACATAAAGAAATAACGCTTATTAATGAATATACTATAATTACACAGTGAAAAAAGGATAAATATAAGTATCAATATCGGGTACGCGCGTTATTTCGATAAAGCAAACAAGTTTATTCAGAATAGAATTATATCATTTAAGCAGACAGCTTAATAAGTAGTGCCGGCAATCGATACCCGACGTTTCAATATTTCACATATCCATACTCTCTCAACGATGCTGCACGAGACGAGGGATGTGTACAACACGTATACAGTAAAGGGCCGAGTGATTGCAGCGGACTTCCCTGGCTTTAATGTCCGCGCGTTTGAGGCTCGTAATTTCAGTCTTGGAATGCCGTTAATTGGCCATATGCAAATACCCGGATCAATCCACTAGCCACCGACTCTCTTACCTATTTACCGGATCGACGGCGCCGCGCTAGTTTTCTTATATATACACACATATATACACGCTCTTTTTTATATATAAACCTATATATATATATATTCAAGCGAGCGAATGCGCGCGTATACACATAGATTTTCCACTGTCGATCTAATCGATTAATATTTCCTCGAGTCGATATGTCAATTTGTAAACGCGCGCTTACTTTCGCGGCGCCGATATGAGAACTGACAAAAGCGTTTGCTGAGAAATAAACAAGCTATACTATATATACTTGCAGGAGCAGCGGTATAAAGCTCGATATTGCGCGTAGGCGTTCATTGACGTACAATTAGCCGTTAGAGTCGCGTTGATTATCGGCTGTTGCTTTATGAACTGTTCGATCGGTGTTTATGTTATTGGCTGTTTTGTGGTGTGGTAAATCAGTGGTATCTCTACACAGCAGGTATAGGTTCAATCGTGTAGTAGTGCAATGCACTTCGAGATTAATTTACTGTATACTCAAACGAATAGTGTCTGAGATTTCAAGAGTAATTAGTATAATTTCTGCTTGGTATAATTGTGGATTTTTATAAAAAAAAAAAAGTTTATCTACTATGGAGCAAGAGAACTGAACGTAATTCTAGTCACTCAACAAAGAAAGTAGAAAACACAAGCTTATCCGTCAATTTTCACATAATACCAACCCGATCCCCAACTGATAACAAAAACGTCAATTTAAACTCTCGCAAAGGAGAAAGCCCGTAAACGCGCGTAATTCAAGCTTCCAAAAACTGCATGACTATGCATTTTCCAAACAAGTTCATCGCGTCGCCCTAATCTCGATCTCCTATCGATCCCAAATGAAGTCATATCGCGTCTCCGTCATATAAACTCGTCGACGACGAGACTGCAGTCTCTCAAGAAACAAACTTCTCATCTTGATCTTCGCCGCAACAAATTACTCTATTCGTCGAGATTAGCGAGTAGCGATCTCCTCGTCGCGGAGAGAAATTGCCGCGTATCTTTATGAGACGCTCGTTTATATAGTTATATACGCAGCGACTGCCGTATAGCGCAGAACAAACTCGTTCCGTCTTTATCGCTCGTTATGCGTTTGGCGACGATACAATCTCTCTCCGAGCTTTTTCGCGGGAACAACTCTTTCGAGCTGAGAAGACTCTGTATTTTCGCTTTAAACGCAGGAAATGGTCGCGTGGGTGGATGCGTTTGACAAATGAATGCACCGATGACGAACTGACTGATCGATCTTTGAACGCTCTTTAAAGTTCTTTTTTTTCGTTGATTAATAATTTATTATACAAAACGAGTGACTGTAAGTAAAAGTGTCTCATAATAGCGATGCTATTTTTTATGCTAGCTTATTTAACATAGAGTTTCAAAACACACACCATCTGAGTCAAGCGGGAAAACCAAGGCGTCGTGTATTAGTAATCGACGCGGAAAAAGCGCGAATAAAAAATACCCCGCGCAGAAAAACACTCACTGGCCTGATTCGCGAAAATAGTTACAAAAGCTCGGCATGGCCTTGAGCGTATATAAACAAACTATTCAGCGGTAACAAATGAATTGGCAAACTTCGAGATAGAAAGAAAAAGAATCGGAAATAACATTGATTTACGAGATCGTTCCCAAGATCTCAAAGCTAATCCTAATCCGCGAGTCTCTCTCTCTCGTCGTTTTATGTTCTCGTCGGGACTACTCTATAGTGGATTTTTTTTTCGTTCCGATCGATATACAACCGCGCATATACTTTCCAGCGTTCGAATCAATTTTATGGCTACTTGTGTTTCCCGCGCAGCGATAAAGCTCGATAAGAGCTCGCGCGCGAAATTATACGGCGATGTTTTAACGATCCTCTAGCTGGTGATTGGAAAAAAATGCGCGTTTTACAATCCGGTGTACATGCTTGTAGATCGATAATGTTGTAAGAGACTCGTGTTGTACGACGAAAGGTTGTTTGATATAAGATATAACGTATTGCGCTGCGGTTTGACCTATGTGCAAAACTGAAATTTCAGTATCGGATAGTGGACATGTGTTTTCGAGGTGAACAAACATAAATAGGAAATTTTCTATGTTTTCCTCGAATTCTCGATCGCGAGGTGAGTTTATAGGTCTAGACGAGTTTTTACTTAGTAATCGGACATTTACTGCCGCGATAATAACGATATTTTATCCAAGCCGAGCGACAACGCGGCTTTTAGCCTTTTATAATATTAAAAGGTCGAGAGAAAACCTGATCGTTATATAGAGACTCGCCTTACTCGGTGTGTATATTGTGTAAACGGCTTTGTAGCACAATTAATTTATCGTCGAATTCAATTCGCGCAATTGCAATCGAGCTCTAATTAACGATTGAAAAACCACACTGGCGGTAATAATCAATTTCCTCTCCTTTTTTCCTAAAGAGACCGTAATAATTAGACTCGTCGAAAAAGAATATATTCATCAACTCTTTCGTATATATATATACGTGCGTAAAACCTCGAGATTCTTAATTAAGTGCTCTCGAGAGCTTTAATGAAGAAAAACACGGAGACGTTTGCTCCCCTGCGGTGAGAATAAACGAAACGTGTACCGAGCAATTTGACTAACAGCTCGTAAAGGAATCCTGTGGATATAATGTGATCAAGTGTATTATGCGCTTGAGAACAAAAGGAGAATGTAAGAGATTCGCAGAAATTAGACTGTCAAAATACGGGCTCGACCAACAATTGGGATGATGCGTTGCGGCGGCTTGCGATGAAAGAGAGTCCTGGCGTCAATTTATTGTGTACGATGTTTTTGAGTGAATGGTTTTATGCTTTTATTTGTGTTCCGGATACTTGATTGGCGGATCCATCACTTAGACAATTTTGAAATGTTAAGCCCAGCATTGAAATAGCAAGAATGGCTCAAGTATAAACGTTTTAAACCTTAAAAAATCTAAATCGAAACTTATACGGCTATGCATGATATTAAGCGGCCCAAGTAGTAGGCCAAACAAGGCACTTTTGGCATAGGCAGCACACCGCTATATCTAGACTCATCGCGCTGATTATGACGTAAGTTACGAAAACGCACCTCTGCGCCACCTATCATCGCTAGCGAGAGACTCCGAAAAGTTCAAGCAGTAGAACCAGTCCAGTACAGCTATTCGGATTTGATGCTATTACGACTAAAAATTCTGCAAAAATACTCGTACACCGCTCGAACTTTTTTTTCTCGCCGTATACTCAGACCATGAAGACACTCATTTTAAATTAATCTTTAATTCGCCGACAGAATCACTGCTAATCACATCAGTGTCCTATATAAAAAATTGCGTAACTCTAGAAACCCAAACAAGTACCAATTCTCAACGTAAAAAAAATCGTCCTATATTTACGCACAAACCCAAACACGACAAAAAAAGTATTCGGAATCGAAGTTCCCAATCGTGTAATAATTCGCCTCGAAGCAATTATAAGCCTCTATATACATACATACTCGCGCGCGTATTCAAATCTGTCGCGCGCGTGATTGGCAAAGTGTGTTTGTCCACATAATTGTGCTTCGAACGTACCGCCGACTAGGAAGATGCGCATCAGTATATGTTTTATAATGTTCTCGCGCGCGCGCGTGGATTAAACGGGATGACCGAGCGGATTTTTACTATACATACATGTACGTCGTATACACATATACACACGCCGAGGAATTTCGTGGACATATTCGAGAAGTACTGTATATACACTCCTCGGAATTATAATCACGCGTTGCCTCGAGTACATTGACACATAACGCGACGCAAAATTATAACTTTCACGCCTCGCGTGGCTAATCGCGTGATTTCTTCTTCTCAAAAGGTTCGCGCCATTGCGTCAGTATATAATATATATGTGTGTTATATTTTTTTTTTTCCTCGGTATGCGATGGAAGAAGCTCTTGACGCCCCCGCTATATATGTATATATACGTGCGTTTGAGCAACTGTGGCTTGTATATGGCTTCATTATATGCGTGAAAGCGCGCGTGTGTGTTTTATCACCTAATGGCGGGGATAATCGCTAAGTTTACTGCTATTGGGGAATAAATCGAGACTACAGCGGTGAGACGAGAGATTCAAGCGTAGGGGAATTAATTTGATGATCGTCGTTGATGGCGATTATAGATTTAGAATTCCTTAACGCACACGTGCTTATTGAATGATGTAACCGAAGCTTGGATTGTATAATTTTTACAAAACTGATACACGAATTAATCCTCCACTAAATAAAAGCCTCACACCTAACGAGAAAAAGAGACATTCGCATATAAGGACCAAAGCTTGTCTCCTCGCTCACGATATAAATACAGGTGTAATTTCTCGCTGGCAAACCCCGCGCACACTTATCTCTCCCTCTCTTGATATATACCTATATACACGCTCACCTCGTTATACGCGACCGTATATACGCCGAAAAAGCAAGCGCGCGCTTCCGCGCGGGACGAGCGTGAAATTCGAGAGGGAAAAAAGTAGTCTCGGAATATATATAAAAACGAGCTGCAGCGAATCCATCAAGATTAAGGGGACGTGCAAAGTGCGTTTTATATTATATGCAGCGAGAGACCGGTGGGGCCTTTCACCGGGCGAGATTCGAGACGGCTACGCCCTCGTGAACTCGCTCATGCGCCGGTGGATATTGTATAGAAAAGAAGGACTAATCGGAGAGATTAGTCTGAGGGAGTTTTTGGAGGATGAGGATTTTTTCCGTAGGACGGCTGAGACTACTGGTTGTTTGTCTTCTGGTGAATTTTTTACTTGGATAAATTTTGGTATGAGTTTATATATGCTTGGATTTTAGAAATCAAAGCTGATCCTCTAGTGTATGTAATCGAGTTTCTTCTATCGTAATTCGCGGGTTTCGTAAGTATACCAGAGTGGTTACGGGTAATGGAAGTCAGCAATGTTTACAAATTGCTTAAATGTATTTAGACAGAATATTGAGACACGATAGGATAACGCACGTATAGATAAATCCACAATTTATTACGAATATGCATGTTCGCTAGGAAACTGTATCGTAAACATTTTTTCCTCTTTACTTAAAAGAAGCCATTCGTAGGCTAACTGAATTTGCAAACGCGATCCTAATGGACAATCACATGCAAGAGATAATACTCGTTTTAAAACAAGTTCTATGCAAGTTATATTAAAAATCTAATAATTTTAACAAATATTCATCAATATAGCATTTCCAACATTTACCGTATATAAGAGACAGGTCCTCATCCTCCGCAAAATATTTTTTCCGCGGCATCGTATCAGTCGAGGCCACACACGCACTTGGTATCCTCGGGCTAAGACTAACTCGCGAGTTCGCTGCACGCCTGGTCAATAAGGAATTTCCGAACCGTGTTATGCTGCAGTCGCGCGTAGACAAAATATCAGCAGAGCCTTATGAATGCAACGGATGATCTCGCATTGTTCTTAAAGCGAAGTCTTTTCATATATACTATTATCTTAATCTAGTTATTAAATGAGCAATCATTTTGTGATACAAAATCGATTTATTTTATAGGTACGCGGTCGGTTTTGTATTAATCGTTTTATATGTTCATGCGTTCCACCCCCTCAACGAGTGTATATTCGACGTTTCGGTTGACGGGCAGTATAGCAGCGGCTCGAGTTTCAGAGCAAAACGTTTTGAGTTGTCGGGCCGCGACGTTGCCTGCATTTTCGACGGCCTGCTTCGAATGACGGATTTGGAATGGAAGTCGATTGGAGAATTTCCGAACTACGAATGCGTTCAACTAAAGTATTATCGTTTGAATCTCATTTTTATTAATAATAATTTTTTGCCAGTCTTGTACAAAAAATATTTAATTCGCTTTATACTCAAAGAGCTGTTAAAGTCACTTTTGTATTTCAATCTTCGCAGACGGAAAAATCATCAATGAAGTATCATCGTTCGAATAAACATTCCCGATCGATATAGCAACAAGATAAGACATCCAAAGAGTCACGTTCTTCAAACCGTCGACAGACGAGCCGCATACATCCACACACTCAGTTTTGATTAGCTAGATCGATTCTCATCCGAGGAGTTTTTCATCGATCACTCCGTAGAGTAAATAAATATACGTCTCTATCCCAAGTGCTGTCATACGTTTCTGCCAACTTAGTCATGACGCGATTGAATGACAGGCGTCGTTTTCTATCAAATTACACACGTACACACCAGAGTTCAACAGAACCATATGGACAGCAAAGACTTTAGATGCTTCGCGCAGTTACAGTACTATATCTAGACCCGGTTCGCATATTTTTATGGGGGAAATAAAAAACTGCCTATGCGCCACCTATTTTCAACTGCCGGAGACACAGAGAGTTTAGGCGGGGGACGAAAGGGCCAGTTCAAAACTGCTTTGTTTTGGTAAATGATATTGCTCTATAGCGGTCTAAACATGCGCATGTAGATTAAAATTAAGTTTAATTTAGACTCGTAACACACAAAGTTTTTAAAATAAAAATCGTTTCTAACTTTTCGAGGTTATAAATTCAAACATACACATCAGACGTTGTGCGGTAAACCGAACAACCAATCAGAGGACGACTAGGATAAAATTGTCTCATCAAAAGCTTCCTAACAAAAGAAACCGACAAAAAAAGATTCTCCGACTGTATAACCCCTCGACTACACACATCTCGCAAATCGCCTCAAGCAGTCCAAGTCATGCGCTGTAGTAATGGAAGAAGCCCATACGTCTCGTTCCCACAAGCCGGTGATTTTTTCCATTTCAACTTGCCGACGACTCGCGGTATATTCCAAGTCCGCATACGGCTGGCGCACGTATGTACTAATTGCACTAATGCGTCGCGCTATTTGCTCGATGCGCTTCCCGATGAGGACTCCCATGACAAAACACTCGACTCGCTTCATAGCTGCTGCAGCTGCCAAGGGGTTGAACACGGACTATTTGCCTTTGAGTTTTTATTTTATTTTTGTTGGGCACAGCGTGGTATGTCTTTTGTTTGAGTTTTTGTAGGGTTTATTCTGATGAGAAATACTCGATAAAATTATAAATAAACGAAGCTGTACACGGCGATGAGTTAACGAAGAAGATAAAGGGTATGTATAAGCTTCTATTGAGACGAGTCGGAGCTTTTGTCGCAAAATAAAAAGCTTCAATTAACGCTACGGCAAACATATTTAATTTGAATCGCGCTAATTGCCGGAGGTCGTAACTGTATACACGCATACCTTATATATAAACGAGATGCCATTCCACTTTAGCGTTTTATACACACAAGATACTATAACCGGATATCGCGCAGACTATATTATAGCTTTTAACACAAGCTGAAGCTTATTATTCTCGCAACAAAGTAACAGAGTTTCATTAACATCAATCCGAAGGTATAATATTCCAATACATTCGCTGGGAAAGTCTCACCTCCTTCTCAACTCTCTTTGGTCGTTATATTTGCAGGCGTTTCGAAGGACGTGTGTCTCTCGTATATTTTCAGAAACATTTAGTGCAGCTGACCGCGACGGACAATCGCAAATACTTAGAAAGGCAGAGCATAGTTTGCCAAATTGGACGTGTAAACCTTTTGGCACACACTGCGACGACACACTGTCTCTTGTACATTTATTCCAAGTGATTACACAGACTCTGCGGGCCATTTGTTTACCAGATAACTGGGCTATTATCGTTGATTGATACCGTTTAGCGAATATGTGTGTCAGTGCAACAGTCGCTATTTATACGAGAGATTCGCGGGTAAACAGATTTGTTCGAGTCCTCGTTTCAGTTGAGAGTTATTAGTAATTGTCATGATTTAGAAAATAGTAACCGAAATTTTATAGAGTCAGTATAAACAAGCGAATATAAGCGTATAAGTATTGGCTTACATAAGCTGAAAAGCAGAACGAATCCAATAAGTATCTACCCGTGATCGACACGGAGAACGAAGGCGACAATCGGATACAACATTATATGGCGCAGCCAGTCGATGCACCGGTTGAGATAACGCGACAGGCCGTGAAACGCGCGAAAATCCGCAATGGAGAGCATATCGATCATGCGTGAAACGGAATTATAACAAGGAGCCGGGACGGCCGGTTAAACAAAAAAAGTATACGCGCTTGAAGTGCAGGAGGAAGTCGAAGAGAAAAAAATGAACAAAGAGATCGACACGGTGTGTAGTACGAGCCAAGTGGCGCGTGCAATCGATCGATTGTGTCTCATGGGTGCTTATATCATTCGATTTTGAAGGTTGTATATGGATCAGGCATAATTTCGAGAGATTTACTTAAGAAAAAATTCTAGTATAGTGTTTCCTTGCAATAACTATAAGCAGCTAACCGAACCCCCATCCGCATCAGCACTTCCGAGAGAGACTCGACCGAACGGGAATAAGAGTCGAGAAGACGCGACAGATTACGGTAATATACACACTCGTCCCACTCCACATCTATATACACATATTCCTCTCTCTCCTCTTTTCTCGTAGAAAACGCGTAAAGGGGAGAAAAAATCGCGTAAATGCGCGGGCGAATCGAGAGTAGCCGACGGGGACGTGATATTCGATTTATATACATTCAGTATGGTTGGCGGCTCTCTTTTCTCTCTTATATTTTCACGACGTACGACGTACAGCACACGCATATATATGTATGTATGCACGGGGACGACGACGGCGCCAAGATAAACCGGTTTAATAAATAGAGACGAGATATGTACGCGCGAGCCACCCGCCTCCGTTAGAAACATTCGGAAACGTAAATGTATTATATATCGTGCGTGTAAGAGAGGTAGAAGTAACGGAAGCGTCGCCTGCAAGCTTCCTCTCTATTATGTATCGTATGTGCGTGTGTGTGATGATCTTCTTTTTTTTTTGAAGAAAATCGTTTGAATTGGTGGACTTGTTTCGAAGTGAATGTGCGTGAGTGACTGAAAATCGGATAGTATGATTCGACAGCAGTTTTTAGCACTGAGAGGTGTGTATGAGAGAACAAATAATCGAATACGAGGATTCGATTCGTTAATATTTGTAATTGATGGTTGTATGGTAGTAGATTTAGAGCCGAAATTTAACGGACGATTGTGGTCATTAAGTTTGATAATTACTTAGGTCTGATTAAAGTAGTTTTAGAAGCAAAGCTCGAATTGACGGTAGTGTAGACTCATGCTGTTATGCATATAGGGATAAGATCTCGGATGAGACAATCACTAGGATGAAAGAGCTGTCTTTACCATTTTTATAGAGGTATATACATGCGTCGAGTTTTTATATGGGTCAGCGCGTTGTAATGAATTGAATGAATTATTCACAAAAGGATCGGTAGCGAGATCGTTCGATGTGATCAGCATTGATGAAGGATACACTTATTTCGAATAAATAAAATCAAGTAAACCATATATTTAAAATATTGAAATAAATTCATCAAATTTACTCCAATCTAAAAAAAAAAAACATCGCCCAAACAATATATCCACAAACATTCCTCCTCCAACCCACGAGTATTTACCCTTTTCCACGCTGTCCTTTAATAAACATCCACATACGTCGGCTCTAGGATAAAACGAGCAGCTCTCGTCTATACATAAGATAACGCAAATTCCTATAGGCTATCTCGTCGAGTCATCGCGAACATAGTCACTTCTTTCTTCCCCCGAGCCGAAGAGATCACCACGGGGCAATTCAATTTCCACGGGGTTGGCTCTCGGTCTCCATAAATGTGTCACTTTCCCTTTCTTTATTGCTAATTGCCGGCCGCGCGGTGAGGAAGCCGACGAGCACCGATTTACGACAATGTGCCTCTGTGTCTGGGGGGGATTTGTTTTTCGAAAAATTACGCATATTGCGCGCGCGGCAGAATTTTCTCGTAAGTCTCGCCTAAACGATCTTGCGAAGTGGTTTTTTTTTCGTTGTTATCGAGGACGTTGCGTAAGTTACTTTTATTGCAAAAGAATAGTGGGTGAATTATTATTATTTTTTTTTCTCTCTCTTTCCGTTGTATATCCCTGAGCTAATTTAATTGGCTTTTTCTCGTATAGCCAATTCTGTGCGAATGGACAGAGCTTTCGTCGTATATGAAGCCGTCTTGTATAATACTCGATGTATACGTTGAGAGAATAATATTTCAGAAATAATAAAAACGTCATATTGATTATAATTTACGAGTCTGCGTCGTACAGCCGCAATATTCAAAACGTCAATAAGGTAACGTAGTAGGTGAACTCAACTATACGCCTATGCGTATAAATTTCGTTCTCTCTGGCATTGTCGTCGCGTTTAATTCAATAATTCAAAAATATCACAGACACCAACTAGCTTATAACACAGCAACAGAATGCATAAACAAGCTCGGTATTGCAAAATCTCCCGTCACACCCATTAAGCTCGTCGTAACATTTAACGTCCTGCATTATATACAACAAAATGAAATTTTCCTATTCCACAATAATACGCTTATATTATATATTCTACAAGGCTATACTCAGCCGAGCGAGAAAAGCTCGTCCGCGCCGACGACTTATTTTGGCCGCTGTGGTGCGACAGAACGAGAGAAAAGAAAGCGAGAACAAGAAGGATGAAAGAAGAAAGTGCACGAGACACGTACGGGACACGTATATATAAGCAACTGTCGCAAGCTGCGGCGGCTCGCGTTATAAAGACGCTATACGACGACGCGTCAACTGACGTCTTGGCACGAGATCCGAGAGAGAGAGAGAGAGAGAGAGAGAGAGAGAGAGAGAGACGTACAACGCCAGGACAGACGTTGGGAATATAAACGGCTTCACGTGTGGCCTTCGCTGATTTTCCGCAGAATTAACGACACGGCGGCGGGGCTATTGGGAAATTGACGGGGTGGCGGTGAATCGTTATCGTTTTGTTTACGCTGAGTGTATCGACTCTATTTTCAAAGTGATCTATTTAAAAAGCTTTCATTATTATGCTCGATTTTTTTCTTCGGTTTATACTATACGTATCTGATTTTAATAAATAATGCAGCGTTATTAATAACAAATTAGACGTCGCGTTGACGCCATTAGAGTCATCCCTTCAACGTAATTATCATGTCGGTATAAATATGTAAACAGCGATGCCAGATGAATGAATAATATTTTCCAACTGTTTGCATGTATCTCCAAAGCATACAATATAGCGCGACGCTAATAATACGATGAACGTCGCAGTCTATTGCTTATATACGCAACGACGTGACTTACCATCGTTTTCCTTCAAAACAATTCAATAAGAAAAAGCTCTTCGGGATTTACCGCAAATAATTGTCAATAGTTACTGCACGTAGCCACTGCACATATACTTCTATAGATCATTATACCGCAGCAGTAGGTTTTCAACAAAACAAGCAATCTTGACAACTTCGACGAATTATTTTCCAATAAACAAAAATTTCAATCATATACGCAATATACATTGCGTAACGACACAGCTCGACTATAAAATCATAACCACGCGTTAAATTCGTTAAAAAAAAAAAAAAATTATTAATTTCACGTCGGCGCCAGGAGAAAAATCTCCGTCGAACATACACGTCAAAACATACTGCGCGCAAAGTTCGTCCATACGTGAAAAACATGACGCAACGCTTTGGCGGCATATAACTCATACGCATACTCGAGAATCTCATTGCAGGCGGCTCAATAAAACGAATTATCCGGCGTTTTACAACCCATAACGTCGCGCTCGAATCGTCTCGCGGGAAAATTGAATTTTCAATCGTCCCTCTCTCTGACTCGCTCGATTATTTAAAATTTATTCGCGATTTCTCACCTCACCTCACAACGGCCGTAGAGAAAAAAAAAATCGCCTCCGGTACATAATACATCCCGGCGTACTCGCCATTCACGTCCTACGATATTTATGAATTCCCGTCATATGTAGCCGGGAGTCGTGAATCACGCGGCGCCTGCGAGCGTAAAAAAAAAAAATTGCTGGTTTAATAGAACCCCTTCCCGCGCTTTTCCTCCTGCGTATATGTATATATGCGAGGATCACATGGGCGTGTATATAGTTGTTCTTACTCGATTATCATTGCAAGCGGCCACTGCAAATCATCGACTCCCGGAGGCGGCGGCGGCGGCGGCGACGTTGTAAGAGAAGGAGAGAGACAATTAACGTCTCTTTCGAAGCTTACGTATGGCGGCCACCGTGAGCTTTCCATTGTGTTATATATGAGTGATGTGATTCTTTTTTTTCTTTCTGTTTTCGCTGCGGATTGTAGTAGGTCAGAAGTTATAGATCTGTTTGCTCTTGTCTCGGTTTGAATTGCGCGCGGTAATATAAAATTTTCCGGTTTACGAGTAGATTCAATTCTATAAAGAGTCTTTTGTTTTGAAAAAAAAAAAGCGCGCGTATATAATCCAAAAGTTTTATTCGCAAATTTAGCGCCTCGTAAAAAAAACACGCTGATGTTTTCTCATTACCGCGGAGAGCTTACTCGTGCAAGAGCGGGAAAAATTCAAATTTCTTTGATAAATCGCTTTGTACCCTTTTTGCGGGATTAATTTATTGGCGCCACTTCGTGAAGTCCCGAAGAAGCAATTTTCGAAAAAGCAACCCTTGCCAATGTCCACATACTGTAAGACACTCCTCGGTGAACTAGTTTGGCTTTTACGCCTTGTATACTATCTATAGGTATATGCCTTGTGGGTAACGCGTATGTATAAAACTAATTTTATATGATCGCGATCGTTATGCGATTTCCTATGCGTACCTCGATCGTCGCGGGGTCGAAATTACGCAAGGACGTAAGCGGCATAAAAATCCCGACACGTCGTAAAGAGTTTCGTGTAATAAAACGCGGTAACGGAATTCTCCTATAAGCTATACGGCACGACGATGCACAAGTATATATAAGCGCGTGATTGAATGTCGAGTTTCACGTGTGTATAGAGGATTGAATTAATAAGCAATGAAATTATGATTCATTATCGTGAGGTGTCGGCGAGGCTGTTTTTTTTTCTTTTCTTTCACGGATTTTATAATCTGATCCGGAATTCTGCGGGAAAAATACCCTCATGCCCCACATATCTGAGAATTATTCTAGATATATGGATGACCTGATTCGGCTTTGATCCAACCGCTCGTTTCTGTTGTAAATAAATTATAACCGATCGACGACGTTATATATCCAGTTCCTACCAGAAGCTGACATTATTTTCCTCAAACGCATCTACGCAATCGCATCTGTCTTCAGTATTGCTCCTAATCAAACTATACTCGCGACCCTCGATTCTACGTATACGTATATCTTATCGTACCGTTTAATCGAGTGTTTTCTGCTTTTTCCTACAATGTAACTACAGTGTCACTATGATTTATCGCTTCCATTTGAAAATACACACATCCGAACCATTAATCCAGAGGCGCAATATTCGCTAATTAAGACAGCCGTCACAGTCGAGAGATCGGTAATGGGACAATGGTTACATACACGCAACGCGAAAAATTCCTCATAGTGACAGGCTGCAGAGCTTTAGTAGCTGTCTGATCGAACAAAAGCGCAAATGGATACAAAAAAAAAACCAATCGTGATCGATGCCGTGAAATGAGGGAGAAAAGTGTCCTGTCCCAGGTGGGCGCGTGTGCCAAAGCCGGGGTTAAGGATCAGACCGCCTGCGACGTTTTCATTGTTATACGCTGTTTGTGTATACAACACGAATCTGTGTACCTTTGGAGAAAGACTTTTCTCCGGTAGGATTTTCATGGCTTTTACTCCGAGATTCAGGGGTGAAATTAGCACGTCGCAGTTGTCCTCATTTCTTGGAAAAGGATTATATCAACCGCATGTTCTATTTTTTTCAGTCACATTTTCTTCTGGAACTAGTTCGAAGAATCAATCGTTCGTTATACACATTACGCGAAGAGAATCCGTGTATCACTCGGTTATTATATTAAGAAATATAATAATCCTCGTATCTGCGCCGATAAAAGAAAAAAAATCGAACAAACGAAAGTATCGTGCGAACGCCCGCACTTTAAGAATCCCAAGAATGTCTTTATCAGCGTTAGTCATTAATCTCGGTATGCAAATCTCGCGCAATCATATATCAGCATTATAGATTAAAGCAGCACACATACAGTCAAGTTCTGCACACCTGCTCGTCGTGCAAAAACGAAGCTGAGCATAGGTTGACGGTTGCGGCTCTTTGATCGGTCCGCACGAGAGGTGATCGTCCGCCAGAATCGCCGTTATCCGTGTCTCGCTATACTCCTTCGAGCGAAGAGTCGTGGATTTCTATTTTTTAGACCCTTAAGACACACGCGTACTTTATTAGCTGAACCGGCTGCTATATGATAGAGATAACGTCGTCGGGATGATCAGGGATAGTATTCGGTTACGCAACGCGACGTTTTTTGCAGATAACGATCTTAGTGTTCTAGGAAACGATTTTCCATTTTTTTACTTTTTTTTGGGAAAAAAAATCTGCGAGGAAATGTAGACAGTTATATTATCCAGTGCATCTCTCTCTCTATCTCGGCTCTTACAACTTCTTCTTCTTCTCTCGGAGCATAATAACGATCTCATACGCGTATACCGGTCTCTCGGAGCCGCGATGAAGTATTTTATCAATTTCAAGGCGAAATTACAGCCTCTTCGTAATAAGCTTCCCCGAAGCTGCGCGCGGCGCATACACAAGAGCCGAAAACGAGCCGATAATACACGAGAAAGAGGAGCATATAGCCGGGAGGAGAGAACAAGTATTATAAGCCTTGCGTGTGGGATGATTTTTTTTAGAGGCGCGTAGGTGGTCCCCTATACTACCATATATTCGCAAGCAAGCAAGCGCGCGAACGAAATCCCCGCGAAAAAGGGAGGCGCGTGGATGCGCGACTTAAAGGCGAATTTACGACCGAAGATCGGCTATGCAAATTAATCAGGCGCTCGTCCGAGAGAGAAGTGGAGAGAAGAGACCGGCCACTGATGCATAATCACGCCATATGGACGAAAGAGAGAGAAGTGGCGCGCAGCTGATTTTATTATATATATATATATGAGTGAGCCGGGGATGGCACTTTTATCTTGAGGAGAGACCGTTCGAGGAAGAGAGAGAGAGAGAGAGAGAGAGAGAGAGAGAGAGAGAGAGAGAGAGAAGGTGGGGTGATGGGGTTTTCGAGATGCAGGGAGACGTCGTTGTTAATGTTGAGTTATTTCAATTTTGAGTGGTGTATATGTCGTATATCTGATAAACGAGATATTGTTGATGTGTTCCGTTATTGTTAATTGAAATTTTAAGCTTTACGCTACTAAAAATTTTTATCAATCGTCATGTAGTCTACAACCAAGACTCGCAATGCCAATAAATCAGTTTTCTGGTAATTTCTGGCCAGTGAAGATAGATGGCGCATAGGCGCTTTCCTGCTTCCCACAGCGCGATTCGCGAGTCTAAGTGCATATATATATATATATATATATAGCTGTTTTAGCATGAGTGGTCCGGGGAAGCTCACCAAAACAGCCAAAACAGCTTTGTTGGGCTTCTTTGGCTATAAGAATGTGTCACCTATGCCAAAACAGTTTTATTGAGCTACTTAAGTTATAATTCGTTATATAACTAACTTACTTTGAAGAGTTTACTTCGCACGGACATCAACTGCATTTCTCCATATATCCCCAAAAACGCAAAGCAACCGCGGGGGTGAGGATCGAGCAGAGAAAAAAAGAATAAAATCAAACACATATCACAAGAGAAAAAGAAATAGAGCGCAGAGAGAGAGAGAGAGAGAATACGTCGGAGCGGGTTAATTAAGCAAGACGGCCCGCATGGCGCCGGCGTCGCGACGCGTATTTCGGTAATTACCGTCGTTACTCGCCGCTGTACACAAGTGTATATACTCCCTTGTCTTTTCTTAAATATCCCCGTCCGATGACTATCTCTTCTCCTTACTTTCGCTCTCTCTCTTCTTCGCTCACTCGTCTATCCTTAATCTCGTTAAATTCCAGCTGGACCAATTATCAAGTTTGAAGAGAGAGAGAGAGTTAACTTTTTTTTTCACCTCTCTCCAAGACCGAATTTAAATAACAATCTCGCTGCACACACGACTCGAAATACTTCTGTCATACTACTTTGTATGATAATTCCTCCTCGTCAGCGCATATATATCCGCATAGGAATTCCAGAGCAAATCCCTAAACCGCCGACACAATGGGCTTCAATTTAGCAGGCGTTCAGCTCTCTCTCTCTCTCTCTCCCTCGCCTCTCCTTCAAATAAGCCTGATTAAATCGGACGCTAAACCGGCTTATTAAACATAGTCTTCAGAACTTAATTACATCGACCGCGCGCGGCGCTATCCACATTATACATTTTTTCATCGCACTACACCGGCAGCTTATACCTTCCCGAAGGGATATATGAAAGAGAGAAAATCAAGAACTACTACTCCTACACCTATTCTCGTATGCGGCTACGGCATCCAGCAGTGTTTTGATAAGACTCATGCGGGGGGATATAGTATTTCAGTCGCGAGACGACGGCTCGCGTAATCCTCTTTTTTCCTCGTCTCGACCGCTGCCAGTTCATCTCTCCCGTTCGCTTCCTTTTTGCCCGTAAATGTAAGAGGTATATCCCCCCCCCACCCCCTCTTGGTTTCTTTTAATTACCCGCTTATAGCGTTCGCGGATTTGAATTAATTAAGCGCTCTCACGCGCAGAAATGCAGTCGTCCGCCATGATGAAAGCGCGTCGGGTTGCGCAACATCAGATGCTCGAATCGCGGCGCCGATAATTATCGATATATTTCATCGCAGCTGTATAGAAAGCTGTACGTGGAGAACGCGTATTTTTACGATTAATTTATTTATTAACTCTCCTATACCGCTTTATTTATACCCAGCTCGTAATTTCTTCTTTATATTTAAATCTTCTCTCGAGAGCTGCTACAGGCATATACACCTATTTATCCATTCTCTTATATCACATGGCTCTTTGGCTGTGGTGCACGACGACAACGTCCATTATCGCTCGCAGACACTTTGTGTGCGCTCGTAACGATGTTTTTCGCGCGCTGTATAACACTTTTTTTTTCTCGCGAAACCGTCCGATTATTCTTTTGGCAACTGAGAGAGAGAGAGAGAGAGAGAGAGAGAGAGAGAGAGAGAGAGAGAGAGAGAGAGAGAGAGACGAGTTTCTCTAAAATCACTGATTCACGACGGCGAGACACCGAGAGACACTGAAAATAGGTTTTATTTGTACGACTCTTATTGCGGGAGGCAAGAGCCGCTTGAACGAGGCAGGCCAACTGTTATGTCGCGCGACGACAACTCGAGGCTTCCTGAATATCCGCGTTGCGCTTATGCGAATTTCGAGTTGGTGAGCGATCCTTTTTTTTTCTTCAAATTTATATTTAACAGGAAAGTCTTAAATTCGGAAAACTTTAAAATAACGCTGACTTATCGAAGCTCCTTTGAAGTTAAAAGCTTCGATTTACAGCAGTGGGATGCGCGTGTGTATATTACAGCCTGACGTCATAATAGAGCAATAAATTCGATGGGTGAGGTTTACATAGTCTTGAAAAAATAAGGCGAAACTCAAAATAATATGACCGGCCGCATTGTATATAAATCTCGGGGGGAGAATCAAAACTATCCTCTACGATTATTTTCGTTATAGCCTGCTATAGGTATATTACACTAAGCGAGAAGTATAAAAAATTTAAAAATTAACTCGCTTTGTCAAATACTTTGATTTATCGCTCAATCACTGACGTCAAATAACTCGATTCGAATCACTTCGTTTGAAGTCTTCATGAGAAAAATGAGCACAAACATCATCGATGCGCGCAATAAAACGCATTTCTCGACGGCGACGTCAGTACGAATATAAACCAATAACCGTGAGAATTCAATGGATAGCCTATTGCTAAGAGAGATTCGCTCAGCGAAATGACAATATCGCGGCGTATCTAAATTGAATATGTACCGAGCGTAAATCCGATAATTTGCTCGATTACACACATGTGTGTATAGCACGCTGTGGTATGCATATTTTAGTACACACGATCTAATCCTCTATAAATCACGTTTAACTATCGCTCTCGAGCATCGGGCGATTCGCGAATAAATTCGTTATCTTTTATGGCCCTCGATACAATCGAAATTGCGCATGAATTATCAAGCCTTAAGTGACACAACCTTCATCGTCTATATCACATATAAACGTATGAAAAAAATCATGACGTAAGAAATCGATTATTCAAATCGTAGAACACACATGAAAAATCAAAGAAACGAAAGCACTCCAAAGACACTCTCTCTCTACAATACAATACACCCACAGAGATCGAGTCGGAAGGAGAATCGTTTGGAAATGATGCCCCTATCGATCTAAATCCACATCTCTCTCGGCTCTTGTTTATGTGGAGCGCGAACTTATACGCCATCAACGGGAGAGACTCACCGGCCAGCTTCAGACTGTGAATGAAGTTAAACACTGCACCGGTCCCTATACCATCAGCAATATACCTAGAGCGAGAAGAAGACGAGAAACGAGCGACTGCCGCGAGTATGTGCGAGAGGAGGAAGAGGTATTTCCACTCGTGTTTACGCGACTATTGAGATACTGCAGAACACCAGTCGGAGATCTATTATGCAGCCGCACACCGGCAAGCGTGACGAGCCGCGTGTGCTCTTCTTCTTTTTGGTGATGGATGTGCGCTGCATATCCATCTCGGACTTTTCAGGGAGTTTGAAATTAATTTCGCACTGCGATTCGATAATTCTTCCAAACGATACAAACTCGATAATTTACAACCAGTCGCGCGTCGACATTATAACTCTAATCGCTTCTCCATCGGGTTCCCTCACGTATACTTTTTACGACTAAGGTCAAGTCTCGTCACCCCCTTAATCGTTTTTAAAAGGACCGCGTTAAGATTTATAATTTATCACAGAGCAGGAAATTTCCCGAGAGTTAATTGTTTTATAACGTTTCGACGACTACTACAGCTGCAGCAGTAGGAATCGTGCTGCGAACGTGATTTATGGGATTCCCCCCACTACCTCGCCAGCTCCAAACCTTAAACTTCGGAAACGGTAGTGCAAATAGCTCACGCGCGCAAGCGAGCGAGCAGCGGCAATGAATGTGTTCACGGAATCTCGGTGTATATACTTTCGCCGAGTCGGAACCTCCTCCTCCTTTTTTTTCTCTCTCTCTCTCTCTCTCTTTCTACAACCGCGCTTGTGTGTTTATTTGAAGTCTTTACGCAAGATTTACTTGGGAAATATTTGTCTTGAAAATTGCCCGATGTTTGTATGTGTGTACGCATGAGTTTTTTCTTATCCTACTACGATTTGAGAAACTTGTAAATCGTGACGAATTTATCGCTGAATCCGGTTAATAATAAGCTGTATTCGTAGGCGTCTTTGTATGTAAGAAAAATAGAGGAAAGAGAAAATGAGATCGGGAGCTATTTCTCATGAATCCGCCGACATAATAGCCGTTTATATTGAGCCGAGGGCAGAGACGTACGCGCAAAACGGGACGTTCTCGGATATATAATAACGCAAGTCTATATGGATGATTTAAATCCCCCGCCTATATTCGCTACAGGCTTTTCTTGGCCTGTGCAGCGTATATGTGTATATTTTTGCAAAACGATTTTCCGTATCACTGAATATTAGAAGAGTCAACATTTGTGATCGAAAAATAATTAAAAAAAAATTTATACGAGCTGTACTCAAAGTTTGAAAAATTCTTCGAGAGAGCAGTTTATCCCTGACTCAGTTTTACACGAGTTTCAAGAGAGCGCGGGAGAAATATAAGACGCCTGTAAAAATGCACTAGCCAAAAAGTATGCGATTACAGAATTTTGCACGACCCGGTGAAATTCCGAGTGCTGTCGTAAAAGTCGAAAAATCACTAGTCGGTCAAACGTAAGACGTATATCTCGTGTTTGCTTCGCGAGAGAGCTTCATCTGCCAAAAATCATCCGCAGTCAGCAGCATATAAACCGGACGTCCCCCCCTTTATCGCTTTGGGTATATCTCGAATAATCAGACCACACACACACATTTCAAATTGGATAGACGAGTGTATTAGGTTGAGCGACGCATCAGCATATTTTTCAACTTCTGTAGATTTCTTCGTTTAATCTTAATCCCGAATGATATTCTATAAATAGCAAAGAGAAGGCTCACTGAGCTTGAAATATCGAATTATCGAAAGAAAAACGAATTCGAATTCAAAATAAATATTCACCGCACGATCGGAAAAATCGCACATGATCGATAACCACAAAAAGGGTGAGCAAAAATTCATCTTCAAAGAAAAGGCATCGAAAAATCACATTCTAATATCAAGTTTCCTCAGCTTCTCAGAACCTTCGGGCTGCACCCTCTCTTTTATTCCATATAGATAATCCTGCTGCCATTATACAACGAATCCTCTCGGAAGCATAAAAATCTACCGGCAGCGAAAAACGACTATCCTCACTCTCTCTCTCTCTCTCTCTCTCTCTCCTCGTAAGATCGCGATTTCGCGGTGGCAAGCGGTCGATCTCTCGTCGACAGGTTTCCCCCATATATATATAATAAATCGCGTCAGCAGCAGCAGCAGCAACGACGGCGGTTCTTTCGCTATGCAATCAGCCGTTCGACGATCGCTTCCTATGCGTATCAACATACATATACACTATATAGGTATAGTTGTGTGTATAACGCGTTACTACCCGGGGGCTGTGTGCACAGTACCGGAGCGTTTATACCTGCGGAGAGACTCTTAATAAGAGTGTCTGGGTAATTGGCCACTGTGCTAATCGATGGATTTTATCGGCCGTGCGTGTAACGCAAGCGAAGATGCGCTGGTATGCGATATATACGTATTCTAGTTGATTAATAAGGCAACGTTTCGGAAAATTTATCAAAGTTCTATATGGACTGTAGACGAGGTTTGTAAATTAGGCGGTAATTATGCTTCGTTCGTAAATAAAGAGGGAAGAGAGAGATCAAACAAAGGCAATGAAATAAACTCGAGGCGAGGCAAGACATCAATGACACCGGGTGTAAAGTTTTACTGCCCTACGTTTTCAGGCAAACCAGTTTTAAAGCGATTTCCAGCCGCGGCTCATATGAAGCCATAATAAAAAAAAAGAACGATCGCGTATACACAATACACACTCGTTGTATCCTCCCATTACACGTAAATTAGTACAAATGCGTTGGTATTTTTTTTTTTTTACGAGTTTCTCGCGATCGCTTAATCGACCCGCACACAGAGAGACAATGCGCGCAAGCTGCCAAAATTATAGTCATTATACCGCCCGAGACGCCGATCGATCAGAGCTGAGTGTGAGAATAAAAAGAGCGTGAGGACGGAATGAATTGAAGAATAAAGACCGCCGCCGCGCTATCTCTTTGAGATTTATCGTTTATTAATCTTCAATTGTGCGCGCGAACGTTTATTTTAATGTCCTTCTTTTTCCGCGGACTAGTTGTCGGCAATTATTACTGCGCTGCGATAGAAATTTCGGCTTCCTGGAAGGCAAATCAGGTGACGTTAAAAACAGGAACATTATTCTTGATTATCGTATACGTTTATATAAACGGTGGGATTAACGGGTATATATTATTATAAAGCGAATATAAAATCGACGTATACATCAGAGCTGGCTGTCTCGTCGGAATTTTTAATCGAAAATTTCTACCAATTAATGAGCGCGTAAATGGACCTTCGAACTGTTATTTATATACTCGTATTAACGCCGATCACGCGATACTTGCGCTCTTGCGCATGAATAAAATATATTCGAGCGCGAGAAAATAAGAAGTTATATCCCCATCGCGCTCGCAAATAAAAAAAATGAAATACACATGCAGACACGTGAAAAGCGACGGTGTCTTACATATGTAAGTCACTTCCTCATATGTGAGCATTGACTCAGCGGCGATGGTCGCGTGCGAGAGGAACTACTGGGAATAACCAAGATATCACGCGAGAATTTTTCATTAAACTTTTCAGAGAGTCTAAGTATGCGTGCACTGCAGCGCAGCAGCGTTGATTTAATCTCTCGCGTTCTCGAAATAAAACGAAAGCTCTCTCTCTCTCTCTCGAGGCCGAAGAAAGCAAACAAAGTATATATTGGGTATTATTATATAGTCGATATACATTCGATGGAAGCGCGCAAAAACAAAAGATGTGTGTCTGTGACCTAATTTCTATTTTCGAAACGTCATACGCCCGCTTGAAAACTTTTCGGCAAAAAAATACAGAGCGAGATTTTCAGGGCACAAACAAAAGTGGAATGAGGTATGTATAGTGACTTTTGTTTCGAAGTCCTCGATGAAAAATTAATCTGATCAAAATAACCAGACTCGCGAGCAATTTCGGCAGAGCTTTTTCCCTCAAGCTCTCTATACTCACCCTCTCGGCTAATTACTCAGTAGCAATCGCCACAATCTCCGCGGCGGCATCTCCACGCTGTCGTATACACTCCTACGCTTGTTTGCGCGAATAGTAGTCACGAGAGAAAGGTGACGGCTCTTCGCACGGCTCATGTGAGTAAACGCGCGCATCGCTGTCTCGCTTCTCTCTCTCGCTTCATTTATCCCTCGCGAAGGAACGACGATGCTCTTGATTTATGCTGCCGGCCGTCGTGTGACGTAGTCTGGCTCATCTCTCTACTCTGCGAAAGAGTAAAAATCATCCGTGACGGATTTAGAATAGAGAGAGAGAAGAGAGAGATTCGTGATATCAAAAGGGCTGTAATGCAGTCAAGGGCGGCGGCGTCTGCGTGGGAGGAGACTATGGCTAGTCTTGTCGTGATATGGTTGTCTGGGTTATTTGCATGCGAGAGATACAGTACTCTCTCGGGTATAGTTGTGTCTTTTATATAGTTTTATGATAAAATTGGAGTAGATTGAAAAAACTTATAGGAGCCATGGGAAATCTTACGGCGTCGGCGACTATTTCCAAAGAACGTTGTCACGACGTTTATTCCCGCTCAGTTTTTTCCTTCCCCACACTGTCACCGGCTTTTTATCCAGCTGTACTTGCTATTCTTAGCTGCGCGGTTATATAAATAATTAAGTTGTTTATACTAGGTAGCTCTATACACTCGAATTTCACCAAAAGCTATTTTCACGCCGATAATGACTTTGATTCTTTCCAGCATCGCTATTAGCAGCTGATGCTTTGATGGTCTCTTCCGCGCAGGACAGACAGACAGATTAATTAATATTGTATCCCCCGCGAAATCGAAAATAAAATCGTCCCCCGATATCAAACACTCACACAACAGAATATTTATTATTGTTTACACAGACGAGCAGTCGGCTGTTGCTTCTTCGTAAAAATAGTTCAACTTCTCGGCAACGTTGCACATCTTGCCGTGTGTGTGTGTGATGTATATATATATAATCCGCGAATATAATACAGACCTCACACACGCGAGAAAAAGAGTTCGAGATGAGAGAATTTCGGTATTCCCGGAGGCGCCTCTCTTTTGGGTAATTATAACGTGCGAAAGAAAGAGAGAAAGAGAACACCTGATCTTAAGGCAATTAGCAGCACGCGAGAGAGGCTGAACGCGCTTGTTTTCGGCTTCTCTCTATTAAGCGCGAGTATAAGGCGAGAGAAAAGGGAGGATTCGATTCGTGCATATGTATACATTCTGTGGAAGAGATATCGGCTCAAGTTCAACGATGCTACTACATATGCTTCTAGGTATTTTAGAATTAGTTGTCGTTCTATTTTTAAGCCGATTCTAATCGGATCGATGTATCTTGCTTATCTATTATGTCGCTTCTGTAAAGACGCGTCGATTATTGCGAGCGAAATATAAGAAAACTCGATCATCCAATGTCACTTCACGACTTCGACTTCAAACGTCAATCATTATCCTTTTTCTTCTTTTTTAATTGTTTACAATCAACCAAAAGATTTCAATTAAAAAAATACGCGGTTCATGTGTTATTAAAAAATCTCATTTTAACGAATCGACCATCTCGCGAGAAAGCAATTAATCACGCGTCGGTATCGCTAGAGCTTATCTCGTCGTCGAGGAATGCACGCGAATTTGTAGACTAATTATGTGAGAAAATAATTATATATTATAAATTTCAAAAGTATATACACGCGTCGAGTGGATGCGACAAGTGTTACGCGCTCTTAATTGCGATAGATCGGCTTCCCGGATAACACTTTTTTATCGTCATCGAAATACAATGTTATAACCTCGATGAATTTTTTTCGAATCTAGGTTATCGTTCGTGTATATAGTCTCTCCTTAAAAGTACACTAGATTTTTGTCGAAAAATAGAAGTCTCCAAACGCACCCCGATATACCTTAATCAACCTCCACACACTCTATTCTCTCTCTCCCCTGTCTAATAATAAACCGAGAAAGCCGGCGGCGCTTACAAACACACATAGTAAGGCCGCAGAAAAAACTCGACTCAACTGAACACACAAACTTTCACCATAACTTAACCGGCGCGCGATCTATACATCCCCCGGTGTATAAAGACTGTACCGAAAAAGCCCCTAAAAATATCCTACAGCATATAAAGCACTCACCATGTAAAACAGAAAGCTCCTGCCTCCAGTTCTTCCCACAATCTCCACGGCATCAATCTTCACCTCGTCGTCGTCGATGTGTCAGAGACAGTAAAGTATACACCGCGAGAATTTTTTTTTTCAAAAAAGAAAAGAACGTATTCGCGCGTGTAACGATGAAAAAGAAAAGAAAGGAAAAACCTTAAAAAAAAAAATACTATACACACTTCAGAGCTGATCTGAAAAGCACCACTCGAGAGTAGTCTCGCACTGCACTGGTGTCACGCGCGAAAGGGCCGCTGGTCCGGCGCGGAGTGTCGCTTCGTCGCTCCGGCCGGGGTTGGTTATAGTATAGTACAAGCTGTCGCTGTTGTCCTGCTCCTGCAGCACTACTCGCTGAGATTTAGGCGCCGCCGGTTTTCCAGCGCAGCCGCCGCCTCCGCCGGCCCGAGCGGGCCCTCCCAGCATATCGCGCACCAACCAAGAGCTTTAGGGGCTGATTACCCCTTCGAGATGATTTTTTTTTTTCTCTATATAGCTTCAATAGATCTCTCTTTTACTCGAGTTTTATCTTGCGCGCGCGCGCGCGACTCTTTGCGCAGACTCGCTGATATTAAAATACGGCTATGTATTATCACACAGTCGCGCAGACGCGGCTCTTCTCTTGTGTGTGTGTGTGTGTTTTTTTTTTCCTCCCCCGATTACTTTCGCGCACTTTCGTCCTTCTTATCTCACCGCACTACCGCGGAATTGACACACCAATAATTCTGCTGTAACACCTCCTCACCTCCATCTGTCACTGCCCTTTTCTCTCGTCATTTATAATCTGATTGATCTCCTGGTCTCACGTGTGTTTGGTCATCAACCGATTTTTCGTATATAAATTTGAAAAATAAAAAAAAAAGAAATCGGTAGGAGCACGTGGTGGTGGTGGTGGTGGCGGCAGTCCTTCTCTCGCTTTGATTCGATATTCAAAAAGAGGAAAAAGCTCAACGACAAAGCCGGTCCGCATGTACACGCGTGTCGAGAACGACTGAGTTATATGAAAGAGAGATAGGTGCGTACAAGTGCGTGTGATGGCCTGGCGGCCGCCTGATGAACCGCGCGCGTACGAATCTCGAGTCGCACTGGCCGCTCTCTCACTATGCTTCGCCGTCGGAGAGGAATTTGGCCTGCCTCCTCCTCCTCTATGCGGCTTCTCTCTCTCTCTCTCTCTCTCTCTCCGCTCGTTTGCTGCTGCTGCTGCGGTGGTAGTGGCAGCAGCAGCAGCAGCAGCAGCAACGCTATGCAGCAGCAGCAGCGCTGCCGGTCTTGATTTCGCGCCAGCGACAATCGAGCGCGACTACTTTTTTCGACGAGAGACGGGTAGCTACTTTCTTTTGATATGTTCCTTTTGGGGGAGGGCTTTTGTTTCGCGAACGATTATTGGCCTAAAGCGAGGTGGACAGATTTTGGGGAGAAGAGACTTAGATCGCGAGACCGCGTGCGTGCCGGGCAAGTTTGTATAGAGCACGAGGACGGTTGACGATTTTGATGTTGGTATCGTCATTCGATTTTATTGAATTTTTCAGTAAAGTTAATAATGAGGTTTTCGAAATGAGCCTGTTTTGAATTGTGCCTCCGTAGGAAGCGAGGAAGTTATAGTTGTCGGACTTTCTGGAAGTTAATAAATCATCGAACTTTCTTTCGACTGCATGAATATTTATCTAGAAATGCAGTAGCTTGTGCCACACGAGTCGTAATAAATCGTTCTCACCTTTGCTCGATGACATTTCTATTAATTTTTTTCAAATCAACAACAAAAATAGGATATAACAAAAATTTTGAATTCTCAACGATAAAATTACAAAAATCAAACGCGCGCAACAAAACTCTACCGTCGGATCTCAGCACACCGTCGCGCCGCCACACAATCTAATAGGTACACGCATTCACACGGCGCTATGTACCTGCAACCACTCGCGCAATATCATAGTCGTCGTGCGAAAACCCTCGAAGAATCGCCAACCAGAGAAGACAGAGAAGAGATCACCAGAAGCATTAAAACATCTTATATACACAGTATAGTCGTCGATCGAGACATTCGTGCGAAACTCATGTCTCTGCGCGCGCTCAGCTGCTCGAATGGCGAATAATGAGGTGAATGCTGGCGTCCGGGGTTTTATCATCTCTCTTGAATGTGAAAGCTGCGCGTTCGATGCATTCGAATTTCGATAGAGGAAGACCTTTTTTCATTTCCTCCATTATTCTCAAGGAATCCTCTTGAATGGTTACACAGGCTTGTAAGCCTCCTTCGAACTAAATTAAAATCTTATATATACGTTTACTGTATCAACTAGACGCACCAGACGAAGAAAAACGAATAGGAGAAGAATCTCGCGCACAAGTTTATAGGAACTTTCCTCTACACAGGCGAGAGGAGACATATCCGTCTTTTAATCGTACTCGGCTCTCACAAAACGCACTGATGTATAACTTTCACGACTGTACGCGCTATACAGCTCACGCGACGACGACGAAATCGATGGCTGCTCGTTAACGCTAAATGCCTGTTAAAGTAGCTGGTGCGCACCGCGAAAAGTCTCGTCTCTTATATGCGCTTATCTTGGCGAGACTCCTCCAGGAGTAGAACCCGTTTCTCGCCTCGAAGAGACAATCTTTTTTTTTTGTCAGTGTGAAGCTGCATCAGTTGTTTTGGATTATGAGCGCACGTGTGTGACATAAACGACGGGTAGAGAGACCGGCTTTTTATCGAAGCATTTGCTTTTAGCGCGAGAGATCGCAATTGTTGTTATATACTCGATCGGGGGATGTGTAATAAACTTGTAGATTTTTTTCTCTGTGGATTTGTAATTTAGATAAAGGTAGGTATAGTATAAAGGCGTCGCGGTAATCAATTTGGATATGTATACGGCTGTAAAATCAATTACAATTTGCGGTTGGACAAGCGTGGAAAATCAGAGTCGACCCCGTTTTCACTTTTTGACTTTGTTCTCAGTGTGTAATACGCAACATAAAGTATCACCGGCCGATAGTTTCTCATATATACGAACGATCAAGATACTGATTGCCGCGCGAGTCTGTCTTTTGATTTTTTGCGACGGAGCAAGTGTAGGTATATAATGTAGCGGTAGTTGTTTACCAGTTGGACGGATTGATGGGCAATTATCCGAGGTGGTAAGGTGATAATTATTCGCAATTAGCGCTCGAATGTTTGTGAAAGGAGGTTCCGCGCGAGACGAGAAGCTTTGTTGTATTCGCGCGCGAACCGTTAGAATATTACGTATATATAGTGATAAAACAGCGTGTAATGCTATTCTTGGTTAATTTTTTTTTTTTTACAAAAGTTTAGCTATCAATAAGGTTTCAATTAAACGAGTGTGTATTTCCGATGCGGCTTGAAAATAGACGGCACCTGTGAACGATAATCGGCGTGAAAAAAAAAATTCTTATTTTTCCAGCTACACAGCATCGAGTGCAATGTTATTCGAATGAAGCCATTAGGCTTGTAAAGATGAGCAGCCGTTAAAGAAGCTTATACGCGTGTTATACCCGAAGAAAAACGGACGCGTAATTTATGTCCGAAAAAAAAATAAAGGAGATCCACTTTCGGCCAGGAAGAAAGAGAGGAAACGTGCGTGTATGTAGGTACACTTTGAGAATTCGAGGATCGAATGAAGACGTACATCTGATCGATACCTGATCAGATTGGAATCTTTTCTCTTTGGGATGATGTGATTTGTCGTGTATTGCGTTGTCGACTATTTAGAAGAAAAACTGTAGCGAGTCTAAAATAAATGGGATTTCGACTAGGTATTATACGTGAACCGTGATACCTACACTGTAAAGCAAAGCAGTTTTAGATTGACTCTCCGCCCACCGCTCAAACTCTTCGGGTGTTTCTGTCATCGAACATATAGATGGCGAACAGACGCTTTCCTATTTCTCTCGTTATAATCTGCTCAAAATGTATACATATAGAAGTGTAACACCTATGCCAAAATACCCTTGTTAGATCTGCTGTTTGGGCCGCCCATGCTATAACTGCCCGAGTTTTTTTGGATTGAGTCTCGGATTCAGTCGCGTAATTCCATCGAATACTTTCCCCCACCGTACCTTATACACATCGAACAAAAAGCTTTACGAAACTCTCAACTCAACGACTATACGTATATGTATATACGCGGCGCGCATATAATTCGCCAGGACGATATATACCTTCAATATATAGCTATACACGCACTGGGGAGACCAAACAAATTTCAATGAGGCCATAGCGAAATTTGCGATTCCGGAGCGGCGCCGATAAACAGCGCGGCTCTTATCGAATAACAATATCTTTTCTGCAAAGAGACTCGTCGGGTGAAGCCCTGAGCGAAAGAGAGAGAGAGAGAGAGAGAGAGAGAGAGAGAGAGAGAGAGAGAGGCGGCGTCGCGCCAAGCGCAGCCGTCCCTTCAAACGCACCGGATGTTTCGAGCTATCGATGTCGCGCCGCAGTAACTCGACACCCGTCACGCCGCGCATTATAAGAGCGAGAGCGCGATCGACCGCAGAATATAGCTGGGTATATCGAGCTCAGCTATGGGTATTATTCAGTTTTTGATTTTTAGGCTCGTTCCTTGCTATATAAGTTATTAGAATTCTAATCATCGATAATATTATAAGTAAAGAAATATCGAAAGAAAAAAATTTGGAATCTTACGGTAACGAAAAAGAAATCTCAGGAGCATCAGTGCGCGATTCGAATTCCGTACGTCGCGCTAACAGGTAGAATTTCGCATCTTCATTTATATCCCACCCACAGGCTTTTTTTGAGTCGCGCGGCGGCGGCGGCGGCGCGCCGGAGCCGCGCGGGAGCGGATTATTCGCTAAGGCGGTCAATAATGAGCGCGTGACGGGACCTTCGATCGCCGCTGCTGACTCCTTTTTTTTTTCTCTTCTTCTCACTCGACTTTATTCTCCTCGTCTCTGTTGCTGCTACTGCTGAGATGCAGTCGCTATCGATTTTCTCAGTAGTCTTAAAATCGAGAGCTTTTTTTCTCGTGAAGGTGAATTTTCGCGCGGGAAATTCGAATAACATTTGTATATAAATTACGCGCGAGGACTAGTATTGGTTATAAGGAGAAAGTTCGTATATTATTGGCCCCCGAGTTTACGAGCGCGAGAAACGAGGTAACATATTTATGCGAGCACTTTTTCGCGCCAATCACAGAAAGTTGAGACACTCTTCCTCATTTTGGTTAAATACTCGGCAAAATAAGTAATTTATACACAAGTTCCCCCAGCGAGTGCGTGAAATTCGTCCACACCACCTCCCCAAATCACAGACAAATCCGAGCGCAATAACATCCGTGTAAAAAGTCCAAGATATACGATTGGAATGCACATAAATTTCCCATGGCCAGGGTTCCCTCTCCTGATGCGTCTCTGGAATTAAAATCTCCCCGAGTAGCAGCAGCTCTCGTCCGACTCCGTATAGCGATATATGCATATACAGACGCGGACAGGTACACACATCGCATATGCGTCCTTCGACGAAACCTCACACGGAGAGCATCTCTCGAGAAATGCCTCGCGGCGGAAATACTAATATACCCGCTACGTCTCTCTCTCTCTCTCTTATACTCTCCGACGAATCAGCCTCTCTTTTCTCGCGCTTTGCTGCGCGAGAGCACTTGTTTCTATAACGCGTCGATGCAGAGCTCATCGCTTTTTTTCTTCTTCCGCGCGAGCGAGGACTTTGATTTTTTTTTTGTATTTTGTACGTATAAGCAGGAGTGAAAAAATGTGTTCTACAGGTAGTAGCCCCGCGATGATAAATGGCTGGTGGGAATCGCCGACTGATAAGTTGTAAAAATACGAGTAGGCGATATATCAGGCGCGAGCATTAACTCAAGACGATTATGCGCGCAAATGCATTAACGTTTTCCTTGATTTTAATGTAGGTATTTTCGTGTACTTTATAAACTAGAATCGTCCACGCTATTCACCTTCATCCTTGACCTTTCGATGGTTTCTCTATACAGACACTTATACGATGTATTCACGATTATTGTCGAATCAGACCCTCGACGCTCGTATATTGTTATAAATACAAGATATTCCTTTTATCTACCGCGCGTGGCGTGTCTCTCGACGACTGATTGCTTATGCATTTTTAAGAGGGTAGTTAAAACGTTAGATCGACGCCGTCCATAGAACCGTATATATATATATATACATACTCCACTGCGTATATATATAATATGCAAGGCCACAAGAGTACATCATCGCGCGCGCGCGGGTATATATAAATTGGAAGCTTTGCCGTATCAAAACTCGTTTTAATATACACACCCGATGACACTTTTACGAGACACGGGCTATCCGTTATTTAGCGACAATAATCAAAGTGATGTCACGTCCGAAAGTTGAAACGGACCCGACTATATATACGCGCAGATGTTTCATATACAGAAAAATTTATGCATCTTTTTCACACCATAAAAAAAATCATCAACGCAACTCTTAAAGCTATACGACGACGAAGCTATTATCAATTGAGTCAATTGTCAGCTATCTTCTCATCTCTCTCGTCATTGAAATTCCCCGATAGAAAGCTATATGTTCTTAGCTGGTATGTTCTTCTGATGCGACGTGTTATACACGACGAAAAGTCAAGATCGAAAATTGCACGCTATATATACGCTCACATCTTTGGGGGCTGCGCGCGTGCGCAAAACCGGTGCTTTTACTCGCTGGTAACGGCTTATTGCAGCACGCGTCACGATCACGCGCTTTAAACCAGCGTGAGAAAGCTCTAAGTATACTTTACGAAGATGCTCACACCGGTGGCTTATTTTCTCATCGAGGGAAACTTCACGTTGCAGTCGGTAGTTTCAATTGTAAAACAAGCTTTGCGTAATTGAAAAATTTTTTGAGAAGATGCGAAACTTTCCAACGACGACGACGACGAGGTTCGACGTACAACAATACAAGAGCGTATATAGCGATAAGCGTAATTTATTCGCGTATATGCATTAACCGACAGCACGAGGGATCTTATCAAACTTCATAGATGTCCTTGGACCGACGAGATGCTTTTATCAAAACCAGGTGTAATAACCCCTCATAACATGATCCATATCACACAGTTCACTGTCTCATCAAACAAAACGAGAGCATTAACGGGGAGACGAAGGCATCCGAGGGTATATACACAAGTACAAGCGCATCGGAATGGCAGAATCGCAACGAGAAAGACACATCGTATGGGGGAACTCACTGTGTATCACCTGTGTGCATATAGCCGCAGCGATCGACAGCGCGTGATAAGACTCTACAAAGCTGTCGCTCCCGCGGATATTTATATATACATATATCGCCCCGACGTCGGCGGCAGCAGACGTTGTCTCGCGAAAAATACCCTCGAGGGTAAATTAACATTCGCGACGTGTTGCTCCAGAAAAAGTAGTCTCCGCTTGCGCTTCCTTTGTTGCATATATGTACGTCTTTGGCGCGACGCAAGCGTTCAACGACATTACTTATATACTCTTGCGGGAGTATATTATGTATACGGCTGTAAAGTTTGTTTGAGGAATTTTCAACGCCGCACGCGGCTGTGTGTATGCGTGGTACTTCAAACGGTAATTTTTATAGGCCGTGACCTAATTTTTTTGGATATGCTGGTGGTGGTTGGAAAATAGTCTTCGCTTTCGGATGATGATTCTTGAGACGATCTCGTGTATGTTATATTTGCTCAATTTCTGACGTCAATGCGCGCGAGAATATATTCGTGTGTATTATACAATAGGATATAACGATGCACTTGACATTGGCACGTGATAATTCTACGTTGAAATCGTGACAGTACTAATTAGAAATTCCTCTACTCAAAAAGAGGTGAAAAATCCACATATAATCCTTTTAAATTTGGCACTGATCGTTGACTTGAAATTCCTCAACGCGACTGCTTCAAAAGCGAAGAGTTACACACATCGCCGTCCCTAATCCCGTCTAATCTACCAAATATATCCATCCCAAGTGTCGGTTACACGAACGGCTAATTTATGTCCGTCGAGTGTCCGAAAAGCAAATGCATGGCCGTGTGTGTATGTGTGACTGTCGGAAAGAAAAAGACGGAGATCTTTAGAGGGAACAAATTAGTGACGTGTAAAAGCACGAGTTAAGGTGATGGCTCCGAAGAGAGAAAAAGGAGAAAAGATAAGCTTTAAAGTGACGGGGCGAGAAGACTCCAACTTGTGTATATATGCATTATCAGGTAAGAGACTCGCGTCAAACTTGGTTTTCTCCATTGCGAATATATATGTATTCGTTTTTAAGCTTTTCATACTTTCAAAAGTGTCGCGCGATGACGAATTTCGATATGAATGCTTCCTAATTGCGCGATTAAGCTTTTAAAGAACGAATTCTCACACTCGTGCATTATAACTTATGTTGTAGGTGAGTTTCGTATGCAAATATTAGCCAACTCGAAATTACGTTTGTAAATTTACGTCACACAAGAGAGTGCTATACATCCATGGCCACGAGTTGTCTTCGCGAGAATATATCCCGCGGATATTGCTATACATTAAAATTAATACACCGAACGATATAACGACTTTTAACCGTGTATAATCCTCAAAACTCGCGTTAAAAAATCTTCTCATTTCCATAGAGAAGAAATTGAAATTCAGCGTAAATAATCGGACCCCGAGTCGACGAGAAGAACAAAAGCCGAGGGCTCTCGCACATATTGTCCACGGCTGTAAAACTTTTTTACGACCAGCTTTATTTCTCGTTCTCTCTCTCTCTTACACAGGTATATATACATACACACAGCATCGCACGTTTTTACCGGTCCCACACACATATATATATATATATATATATACGCGATCGTTAAACTTTCTTTAGAGCCGCGGCGACAGTCTCGGCTTCTGTTCGTCGTCGCCGTATATGCGGTTGTAACAGCGCCGCGTAAGATCCAAAACTTTCTTCCAGATGCGAGCTAGGCTTTTCAAGGTGCGAAAATCGTTGTCTTTTTTTCCAGGGAATTCCGGACACACAATACTCCCGCGCATGGACGTGACCTTAAGTCGGGTATTACGAAATTCAACGAGCTGTTTTAAAAGCGTTCGGATTAGCTCGGGTTTTTAGTACGAAGAGAGAGAGAGAGAGAGAGAGTGAGAGAGAGTGAGAAAAAAGACAACTACGTGCGGGTTTGAGGGCTTCGGGTGAAATGGTCATTTGGTGCGGTTCTGGTGAAACGTATAAAAACGCTTTTGGTTATATATATACGTTATAACGTACGAAAAAATTGATCGGTCGGACTGTATCCGTTACATAAACGTAGAGGTTATCGTCCGCTTCGTTGTCCGATCCCTCATCTTAGATATATAAACACCATATCCTCGATAAAAATCTGTTTGGATTACGAGTAAATGCAGGGCGGAGAACACTGCGGGGACCGGAGATTAGGAGTCTCTTGAAGAAAGAACCGACGACAGCTGACGCGTATACGATTCTTCTTCTTCTTCTTTTCTCTCTCAGGGGAATCGAAGGTTTCGAGAATTTTTACGATGTTGGCCCAGTGCGATTGCGGAGCTTTTCGGAAAATATCGAGAGATAAAGGTGAAAGAGAGTTTAAGTCTATTCTCGTTTCAATGCAACAACGAAGAAACTGTTTTGACGCCACTAAGTGGCTTTCAGTAATGGCGCATCATTAGTCTTGTTACAACCGCACACAGTATGCAAAAAAGCCACCGAGAAAATTAAAATCGCGCGCGACGAGAAGCGAATATAATAAATTACCGGTGATCGTAATTAATTATTAATTTACGGGTATGCGGTGTGTTCGCCACGAGTAATTTATGCTAAAAAGGCTCTCTCTCTCTCTCTCTCTCAGCGTTAAATTAAAACAAATCACCGATTGCACAATTGCAAGGTGTAAGAATTCGAAATTTCATTAATCAGCGTAAGAGGCTTTAAAAGAAAAAGCGACCGAGATATTACCCTGTGGTGTTATTATTAGACATTTAATAGAACCTGAAAATTGCGCAATATGATACCTATAAACGATTGAATTTATTGCACCGAATACAAGCATCGAGGTCGCGTACGAGTGAAAAGCGCGCGTCATATACCTATACGGCACTCTTCCTTGAGAGCTGATCTTGATTGAGAGGCCCATCTCTCAGAGTGGACCCATAAAACATCTTGGCGACGCAGTTCGTTTAAGAATATTCATAATAAGCGCGGTGGGTCTCGCTCCTCGATGACAGCGTTCTCGACTGGTTTCGCTTGTATACACACATATACAGTATATACACGTGTACTGTTATGTTTTCACATTTGTATATATGTACGAATCGATAATTTTTCAGTAATTGTATGCAGATATACATCAGTGCTCTGAGAGGTTCATTTTTCTTCCGCTTTTGACTTTCACCGCATACGGGCGTCATGCTTGTTTAACACCGAAGTTCAAAACACAATTTTCATCGCGCGACACTATAACTCTAATCTAACGATCTTTGCGCCTTCTTCTAGAAGACACATAGCGCCCTGTGCTCGATCAAAATTTTTCAACGCGTGTATGTGTGTCCGGCCAACGAAGCGTAAACGAGATGACAGTGGTAATAACACACGTTTGAGAGATAAGAGAAGCGTTTGATTACGTATGTGCTATGCGTTTACAGTCCGATGTGTATCATCGTCGCATATCTAAGAAATGCCGGCCGAGTTTGAATATTATATTATACACACACTCGCAATGTATGTGTGATGTTGAATATGTCCATCGACATAGGGACGTATGGTATACCGAGAATTAGTCATGCGGATAACGTCGTCGCACATTCGAATGCTGCATCGGTATTAACGGAATCGAGGAGTTCGGGGACACGTTTCGGTTTTTTTTGGGGAGGGGACCTGACGAATATGGAAAATCGTTAAGGTTCAAAGAGCCGATACCGATTTTATCAAATTTTGAAAATTCAACGGTCTTTGTAACCGACAATGTTGCTAACCGATTCTCAAAAGCAATAAGAAAAAAATTGCTTATATTCCCCTTCGTCAAAAAAATGTCATCTCTCGCATGACTAAACAAACTCACCCCAGCTACAATCTTAACAGCAATAAAGGACCTCAGTCGATCGATCGAGCGAGCCCCCGCCTCTCTTTATAATAATATACGAAAAAAGCTTCGTGAAGCGAAAAAACTGCAGTAATGTTCGGTTCACGCACGAACAACCGGCTTAATGGCCCATGAACGCGACACATCAACCGGTAACAGTAGTGTTTCAGGTGATCTGCGGCTCTTGGCTACCGAAAATTCCGATACAATAAACGACGGCCGATCGGGTTGCTCGCAAAAAGGAAGACACCGGGACACGCCTCCGTCTACGTCATCAGAGTTTCGTGTGTCCGATGTGCTATATGTATAAAAGTATATATATGTGTGTGTGTGTGTAGAAGAGATATTCAACGAGAAGAGGCGCCCGCCCGATGCGCTTTCCCACACTCGCTACTGCAGCAGTGTCTTTATAGGTTTGAAAGAAAGAGAGAATAAGAGAGAGAGAGAGGGAAGTGCTGGAGGAAAAGATTCGAGCACTGAGAATGCATTCTTCGCTGCTGCTGCTGCTGGTTAAGTGATGACTGTATGCATATGAGGCGATTGATTTTTTGTTGCGGCTCGTCTTTTTTTTTTCGAGCTTATAGTAGTAGTGGGACTTTGATGATGGGGATATATTATTTGTGTACGTGTGTTAAAACGCTTGACTGATTGTTTGTCAGTTGAGTCTCAACACTGTGTAAATCAAATTTTTTTCAGCGGGAATCACTGCGGCTTTGTGTATAACGCTTATGGGAATCGGTTGATCGTAAGACTAAAAGTTATATAATTGTTATTTAAACGTTCAGGATCTTCTGTAAGTTATAGATGACACCACAATGTCCAAAAGTATACGCTCCCCGAGATAAGAAACTCTTTCGATACTGTTTATTTTTTCGAGCTCGCGAGAGAGAAGAACTTTTCTCTCTTGTGTATAGACACTATAAATTCCCTCTCTCTCTCTCTCTTTTACTCGGCGTAAAACTCGCTTTATCTGCCGCTTCGGCGAGAAGTACTCGACTGATGAAAGGCAGATTTTTTCAGTCCACGTGTATAGACATACAAAAAGTCTCGGCGCTCATTAAAACTGCTCGAGAGATCAATACGTATAGACACGCGATCGGCACATTCGACGTGTGTACACACACTCTCCGTCAAAAAAAAAAAAAGAACGTCCTCATATATGTACTCGAGTTAATTAAGTGCGATGTTAAAATTACGTTCCTTAATTTTTTTTTTTTTTTCGTCGAGAGCAAGCAGGAAGTCTCTTTTTTTTCCACTCTCAATGCCATGTCGCGAATATAATCGGGCGACCTTCGAAGTATACGTACAATTTCAATCAAAAAAAGGTCAGATCGTTACATCGATAAAACGCAAATTGGTATATCTTCCGTTTAGGAAAGACAAACGCTGCCGCGCGCACTTGCTATTCCGATCACGCACCTCTAATTTCATCGGTCTACACGCCGATCAGTCCGTAGGATAGCTCCACTATATAGTCCCGTATCAAAACACACGTTATCCATTCTCTCATTGTGTAACCGATCAACGTTGCCCGGACGATCGTTATGGTGTCCCTTTGTCTTTAGAGCCGATGCCGATCGTGCCCAGCTCATCTGGTTTTCGTTCGTCGCGATTGTCATCCGGTCAGCCGATTAAACTTTCAAATTTCGTGCTCATTTCCGGCTATTCCCGAGATTTATAGGTAACGTGAGGCTATGCGCGCCTAGGGGACTGCGGGCTACTTTTGATCGCATGTGTGCGCTCGAAATCGGTTGGAGGAATTTTTGTAATAATTATTATTTTAAAAATATAAGTGACAGTTGATCGAAACGAAGCAGTAGATCTGCACGTGACCCAGATAATAGAAGAAAGCCGAGAAAAGCCCGAATAATACACTTCCGAAAATAGACACACAAACAAGCCAAAGCCAGTCGTAATTTAAAAAAAAAAAAAAGAAAAGACAGAAAAAAATCCCATTTCCTCGGCGCCGGTCTCCCTTTTGCTCATATTCACAGAATAACCCAAACGGAGGAAAGTAGAAGAGCACATATGTATAAAACGCGATACAAGGGCTGCTTTCACTCGAGTGCGTGATCCTGCAAATTTTAGCCGACTCAAGCGAACGGACAAATTTCCTTTTGACTTTCGCCCGGCACAACCCAGGCTAAGATGTTTTTTTTCAGAGCCGCACGCGAGCGAAAGAAAGGGTCGTGATTTTCCGCCTCCTGGGAAAAGTTACGCGTTTGTTTGTCGGGAGAAGCCTTTGAGAGATTATTTGGTGTAGCCACTGTCTCGGAAAATCCTCTTGTACGCGGCTGTTTTCTTTACGTGAGATGTCTTCTGTTTCACGCGTTCGAGGCGCTGTAGCGTATATAAAAAGGAAAGAGACGAAACTTTTCGCGCCGTTTTTTTTTTTCATCATCGTTCCTAATTGGATACTGTTTGATGTTATAGGTCGTTCGGGTTTGTTTTTTTCTTAGTTTTCGTACTGGGTGGCGTGTTTTTTGGAATTTGCTGCGCAGTGCACATAAAGGAAATTTGAACAAAATACGCGCAACAATAAAAAAGTAAGTAGTTATATACACACACCAATACATCCTCTAAAAAGAAAATCGAATCTCATATAGCACGCTCGTCGCTCCGAAAAAAATAACCGGACAGGTTCGTCGGAGATATTAGTTTTGACTAAATGACTGAGCATCAGCAACGTCGGCGGCGGCGCCGTTGATATTGTTGTAAGGCATTTCGGAATGGGCAAATAACGGGGATCCCTCCGGTACCTAATTGCTGAAACATCCGCCGAGTGTTTACAGTGTCATCGAGGCTCACACCTCCACATACAGACCGAGACGGTATATATCCTTATAATAGTCCTCTAAAAGCGCGCAGCTGTCTCTCCCTCGAGATTGATTCCCGGGAGGCGCTTGAGTGTTGCTGCGCGCTAAGGCCCTTCATATCTGGAATGCGACGACTTGAATTTTTTTACTCGTATACTTACCCGGGAGATATCTTCTGCAGCGTTTGTAATTGTGGGGTTTCGAAGGTATGCATATAGAGGTATTACTGACAGCGAAATATTGTTCGAGAGATTATGGAAGAGATCGTTATAGAGGCCGCTTGATTAGGTTTTTGATATTAAGATATTTTTTAATTAACGGGAAATTATATGGAATAATTAAAAGTCAAATATAGCAAATGCTTATTAGTTCAGCTTTGAAAAATTTATAAAAAAAAAAATTAAAATTCAATATTTTTTATTTTTATTAAAATTAAGATAAGTTTGGAAGTTTACTCACAGTGTTGCGTAATTAAAAAAAGTTCATTAGTTTAAATAAATAAAGTTTATTTATCGAAAAATCAGTTAAATGCTTACAAATCCTTATCATTTAACAATAAAAATTTTTACTACACAACGATTTCAAATAATGCTATAATCATTTAAAAATGTGCATAGTAGCTCCACCTACACAAGAAATGTCAAACTTCTGCGTGAATGATAATTTTTTCAGTTGATAACACAGTATTTCAATGTGTAAATGTGATAAATTCATGAAATTATATGAAAGAAATTCATAATGAATCAAAATTACAAAATTCGGTGTCTAATTGTATTTTCATAGGAAATTGTACCTAAGCAAACCTCTAGGTACTTGTATAAGTAGCAAATATAAAATTCTAACTGTACAATAATCAAACTGGTTACTACTTACACAAAAGGCTGATACAATTGATTAATTAAAAAAAAAGTATGCGATATTCAATTTATACTGTTGTATTCAAATTTAATTTGCTTCTATCGCTTGTGCTTCCATCTCCACGTCACTGTCAACCTTCATGTCTTCTTCTTCCTCTTCTTCCAGTTTCTTCCTTTCTTTGAGTCCAGCAGCAGGTGACCGGATGAGAGCCAAGTCTCTTTGTACTTCCTTGATGTCTCTCTCCTTCTCGAGTTCACGTCCTTTCCTCAATCTCTGCATAATGTGTGCGTTGACTCTCTTCTGCCTGATGCTCTCAACCTTCTTCATGGCCTCAACTGTCTTGGTCCATAATTCTCTGTTGTATTTGACAGGTGTATTCCTCCTCTTCTCGAATTCAAAGGTAGGATCAATTGCCAATTCCTTGCCAACAGTCTTTCTGTAGGCTTTGGTCCATTTGACTTTCCTCGGGTTCTTCTTCTTTTTGAAGGCTGCGTGACACTTTGATCTGCAAAATCTGAAAATCTAAAAACAAGAAAAGTTAATCAATAATGTTAAAGTTTGAATAAATCAATAAAAACTGCTTGCAAATGTTCACATTTTATTATAAATGATTGTGCAAGATTGTGTACGTGCATCTCATATGTCAAAACATATAACATATTAAATTGTATATATTGTGATAAAAGATTGTCTGAAAGATTATACCCATAAATTCAAAATGATTAATTTTAAAATGGCTCGAAAAGACCACAATTCTAATACGAAACAATACAGTTAACAATAACATTAGTCAAGGAAAACGATTACACGCACATAACCTGCAAATCAGTGAACACGAATCGAGCATATTTTGAACAATTATAAACCAAATTTATCAATAAAGTATGAATCTTACCTTGCAGTCGTTCCTCACGAACTGGATACCGTGTCCAGGATAAATCCTGGACGAGCAGAAATAACACGTTTCGATCCTCATGATTTTTCGACGACCAAACACGAGGAAAGCAAAAACGCGTCGCACTTGCCAGTATGCTGCTGCACACGTGCTATAATTAGAGTTTTTGGCGCCCTCTACATTGTAGCGCGGCAAATGATGGACGATTTCAAATGGTTAAGTCTTGTCGAACTTACAGACTTACACTACTTTATAATTACTAGGACTAGAATTGACAGAGCGCACGCAAATTTTTTTATTTGCTGTTCGAAATTATTTAAAAGATCAATGCAAGGTTGTCACAATATTTTGATAAAAACTTTTACTTTTTTGCTAGAGGGATTTGAATTCGATGGTTATAATACCAAGATGCTCAAAAAAACACAACTTTCTAGGCCCAGTGGGTCTGCCAAATCGAGCACAATAAAGGGGTCCATCCAGCGCGATTACTGAAACCGGAAAAATATTGATTTTCAGACAATCCTTTATCGCTGCCAATCCGATCGCATGAGCACTTCCTAACCACTCTCGTTCAATTTCTTGCGAAAACAAATTTCGATAATCATCAACAATAAGTGTAGAAAATGAAACCGTATTGTCACACGTAACAAAACGCAAAGTGGCCTCTAATGCAACTGTTCCATAAACGTAATCTCCCTATCCCATCGAAAAAAAAAACATAACTAAACCAGCACATCCCCCAATCGATGCTACCTGCGGGGGAAAAAAAAGTAAAATCCCCTGAAAACAAAGCCGATGTCCTTCAAAGATAAGCCAACACACGACACATCAGTATTATACCCTATATGAGCAATAACCACAAGCTTATTGCGTCTAGCTATAGTTTCGGCTCTGAGACACACACACACACACACATACATCTTGTCGGGGGTGGCTCGAACGACCGGAAATCGATAGAGAACCGCGGCAGCAGCTAATATCGATTCACACACGCGAGCGGAGATACTAATTTAATATAGAAAATGCAGCAGGCCGACGGCCGCGTTACACGTGCGCGAGACCAGTTTCTCACCAACCGGCTTAGCGATTACACGTGTGTGTCGATACATATTAAAAGTGTGGGTTTTTTTTTTCGGTGAACCGATTTTGTCGGTGATGTGGAACTACCTGCTGTTTTCGGCGCTAGTGACGCTGGTTTCGCTGCTGTTCCGGCACAATTTTAGCTCGCCGATCAGTGTTGTCGATCATCCTGAGACGCAGTATGATTATATCATTGGTGAGAGTGATTGGGTTTATAATATTATACTACGAATAGGATAAATCGACGAACCGATTTTCATTATGAGTGTCTTCTCCAATTTTTCATACTATTTCTTAAGGTGAAAATATACAAAAAGATTGAGAAAATGTTAATTTAACTCGAATTTTGATGTAAAGTAATATACACCTTTTGTACTACTGTGCACAAAGAGATGTGTCACACTACGTTGGCATCTGAATCAATCTGAGGGTAGTAAGATAAAAGCGCGATAACATGTCGAACGAGGAGAGAAAAATTGATTTCCATGGGACTGTAAGAATAATGTAGCTTCATCGCAACAGGGTTGTATACGTAAATCGATTTTAATAGGCTCACTGGTGTATTATTTTGTAAAAGTATATTATACACAAGTAAAGTTATTTGCAACCTTCATAGTTACAATTTTCACTGAAGGTTCGCAATTTTTAAAACCTTTGCAACGTTTTTTCATAAACTATGCATTATACGCTACAAAAAAGTTGCATTTTGTTTTGTACGCATATAAAATGATGCAATTCACGTGCATTGTTGGGCTGTATACCTTCCTTACTTTTAATTTCTAATTCGATTAAAGCTTTAAGTCAATTTGCAACGCAAACAAGTATACGGACGAAAAAAAAACGCTCGCATTTATACGTTTTTTGAAAAGCATCGCGTATACAACTCTGAATTATTTCAATATATTTAAAAATAAAAAGTAACGAAAATACAAAAGTCCGTTTTGCAATTTATCGCTCATTCAAATAAATAAAAAAAAAAGTGGTTTCCTTGAACCGCCAATAAAACACTAGAGCTCCCCGCATAATACAGTCATTCGAAAATGCAAATTTTTGATGGTATATTGAAGTTGGAGCCGGGACTGCGGGATGTGTTATGGCTTCGCGTCTGTCGGAAGATCCGAACGTGACGGTTTTACTGGTCGAGGCTGGCGGCTACTTCAACTGGTTGTCTTCCATTCCTCTGGCGGCACCGGCTCTTCAGAAAACACACGTCGACTGGGGATACAAAACCGAGAGCCAAGCTTTCTCTTCCAAAGGCCTATGGGATCACGTGAGTTTTTTTTGCCTTTTTTTATGCATTCGATCAGTGCGAATTTGCCGGAGAAATATTTTGTAGTAAATTCAACGAACGAAAAAAAAATTATAAATGACTTCGTTTTAGCAACAAAGGATACCTCGAGGCAAGGGTTTGGGGGGCAGCGGTCAGCTCAACTACCTTGTGCACTCGTTTGGTCGCCCAGAAGACTATTCGAATTGGCCCAGAGGTTGGTCATACGCGGATCTCCAACCCTACTTCAAAAAAGTCGCCTCGACCATGCACGTACAACAGATCGTCAAAGACGATCAAGGACTCGTACAAGCCATGGACATAGCCCGGGAAACGATGAACGAGACCGACACCGTTTTTATCAGAGCTCAAAGCACACTTTTCGAAGGTTCCAGATGGAGCACTTATCAGTCGCACTTGCAGAGAGCTTGGAACAGGCGAAATTTGCATATAGTTATGAATACTGTCGTGTCGAGAGTGAGTTTTGATTAATCTCGATTGAATGATAAAAATTTTAATTTAATATTTTTCAATTTTTTAATTTGAAAAAGATACTGCTGGACTCGAAAAATGCAATCGACGGCGTGGAAATCCAGTATGAGGATGGGATACGCGAAAAAATCGAAGCTAAGAAGGAAGTCATAGTATGCGCTGGCGCAATCGCTACTCCTCAACTGTTGATGGTCTCTGGTATCGGTCCTGAGGACGAATTGAAAAAGCACAAGGTAGAAACAACTATACAACTGATCGATTATATCGTACTTTCATTACATCAATAACATGTTAACAGATACCTCTGCAAATTGATGTTCCCGCAGTAGGAAAAAATTACGCCGATCACTTCAACATGCCTGTTTACGTGAATCTCGAGGCACCAGTCAGCATAACGCTAAAAAAAATGCAGTCGATTTCCACGATAGTCGATTACTTTCTACACGGAACAGGTGAACGGAATAAACTCTATATTTTCAATACATTCAAAGAAACATCAATTCTCCACGAGGAATCAATAAGAAGAATCCATTTCACTCTCGTATTAATTTCCTATAGGGCTTCTTGCCTCTAATGGAATCATGGGAATGGCACGACTCGATGACAGCGCCGTGATTCTAGCCGGAGTCGGCTCCGCCGATGAGAAACTTCTAAAAGATCTGTCGAATTACAGAACTGAGGTAACGCAGCGTGAATTTTAATAACAAATAAAAGTCGAGGACGAAGACGGGATGGTCCTCTCAATAAAATGCAAAGTCGATCGTGTCTTTGACCTTGCCGGAATTAATTATCGCCGTCTATCGATTAGACTTTCAGATCGCTCTTCCCGTCGTACAGCGACATAATGCGCGAGGGTTTCTTGTTCATGTCGAATTGCCAGCAGCCCAAGAGCCGGGGAAATGTCACGCTCAGATCAGCCAGTGTCTTCGACAGACCGATGATCGAACCAGCTTTTCTCGAGAGGGATGAGGATGTCGCTTGCACTATTAAAGGTACATACTTATGATCATAAAGACGCTTTCGCAATCTTTCACAAAAATGATGTATACAGATAAGAAGCGCATGTTAAAAGCTTTCGAAAAACTTTCACATAATCAAAAAAGAAACTGAGAGGAGCCTCCGAAAAAAAACAACTGCGCATGAATCACACACTTGTTGCAGCGATAAGACTTGGCCTGTCCATTCTGGAGACACCTCTGTTCCGCGAATTCGGAGCCGAGGCTCACGTACCTGATCTCGAGGAATGCCAGGACCTCGTACAAGATTATCGGGATGACGCGTTTGCGGAATGCGCGATAAGGGTGTCGGCTCTCACGAGCCATCACCCCTGCGGCACTTGTCGCATGGGCGACAGCAACGCCTATAACGACACCGTCGTCGACGAATTCCTCAGGTGAGAGATATACTTGTTTTTTTTTCCTGTGCTTCTTCCTTACAGGTTATTAGGGGCTGTCCGGCTGATGTGTTGGTCAGGTGAGTAATATGACGGAGATGGCACGATAACGATGTTTTGAACGACGTGTGCCTTCGTTTATAAAATTAATTATAACGGAATTACAGGCAGTATACGATATACAATGATAAAAGTTGCGAAGAATAAAAAATTATTCAAAAAACTAACTTTATTAAAAAATCTAAACAATCGAAATTTATAAACTTTATATTCAATCATTACAACATTAATGCGAACGTGTCTGGTCGTTGCGGACTACTCGCCAAATCACTCATATACAGAGACACTTTTCATACACAATATTGCAGGGTTTACGGCATCGAGGGCCTGCGAATAGTCGACGCGAGTGTACTTCCAGGCCCAATATCGGGCACGCCTAACTCGGTGATCATAGCCCTGGCGGAGAAGGCCGCCGACGTTGTCTTGAACAGGTCGCCGAGCTCCACTAGGCGGTAATAAGTATATATGCGAAATTCATATATAGCAGAAACAACAGAATCAAGCTACACAATGGAAAAAGACGCGAGTGGAATCGACGTCAACCACAGAGTGCCTTCTTTTTCATTTGGCCCGTTTGTTGCTTGGTCGCCGAACTTATCGATTAGGTAGTAACAGGAAATGTTTTACTTTCGTTTTTCTTATCAAGATAGTTTTCAAAATCAACGTCTATCGTTGTCTAACTGGTGTTTTTGATTTTTTTTTTTTACTTTTTCTTTTCGTTAAATGCAAAATGTATTCTACCTTACGATATTATTCGAAAGTTACGATGGATTATTATAGCAACGATGTGCATGGCTTAATTGGTTTGCAGTGTTAAAAAACATGGCTGTGATGTAGTCTTTATAGTTTAGTTGTATTTTTCTTTCGTGCAAATTTCGATTATGTGCATTGTATTTTTTATTATATAATATCTCTTAAGTGTACATGGAATACTCTAAGTATAATGAAATTTGGACTGTTCTTCAACATCATACTTTTGATCCTTGAATTTCTAACAAATAGTCGGAACATCTTTCCTTGTTGTCGACAGTCAAATCATAGGGATGAGATTTCATGGTACTACCTAATTACATACATCAATAAACTGATATTAACGTAGATTGATTTATCACGTTGTAAATCACTGCGTTATATGTGTGTGTTGACAATGCCCAAGACTACTTTTCTTTTATAAAGCTGTGCAAATTTCCGATCAAGAAAAAGCCATTGTAAATACAATAATTGTTATTATTGCATTAGAATTATTTATAAATTTTTATCGACATTTTGTATTTTCCTTCAATTGTAATTAAACATAAGGTATGCGACTGTAAGTAGTTTGCCTCTTGTAATGTTCATTATACTCGTACGTTAATAAAATATAATAGTAATTATCTTTAAGTGTTTATAATAAATATGTCCTCTAATAAACAATTTGATTGATAAAATCAATTTTCACCTAATATTATGCGTTGTATTTGTACATCGATACATATTCATTTATGGCTATATACAAAGTCAACAAATATTTTCGAATAATTTTTGTGATAGAGAATAACAAGATGTAAAAAGTAATAACAGAAGTGTATAAAATAAAATTTAATATATTCGTTTAATGAAATTTTTGAGCGATTTTCATTATTGATAAAGTAACAGCGGCTTTTCGTGATGATTCGTGATATGTATGCTGTACATCTTGCTTTCAGTAGGCAAATTATGAAAGAAAATGAAAATCTTGGTGTGTAACTTTAACAATCGTGAAGTTTTTCCTATCTAATAATTCAAAACCGTATACATACATATTTTTTTTTTATAAAAATCACTTTTGCAATTCCAGTTAATACAGAGGAAAAGACATTGTATGCAATACACGTTGCATATCTATCTGAACTTTTTCTTCAACATTTGTATAAAAACGTATTCATAATTATTTGCTTCCCCAGATAGAAAAATTAATTCATTTTTCCAGCGTTAGTTTCACGTACTAATAATTGACATATAAAAGCATTAAAAATTCTAAAATATTATTAAAAATTGTGCCATTCTATCTCAAGAATTCCACTTTTTGGCCACAAATATTGTTAACGATACTAATCAACTCGATTACTTTACTTGAAAATTAATATCATAATAGAGCAATAAAATAAATTTATAGCTTAAAAACCGAAAGAAAAATGTCGAAGAATTTGTCCATTTGCCTTTTACAATTGGAATGATATATGTTTATATGTACATGTGTACAAATTAATAAATACGTCCATGAGTAAACCAATACAAGAAATAAATAAACATCTCCGTTTATTTCTTGTAAAGTTTTCTTAATCTTTTTGTGTATTCCTATCTGCATTTGAGCATTGCGCAATAATAAACTTTAACTGGTATCTCCAGTAAATTGTAATAAACATCCCACTGCACCAAAATATCCCTATAACAATAATAAATTCTTATAGTCTCTTTCTCTATCCGACCAATAAAATAATTGTTTATGAATCAAATTGCATAATACCTCGTGTTCCAAAAAGAGAGCTTTAAGTGTTCCTTTAGACCAATAGTCCATCGCGGAGGCTAGTAACTTCATTGAAATAGGATTGACTCGTAAAAAGTTTCCAACAAAAACAACCTAAACAAAAAATTACGTCATTAAAGATTTAAATAAGTTTTAGAACTATTTGTCAAACAATCGGACTATGATTACTAACCCTTTCAATTTTCTCATTGACCGCGCACATCCTCGTTATAGAACCGATATTGTTCGTGATCGTGACAAGAGTGGCTCGAGCAAGATCCTCTTTTGTCACAGTATTCCTCCTGTCTTTAGAATTCATCTGTCCAAAACTATAGACATCGGTTAAACTTAAAATACATGTAATAATTAGCAAAAGAAAAGACTACAAAGCCCATCTACAAGAAGAAATTAATGACGCTAATGTTAGCGACTTGTGAGGATGAAAATGATCGTGTACATCAAACATATATTAATATGTTTCATTACATTTTAAAATCCAAAAGTACGATAGTGGATTTCAAATTTCAATTAACGAATTAATAACTGTTGTGTACATCTTCGATGAATAATAAAAACAGTGCAGCAAAGTGAAAAAGTCTGTCAAAATAAAAATTGTTGTTAGTGTAAGTATATACAGAATATGCAGTTATTGAATCTAAAACGTCACATACTTACGAGTTTACTATTTATAGTCGTAATTAAGTGATTGTTAGCGAAGAAGCGGTGCGAATTAAATTGAGTTGTTAAGTTTCAAGAAACACTGATTAAATATTTTAAAAAACTAAAAAAATGTAGCTAAATACGAAAATAAAAGTAATTTGATCAAAAACATGCTATCAAATTAAAGTAGTAGGCCATTTATTAACTGGTTATTGTATAATAATATTAAACAGATCGAAATAACATTTAAAAACTAATAATTTTCACTTAATTGTTACACTGAATTTGGTGAAACAAATTACTATGATTTTGCAAACGTAAATTCATGTCTAAGATTGAACTTAATCGACAAAACATTGTTAAAATGAATTCATGCTTAGACAAATACCTAAACATAAATAGGTACTATATACAAATTACAGTATCTCATAGTAACTTTCATGCTATGCTCTGAACTAATTAATGTGAGATGCATTATTTATCATGTGAATATTTAATTCATATATCCCTTACCTGCTTGCAACAAGATCTCCTGGCAAACCAAAACGACTGTAATCTCCTCCGTAAATATCCTTGACCAATTTATCTACCTTAGTACTATCGCCACTAGTCGCTAATTCGATTGCTTCCTCGAACGTGTTGCATCCAGTTAACAGACAGCATAGTCCTAAGAAAGTACCTCCACCTAAACTGTAAAGTAATCAAAGTGAAGGATCAGCTTATATTTCCGTAACCACATAAAAATTTGTTATAAAATTAAAAGATTTGTTTACCTAGTACCACTGATTCGTTTGTAATCGTTCGGACCTTGGACAGTCAGTATACTAACACCGGAGCCAATATTAACCAGCTGCAATAAAATTAACGAAACTCAATATTGCATTCTCCCACGAAATCAATAACAAAAGCGACAATGTGGCGCAACCAACCAAAAACGGATAGGGCTTGGAAAAGTCATACGGAATTTTCTGGCACTTGTCGTCGTCCGTGGGATTGGCCCAGTAATAGCACTCGCACGGATTCGTCATTTCGATGTAGAGCATGCCCCTTATCAGACTATCAAGTTCATCAAATTTGGCCAGACTTAGGTTCACCTCCTTCTTAAAATTGTCCTCGAATTTGTAGGCGCCACCACCGGTTGCGCAAACCGTTGTCACGAGGGTCGCCATACCTTTCGACCTTGCCAGTGCCAGAAAGTTGCCCATTTCGCTCGTCGGGAACCGGATGAAGTGCAGCGTGCCTCGTCTGCCTCGTATGCACACGTCGTCCATCTGCGAAAGTTTATATTTGCGTTATTATTTTCAGACTGATAAAAATCGATATCATGGATTTTCTCGATGAAAAATAATAATGTCGTTTACCTGAAGGTGCGCATCTCTGTGGCCAGTTTTGCCATACGCAGAGTTTTTCGTCAAGTACTGACGAATATTTTTCAAAGTTTCAACCTCTGCATCCGCTTCATCCTTTGTTATGTATTTTGGCTCGAAATATACTAATTTACACAATGTGCCACCAATGTCCATACCGAACCATGGCATTGCTGAAAAACAAAATTTTAATAGTAGTGCTGTTGACTTATTCTAGCGAGAAAGCACTATAATACCCGCCGATAATGAATTTCCATATTAACATGATTATATCAATTTTTTTTAACGAATTCTTTATTCGTCTAGACTTGATAGATTTTTAAGTAAAAACAACTCGAAAAATTCTACATTTTTTGAGTGAACTTTTTGACTATTACGGAAAAAAGTCAACCTATCTTGCGAAACGCAAGTTGGATGAATTTCCAGTGACGTAAATTACTGATTATTCATGAATTGCGAGTCTTCAACGCGAACTAGCAGTCGCATAATAGTTAATTTTTTAAGTCCGTCTTTTATTCACGATTTTTCACGAAAATAAAATTTTGATATCGAAAATAATTATCAATATAAGTTGTATCAGAATGTCGTAAAATTTTAGCTATTTACGTTTGTCATGAAATTTTTCAAAAATGTTCACAAGTTTGATTCATTTGATATTTTTAGTTGAGTACATATATTTATGAGTCATGAAGATTCTATTTTTAACATGTGCAACAGCAGTGTATCTGTTCAATCAGACACATAAAGTGCTACATTTGAATATTCTACTTGCTGTTTATCCACTTAACTTTCATAATATTTTAATTACACATCTGTACAATCATGATCAATCAACAAAACATTTCAAATAATTATAAATTTAACTTGATCAGAGCTATGAAAATTCATTATCCCCAAGTATTAGTACTTCCCTGCAAAAATGTGTTTACTGGTGTTATTAAAAGTCAAATTGGCAAGAGAAAAGTCTGTTATGTATCAATCTACATTCAACTTTACTGATGTTACCATCAATTACGTTATTTACGATAATAAAATTTCAATGACAATACAATAGTTAGCACACTACAATCGTTATTATGTGACTAAGGGGGCAAATAGTGGTATGTAATAAAAATAAAGGTGGCTAATCCAAGCACACACATACAATTCCCAGACTCACAGGGTGGTGAGTTGTTCTTCGACTGCTTGGCTGATACAGCCGCAGCATTGGAATAACCATTTGAAGCCATGACCTCTTCATTAAGGCAGTTTTCACAACTTTGAGGCCTCATATTTGCTTCCTCTAAGTGTTTTCATTGAAAGTTGGAATTCAGCTGGGTGCTCAGCTGCAAAATATAAAAGAAAGAAAATTATTGGAACTTTTAATCATTCACCTACTTAAGACTAAGATTATCTGTATTTTTGTACAGTCATCATGAGATTAAAGTATTTGTGATTTTGTGATGAAGAGAAAACAGATTTATAAAAAAATAACTGAAAAAAACTGATAATAATTGCAACAAATTTGCATTTTAGATAGACTAGATTTAAAAAAGCTATTTAATGTTGCTCCAAAATAACTTCTCTGGGACAACATATGCTTTCCAAGGCAGGAAAACCAATACCATCAATTGCACTTTAATTATTAAATCTCTTTATACATTGAATTTCTTTTATTCATATGTTACAACCTGAAAAGAAATATGTTAAACAGAGGTTAATTATTTATAGCATGCATATAGGAAAATGCGGATGGATACATTAGCATAGGATATTTTTCTACTGGACACTTTGGTGAGCGGGCTAGTCAAACTGCAAACAAACTTGAGGCTCACTGTCGTTTTTCAAGTCAAAGATATTATGAGAATGCCTTAGACGCATAAATTTGCATCTTAACGCATGACCAAAAAGTAAGTATTGCTTTGCCATGACTGACAGACTACTTCTTTCCTCTGCTATGGCTTTTGGACTCTTATTTTTAAACAAGACAAGACAAAAGACACACTGATAGTAAAAAGCTGATACATGAAAGAAATCAAGGCTTATCAAATATAATAATTCTTTAATAGAATGTCGCTCTTGACATTTGACATCATAGATAAGTTTAGAACTGTACGCAAGAGAAAAAGGCCATCTTATCTCTTGATCATCAGCTTCAAGGTCTCAATAGTGCATTTATCATCAGGTGGCTGACTATCATCACACACTGTGTGATTAAAAAGAAAACAGGGAAAAAAATTATTAACGAATCAAATTTATCGCAAAAGCCGTAGCAGACTGAATGACGAAACCAGAAGTGACGAGAAACACTCCAAAAGATAAAAATACCAAAAATCACAAGCACACAGCGCTCGCAAACTGTAAAAATACGTAATACGGTTATATACCTGACAGCGGGTTCAAAAACAAAAGTCACGGTCGCGCGCAAACAGCTGCGTGAAAAACAACAAAAAAAACAGCAAAAATTAAAGAACACAAGTGTCGCGCACACGAGAGAGAGAGAGATCAACGGCACATCGCGCAAAAGAAGCCAACAACTCGCGCGACCATACAACACATACGCACACACGATATTGGAAAGCAAAGCCGAAAAGTCGAAGCGGAGTATCGCTCTCTCTCTCTCTCTCTCTCTCTCTCTCCCTCGCGCGCGCACATATATAATCTAACGGGACCCGACGTTCGTCTGCTACGGAATTTCACGCGCGCGCCGCACAAGATATAGGTACACACATGCATATATTATACACATATATATATCTACCTATACGGTATACGCGCACGCAAGCGAGCCACACGCGAAATGAACTGGCCGAGAAAGAGAGAGAGAGAGAGATTACACAAGTGTGTCCGACTTGATTTAAACTGTCCACCCCTATAGAATTGACACCCACCTGGATTAATCATGTTCAAGGAACGTCGTCGATGAGTATAGAGTAGCATCAGCGGCGCCGCGTCATGGAAGGGCTATCCTCTTCCTTCTTCTCTCTCTCTCTCGACTCTCTCGTACAACACACAAAGTCCTGCGTACTTATATGTATACCCTATATACAATCACTGCATCGAACTAATACATATCCGTACAACCCAAAGTTCCGTGTCCGTCCGCACTTTTATAACCTCTATAAAAACTGTACTCTCTCTCTCTCGCGATGTAAAACTCTGATCTCTGAAGTCTGACGTCTCGGTCTCTCTGTATATATAGATATCACACACCAGGAGAGGACGTGTGTAAACGGGCGCGTCTAGTCGACGAGTGGCCGGCAACCGAGCGACTGCGCGGCGGCGGCGCGAGTATCACCCGATCGTCACGCAAGCAGCGCCTTCAAGTGCGAGTGAGAAAGATGTAGGTGAATAGTTATGTATATAGGTATACACCTTATTATATAGCGAGAGACCAAGCTCGAGCGGTTTCGCAGAGTAGCAGGGCCACGGCCGCGGGTATGTGCACTCGTTGCTTTGCCGTGTGTATATAATATAGGTATATATGTCGATATATATATAGAGCGCGTGGAGAGTGGAGACGTGCGCGCGGCTCGTGGTCAACTGGCTGACGTTCTCGTACGATGCGCGTGAATGTAAAACTTGGACGTCGTGCAGCTCTCGATACGAATTTGATGCTCTTTTGCGCGATGAGCTGTTTTTGTTTGTGTTTACACTTTATATGATAGATACGATTATCAATCAGATTTTTGGCGAATTTTCTCTTCCGGAGTGCGTTTTGCTGTTAAAGCTTTTATGCGATGATTTTTTTTTCGGAGCATAATAGACACGCAGTTTCGCAGATCGTTGACATAGTGCCGTCGGAGGGAAATACGCCTATTTGCATGTTGTCATTCTTGCAGATTACAATTTCTAATTATTTTTCTCGCAGAGAACGTACGAAGACAAAATTTACAGTGTACTCGTCGTCCGCTAAAAATTATTGGAAAAGATTATTAAGGTTACCTGAAATCAACGTATTTTATACGCCGATATAAAAGCTCTTTTCGAAGCTTCCGCAAACTTTCCACTCAGGATTTAAATTAATTTACTTCTGCAACCGCACGTGTGTTTTCCTTACTTTTAAAAATATTACCGAGAGTTATAATTATAATGGTCTTCCAGAAAAATCCTGATTGATAAATGAATTTCCGTGTCTTTATTCATCATAATTGCGTCATCAATTTCTGCAATACTGACAATGATTTTTACTTTTGGCTCTCGTTTTTTTCTCCGTCTTGTACATTACAAATCAAAGTTTAATTGCTCGGCTATATTTGGATATGCATGGACGATGATCTGCAGATGCTTCTTTAATTCTTTTTACCGCTTGTGAACTTTAGACCATTTTGTTCATGAATCAGATTTAAACGTTTTATTTTTAAATCGTAATTATACGTAATAAACTTTTTTTTTATAATAGTGCAATGATTTTTTCGCGCATTTCTTCACTATTATCATCAGCTGCGTCAATATGCGAGTGAAATAGTCTGAATTGTCCGGATCAGTCGAGAATCAATTCGAAGAGTCGTTTTCTGGAAGGTTTGATAAAATTTTAATACACCTCGGGTACTTAAAATAATTCGAAAGTTTTAACTTAATTTCTCTGAAAAAATCGTACATACCGTATATATATGTATGCACTTATACATGCTATATAGTATTGTCTTCTCCATGAATGTAGAATGCGTATTGATATTCTATTTTAAACGATTCGGAAGTGTTGTTATATTTGTCTACTTGCGTCACGTTTTTCATGTATAATTAACAGCCCAGAACCAGAAATGCACTTCCGTCATCGAATTTAGGCAAAAATTTTACTTCCTCTTTTTTTTCTTAATTTGACGACCTTACGTAGTAGGATAAGTATATATGGACGCACGGAGTCGCAATTATTTCTTTTAAGATAACGTGTCATAATAGTGTATTCTAAATATTCTTTGCAACTATGTACATACACGAGCCAGCAATATGGACTTCTCGGAAAACCATATATTCTCTGATGATTAGTTAAAAAGAGGTAACACGTTTTCCAAACATAAATGAAATTTAAATATTTCAAAAACAAACTTGCCTCATTCCAAAAAATTTCCTTAACTTTTTGTGAATAATTTGAAATATCAAATATTGCAGAATAATGCAAAAATTTGATTTTAATTTATTTATATAGAATTGTCTTTATATGATACAGGATTGCTATAATTACTTAATTTCTTGACTATTGAATATAGATAGCATCTTTCTCACAATTTAATTACTAACAATTAAAAAAAGAATCTCCGACTTAATTTTCCTCACTGATAATAGTCATCAATATTATATATATTCATGCATCACACACGCAAGTTACATAATTTTATCAATTTTTTTTTCTAGAATAATCCAATCTGATCGATACGCGCAATGCTAAATACTTTTATGTGGTTGACTCCGACGTTTAATTGCGAATGAATTTACTTCGTATTATTCCTTGATTCGAAGCCAAAACATGACACGCTTTTAACATCGTGATCGTTATTTTCCTCGCGTCAATAAAAACATCGATCTAACCTATCATCGTTACTGAAAAAGCTCATCAAAAAGTATTAAAAATGGATGTTATGCTTCATAATCACAAAGCAAAGCACGTGTGCAACATTCCTGATGGACTTCGTGAACTCTGCGCAGATATATCCAGAGAGGTCAGTTTTTTTCTATAATATTTCTTAAACTTATTTCTTAACTTATTTAAGCAAAAGATACGCAATAACGCAAATTCAGAATTTTAGCATAAACATTGATGTCGCAGGTAATTAGATCACAACCGATGGATATCTACGATTTCATAGCAAATTATCTAGATACCCTGATGATCACACGCGAAAACGCCAAAGGTATACACGTATAAATCTACGCATCAATTTACCTTTTAATTTAAAAAATATATCATCTACACTTTTAATTCTTCTCTTTTGTTCGAAGTCGCTATGAAAGTAGTTCAGAACATAATGCTGAAAAGCGAACAGATCGTCGAGATCTTAAGTGGCACTGGTCTCAAGCTAGAGGAGATCGCCGCGGCGGCTCCGCGACTACAAGTTATTTTCATATCTTTTGATCGCTATAGCCTGTATACATATGTATATAAACGGTTTATTTTCCATTAAAACTGTTTCACGTTTCTCAGAAGGCGTTTAGAGCTTATTTAGATGCCGTCGACGGCCAGAGGAAGGAGTGCGGTTGCGATGGTACACTTTTGCGCGCTTCTTTTAGTTTTCGATCCTATTATTGTAACGCCTATAGCTACAATATATGGATCGAATCGATTCGTCTTAAATTTATTTTTAACACCTGCGGACTTTACACTATACAGATGACAGCGACATTGATGACGAAAGCGAAATATCGATTTGTCGGATTTTAAAAGAAACTGGAGCGACGTACGAAGAGGCTCATTGCGCAGCAATCAAAATACAAGTAGTTCACTCTTTTTTTTTTTTTTTTTTTTTAATTTGACTTCAATTTCTTACAAGTGATATAATGGTTTCACGTGTACACAAACACGATAAAAATAATCTCCAATATTTTGAATCACGACAGGCTCTGTTTAGAGGCCACTACGAAAGAATGTCACTTGCTGAAAAAAGAGGCGAAGTTCAATGGCAAAGAGCAGCTGTGAACACTATGGAAATTTTACGAAAGTCTGGAGTCTCTCGGAGCGAAGCCTCGCACGCTGCGGTAACCATCCAAGTACGTATTAATATTCCTAAAGCTATATATACTGTCACATCTAAAGTGATATGTATAAAACCATATGATCTTCGAATCTCGTACAAATGATTTTGATTTATATGCGTCTACACTCTACTGCGCAAATACAGTGATTAGCGATAGTTTGATGACTAATATCGTATCAGTCTATAAATACGTCTAAGTGCGCTTTTTATACGTGTAGACATATTATTTAATCTGGATTTATTACAAATTAATAAAATTTTGCTCTGAATATTTAGGCTGCTTATCGAGGATATTACACGAGGAAAAATCTGGAACTGAACAAATGTAAACTTTTAGAAAAATATTCCACGCACGTGATTCAAAGTGTATTTTATTAATTTTCTACCTGATTGCATAGATCTCCAAGAGAAGGAAGGTCACGCGGATTTAGATGAACAAATAGACATGTCGGCTTGGCTCGACATGATGTTTGAAAACTACGGTCTGACGATCGAACGAGCAAACAAGGCTGCGATCATTATTCAGGTTCATTTTATTCCGTTAAATCTACTCGAGCATTTTATTTCTCTTCAATTACGTGCAGAGATGAGAAGGTCGCGTAGTTAGATCGACCTTGATAAGGTTTTTGTGTGTACATACAACACATTAATGATATCTAATATTAGATATCCGCCACACATGAATTATTCATGATCCGAGAACGTGTATTTCTTTTAAAGAGCGCGTACAGGAGGTATCGAGAAGGAAAACATGCTCAAAGTGAATTTATGAGTCCATCCAAGATTTCCAGCTCAATTGAACGACAGAAGTTTGACTCGTTGGATGAAGTTGTCATAAGCGCTTCGAAAGAGTCCAATCGGAAGCAGGAAAAAATCGGTCCGATAGACTCGTCTGATGATGGTATTACGTAACTTTGCTCCACTTACTCTTATTGACGACTCCTTTTTTATTGATTTATTTTACTTTTCGAAGCACACTAAGCATGAGATCTTATTGCTTTTGAAACGACTTTCTGTGTATATTTGACTAAAAGATTCCGAGATCGGGCTCAGAGCTGTGAAATTCCAGTCAACTATTTCGGGACATTCCGAGGAAAGTACAGAAATTCGCGAAGCGAGTTTTGAAAACGATGACCAAGCCATAACATTGGTAGAAGCAGTAGAAGAAGTGGAACATCAAAAAGACGACCAAAAAGAAGAGATAGACGACGTTCCGACGAGCGATTCAGTTGGAAAAATTCGCTTCGCCGATGTGGGAGAGCAAGAAGACGATGAGAATCACACCAATGTGGATGAAGATGCAGTTGACGACGAAGTCGAAGATGAAAAAACTGAAACTCGATAACTTCATAAATGTATTTTCTATGACTTACGAATAATATAGCAATAGATTTAAATCTAAAATTCGTATCCATCACTAAATTAAAAAATCGAAAATATTTTTATTTTAGCATAAAGAGATACAAAAATTATATTAAAGTTCAGTTGCTTCGTCACGACACACTTGTAAAGATTTATAGAAATAAACTAATAGGAGTTAGTGCATCTATTCAAAAGTCGTCTACAAAACTTGCGGCTTGAGCTCTTCTTCGTCTCCTTCTCATCCCCCTCCGAAGCTCCGTCGATCTGCTCAGGCCTCTTTGTCGAATATTTATCCTCTCTCTTCGAGCACTCGCTTCTCTTGTGACTTCCCATTTTGTACTTATTCTGAAGAAGACACAGAGAATCCTTGTGCTCCAGGTTGTTGGAAAGACCATCGTCGTAGTCATCGTTCTCGTAGCATACGCTCGTAAAAATTCCGGAATCTCGACTGCAAGTATCCGTTTGTTGAGTTGAAGGCATCTTAGAAGGACTCGAGTAGCGCCTTTGACACGTAGAGCATCTTTCGCGCTTTTTGCGATGAGATGATGGCCTTCTGCAGGATGTCGTTGTTGGTTCGTGGATATGCATCAAGTTGGCGATGTGATCTTGGCTGTGAAATAATACAAATTGTTTTGAGTGATTTCATAGCTGAGGAATTCATTCAAGTTTATCATTATTGATCATTTAGTGCTTACCAACTAGAACAGCTACGACTGCAGCAACAGTAACTGCGACAGCAGCAAAATCGATGACAGTGCTGATGACAGCAGTGATTATAGTACGGACAATCCGGCGAGTGCAGCAATCCGTCATCATCGCAAGCGTGATTCATAGGTGCAAAGTACGAACCGCAAGAGTGTCGTGTGGAAGAGCGCGTCGAACTCTTTTTGCACTTGTGATTAGCTTTTCTTCTTGACGGCGTGGATTCGCTGCGTCTGTCATAGAACTTTTGAGGGATTTCGTAAATTCTTGGACCTTCGATGTCGGAGTCTAAAGAAACAAATATTCTCATTGAAAGCGAGTGTTTTTACATAAATCACGGTATCTATTATTATAAATTTTACCCATATTTTCGCAGTGATCCGATTCTTCTTTCCAAGTCAGATTGATGCTACGATTGCTTTCGTGAAATGAGTCTGGCCTGTCGTTTTTCGCAGAAGATTCGCGAACACTGTATACAAAATTAACAATAAATTAATCTCAAAATCGATTATTAATAACAATCATTGATATATTTACATCATGAATTCATTCGGATGGTTCGACTGTCTCTGATCATAATTATGCTCAATTTTCTCTTCCAACGTTAAGGGCGAGATAACTTCCTGATCGGCACTTTCGCAATTGTCCGGGTAATGCTCACAATGATCACAAAGAATTTCAACTTTGTCGGAAATTTCGACTGCTTCTAAAGAATCGACGAGCGACGACTCTAATTGATCTGATATCGAGCTTACCCCATGAGTTTCAACATGTCTTAGCTCTTGTTCGTTATTCGACTTAGGAAATGAATCCTCGTGCTAGTTCAAATGCATGAAAATTCATTAGTATGCATAAGTAAAAACACGTTGGCGATTGTACACTTTCATGATAATTCATTACAACAGTATAAAAGTTAAAAAAATTAAAAGTATTATAAAGTTTTTACTTCAGAGCTTTCGTAAGCCTCTTCTGCATTAGACATCAGCCCGATATTCTTTGGAAACCTGCGACGTGCTCGTTTGAAAGCAATGGACATCGCTACCCGAGAGCTACAAGGTGCTACGCTTTCCGACATAATTATTTGATGAAATACAAGTCTTTTCTAACAACTCTTCCTTCTTCCTTTTGAAGGAAAAGCGTTTCAAAGTTGACTTTGAAGGTTAGCGAAATCATGCATGCGCTTTCTTTTTGCAGCTGATTTCAGGCAATGCGACGAAATATAAGGAACATGAAATCGTTGTTAGCTTAGCTTAGGTAAATCGAAAAGTATATGATTTTGTTTTACTTACTTATTTTATTTTAATTTTTTCACTATCGAAATATAAAATACAATTCGATAACAATATGTTGATCAATAAATAAAATGTCGCACCCAAAACATATTTCAGTTTTTTTTTTTATGTGGCAGTGCACAATCTGCGCTCCAAGAAGATGTAACACTGAATACGATTACGTATCTTTGATAAATGATCAACTTAAAACTAAGCATGTATTTACAAACTGACTTTCGCAACTCGAAACTCTTCAGTTAAATTATCTACAAAATCGATTCTTCCTAATTTTCTTTAAGTTTAAAGAATCGACGTATTAGTTTTTTTTTTATTTTCACCTTCTCTCGTCGCTTGATAGCAACATAATTAATCTGCTTATCACTTATTGCAACGGTTAAGCCGTCATTTTTATCTATGTACAAAAAATAGAATAATCAATAAGCGGATCATTAAATACAAAACCCATCTACGAAAATCACACTTTTTTCGCATACGCTGTATTTTTGCTTTTACTTAGATCAGTTCATATAAAAGCAAAACGACAAACAGTTTTGTTAGAGTTTGGCTTGATAATTTGTTTAGTTATACTTAGATTCCTTTCAACTTTGCGTGACATTGCATTGATCAATTTTCAATTAATGTCACGACGTTTATCACATCATACCGAAAGAACTTGTTTTATTCTACAGAAGTAACTTTCGCATGTAACAAACAAAAATTCAATGTGACACGTCCAGAGGATTTCGATATTTCACTTAAAACTAGTGCTTCCGTAAATCTTAATGTTCATATTTACAAATAGTTCTATGAAAAAATATCGTTTAAACAATCGATTTTTGAAGCTAGCGAGTGGAGCGACAATATCATCGCGCGGAACAAATTGACGCGGCTCATGAGATGCACTATGATACTTTTCTAGTTCATTATGTACTCATATCATTAACCGATTAAAGGATACGGCTGTAATAATCCTTATTTTTTATTCGCTAATTCAAAATTTCTTCGTAATCGACGTGTGTGTCCGTTCTTTAATGATTTTTAAAGCTTGCTGATTTTTATGTTACTTCTACAACGGATTTATTGAATCACTTATTTTTTTAGACAGCAATTAGAGTAAATGCTTTAAAAACGAGACTTCATACTTATCCAAAACTCGAGATAATAAATTTGAACAGCAAAATATGAGCTACGGAAAAATCCAAATTGGGTTGGATGAATTACTTAACTACTATTTCTTAAAATACTTGGTCTTTACAATATATTATCTCGTAAGGACATTTTCTCATAAAGTGCTGTTTTCATTTCTCAAAAATATCTTTTATTGAATGCGAGTAAGCTCAAAGACTTTCAAGTTCCATGGAAACTAAAAATATTGTATTTATATCCAAAATAATGTGCAAGTTTATTTAACAAAATGAGGATATAACTGAAATTCTACTAATATTACGAACCAAAAAACGGCAGTTTTTGAAAAATTGACCGTACATGAGGCACTGCATATCAATATCTGCCGAGCGAGAAGATCTAAGAAAAATGTGTACGACAGATTCTAACATTTCTATGTTTTAGAATGTTCAAATAACTAGTCTATTTTTCATTTTTGTCTCTTCATTGGACTATATAACGAGTTAACTTTCGTTAAATATGCTTATTAGACATGCAGAATATTGCACATAGTTTTATGCACGTAAACTACACTTCTATGTTTATTGCAACTTTGTTGGATTGAAAAAGTATTGATTTTCAACACTTTGCGCCCTTAACATACAGTAGGAATTTTTGATTTAACAGCTAGTTTGAGCATTAGTTGTATGTACAGGCAATAGCATTCTAAAATAATTCACTATCATAAAAAAATAATACAAAGTCTCGTTTTTAAACCTTTTGCATCGAAACTTTTGCAAAGAAAACAAATTATTGATTCTTAGTACGAGAACCTTATGAAAACAGCAATTTACTCATTCTTTAAGTACCTACATCACCCAACATTGCTTTGCCTCTATTCAACTGAAAACCGATATAAAAATTAATTTTCCAGAATCAACTTGTCTTTCTCACATTTTACATTCGTTTCTTGCGACTAGTACTTAAAACAAAAATCAACAAATTTCATTCGTCCCTACAACTACCAATCAACTATATTCCCAAGTAACAATCTCTAACGAAATCTAAAAACTAAATTCAGAAATCTTTGATACAGTTTTGCGTGTTAAAAATTCTCGGGCTAAATACCGAACAATAAAAGTCCCGAATCTCAAAGTGCTAGAAATTTTTTTTGAAAACAACGCTAACAGTACGAAGATTGTCGCGTATTCATTGCTTCAAATCCGTGCTTCATCAGCTTAGGAGACCTCATCACTTCGTAGCAGCACACTAAGATCAGTAACTCCGTCGAGAGCCAAATGGAATCCCCGGCCTCACGCGACCTTGTCTGGCCCGTCGTCGTGATAGTTAGTTCATCCAGGGCGGCGCGGAAGTGGGCGGTGACTGAAGACTTTGCGAGACTGGCACCTGATGGTGGTGGTGCGGGTGATGATGATGCTGCGGTTGGTGATGATGGTGCGGATGGTGGTGGTGATGGTAGCGCTGCATGGGAGGTCCTCGAGGTCCGCCTTGCTGCTGTTGCCGCGATTGTGTGTAGGTAGGTGGCGATGGCGGAGGTGGCGGCGGATTACAAATTGACTGTACTAGGGGAATCGCCGATGGTGGAGGTGGTGGTGCCGGTGGCTTCATCGTGGTGTACGGCGGCTGCATGTGGTTATACTCCAAGCCCGCGCTCACCGGATGATCTGGCAGCGCGCTTTGACTAGGTGATCGACTCCCATCGGCCCCTGGAATGAGATAGAAGGCAAGGTTTTTGTGATTTTTGTCTTGTGAAGGTTTATTACTGTTACGAGCTGTGGTGGTTCGATTGAAGTTCATGAACTAGTAAATCAATCTCATATTATTCTTGGAATGAAGTATAAGAATACATTTTATCTTATAAGATCAAATATACGAAACCATGAACTTTTGTGTCATTTTTATACTGTCTCAAGCATTAATACATAAAAATCTTCAATCAAACGCATTAGTTAAGCAAAGGTGAATTGCAGCCTTTCGATAATTAACCAAAAACAATGAATTCAAACCATGATCACGTAAATACAACAAAAAATAGAAAGTATAGGCATAACAAAAGCACAAAAGTAATCCAAATAAAAAAAGTTTTTCACAAATGAAAGGTGCAGGCGTGTTCCCCCTCAAAAAAGCTCTAAAAATCAAACCACCATTCAGAACTCGATTGAAAAAAAATATATGATGTTGTGTACCTTGCCGTCTCTTTTCTTTTTTATTTTGGAATATTTACCCTGAACAAGTCTCATCTGCGGCGGAGGCAGATTGATGGGTGGCGGAGGTGCGCCGTGATAGGGCATGTGATGCTGCTCACCCTCGCGAGGCATAGGGGGTGGCCTGTTGGGCGGATATCGGGCATAATGTGCCTGCCAGGGTGTCTGTCCACCCGGCTGTAGACCCATCGGATGGGAAACCGGTGGTGGTGGAGGCGGCCCAGGTCCGACGTTTCTGCCGTGTTCGCCGTTCATCGGCTGCTCACATCCTAGAAGAATAAAAATTTGATTTGCATTAGAATTTTTTTTTAAGTTTTGTTTGCGAGGCTGATGTACGAGTTTGAAGGTTTTGTATTGTCGCGTGAGATGTGACGTGTGTCATGGCGCGTTTAAATCGTGCTTCGTTAGGCGAGTATATTTGCGAAGTGGCTGAGTGAAGTAGGCTGGTATTATTGGACTCAATTGAACAATGCCGTGCCATTTTATTTCGTTGACGTGCACTATTATCGGTTTAATTAAGCCGTTCGAGTTCTACCGCGATGATGTGCGGGAGACTTTGCTCTACTGGGTCATTCTATACATTTCTAAATTTCTAATGAATATAAGCTGTTAATAATACTACATTATGTATAGGCAGCTTCTCACTTATTGAATCTATATTTTAATTTTCAAAAATTGAATCTATGCGTCGCGAGTTACTCACCCAAAATGTTATGACATTGAATCTAAGATTTATCAGTTCTCTCAAAATTTATTATTTCCGAATATCTGTCGTTATAAAGATGGAATCGTAAAACGAAATGATTGGATTACAAAATTAATATAGTAGCCTTAATTCGGTTGGTTCACCTACTTGCAAAGAGAACAATCAATATGGTATTATATAATTCCAACTTTGCAAGCGAGTTTACTTAACCCAACGTCCGGACTGAATCTTCCAATAAACCTACCTGGATTATGTCCAGCAAACTGCTGACCCATGTTGCGCCGTTCATCTGCATAAAAAAAACATACAAGCCAGGCGTTATTAACTTGCAACTAAAATAATTTTAATGCCATATCAACACATATAGAGAAACGTCTCGGTAAGAGTGAAAAGTAAATGTAACGCTAATAAGCTAGAAAATTCATATCGTGCATGAAAAAAAAAACACTCCGCATTCCGTATATCCCTGGCGTGCATAGTACACAAGTAGAGTCACAGCAGCTCAATATTTCTCTTCCTATCTCCTGTTTGAAAAATTCAATAACAACAAAATTAACTGCTTCTACGTTTTATAATATAATGGTCATATCCAGCAAAATAAGAAAATAACTATCTTAATGTCAGTGTGTTCAGCGGAGAAAAGAAAAAACAATGTCAGGCTTCCCCCAAACTGACGACATCTAAGACATCGACGGGTTGTAAGTTGTAAGTAGTAAAAACAATATAAATAGGTTTATATAATTTTGAGTGCAGGGTTTCTCCTTCTCTGAAACTGAAAATTTCTGTTCTAATTGTTATCTATATGATCTATGGGTTCGCTATAGTGGTGATCAAAATAAAAGTTTCATGTATGCTGTATATACATAAACATAGCAGTTTATATCCAGGATGTCCCTCAACAGTGGTAGAGCTGCAAAATAACAATGCAGGATTACGGATTCGTGAAAAAAAGCTTCGCATTATGCTCATTCGAATTTTGTCAACTTCCTTGTTATTCGTATTGCGAGCTGTTTAGTAATCATATAATATAGCGTGAAGCATGTCGACACAACTAATAAATGCAGAGCCAAAAGCGAATAATAGGTACACGAATATAAAATAGTTCATTCATTGTAGGTGCTTATATAGAATATAATAAAATTCTTTCAATCTACCATGTAATAATAATAATAATAATATGTACACAAAAAAGACAAGACGTGATATAGCGAGCGTTTTGTTTTAAATCGTCGATCGCTGGGAAAAACAATAAGTAATAATCATAATAAAAATCTTCTGCTTCCGTGCTGCAGCGATAATATCATTGTACGGCTAGTTTGCTAATTATACGTATATGGTATAGTAATAATAAGTGCAGCAGCTGCTGGCTATAACATGGGGTACACAGTCGCCTGGTGGGTTGCAACTCAAGAAGGAAAAAACAATACTCAGTAAAGTGGTCTACTGTAAAATTATGTACAGAGTATAAATATGCAACGGCCCAAATTGCTTTTTTTCAGGTTCGTAGAATATTGTGAAGGTGGTGATTGCTATTCCTATATATTATAGAGGCGAGAAGGAAGAATCGATTATTTTCGCACCAATGGGTGAAGAAGAAGCGGAGCTTTTGCTAGAAAACAACAACAACAAAAATCATTGGCAGCTATATATATGGTGTGCTAAAAACAAACAAACAATCATTGTTCGACGGGTGCTCCGAAATTATAGTGTACCGACGTCGGCTTCGTACGCAAAGTCGAATAATGATTTCTATAAAAAAAAAAACATAAGAAACGACTAGTATATAAATGTAAGTGAACTAATGAGTCGTAAAAAGCGATTGGTATAATGTACAGGTGTCGATGTATCATATTTATATAAAGAGTCTCCTCCATTGCGGGGGTGTAGAACCTCGGAGTCACTGTATACGTGAGCAAACCAAAAATAAAAGGGATCAACTAAAACAGAGACAAAAAATTGAAGACGCTTGCGTTTGACCTGTTCAAATGAAAGTAAAAAACTGAGGGAAAAGAAAAACACACAACTCGAACGGTATGTGAGTTATACAGCAAGACATGTGTGAGTGAGAAAAGAACGAGGCTGTCGCGCTCGGAAAATACAAATTATAATACTGAGAGACACACACTTGTATAAAATGAAGGAGCAAAAATAATGAAAATGTGACATAATGATAATAACAGTAATAATAATAATGATAAATAACGCTATAATAATAATAATAATAATGAATAATCGGGCCAGTATTCCAGATCGCAAGTCACATCTCTCATCGGCGCCCGGGACTCGCTTGCTCAGCCTAAAATACTCGCGCGTGTTCGGCACATTAGCTACAGACCTGGATACGGAGGTGGCATTAGCAGCTGCTTGCCGCCGCCGCCGCGTTCGCCCGGTGGAAGTGTCGCGCCAGCTCCTGGTGGTCCGTGCATCATGTGCTGTTGCTGTTGTTGTTGCTGCTGCTGCTGCTGCTGCTCGCCAGCATCTCTGCTTGAACAAGGGATATTTGCTCTTATTAGTCACGACGCGCGCGGGCAAGTACTCGGTTTTCTCAGTCTTGCTTGGGTTCGATTTTTCTTTCATTTTTTTGTCGATATATAGTAACGATCGATTGGATATTCCGTTCTATTATATAGTACTTTTTGGTTGAAGAGAAAAAATTGAATATTGCTTTGAGACGCATTGGGATGGATTATTCGTGGTAAACAACATTCCAATTCCGGTAATATTAAAGCAATATCCTAAAATGTTATAGCATGAACGGCCGAAGCAGCAGACCAAACAAGGCAGTTTTAGCATTGAAGGCACTCCGCTATATCTAGACTCGGTGCGCATATCATTATGAGGGAAATGAAAAAATGCTTATGCGCCATCTATTATCACCTGCCAAACATGCGGAGAATTTAGGCGACGATGAAAGGGCCAGTCCAAAACTGCTTTGTTTTGATAATTGATATTGCTCCGGCGGTCTGCACGTACGCGTACTTGAAAATTAGCTTTAATCTAGACTCGCAACTGTGGTTTTAAAATAAAAATGTTTCATACATAAGTAAGCTTCAAATTTTGATTTAGAAAGGACGAGATATTCGCGACAATATAACGAAATACATTACCTATCATATTTTCTCAATTTTCACTTTTTGAGATTAGGTGAAAGATTTAATGAAATTTTATTATCATGATTGAAGAGTGACGTGAAAAATTGTACTATATTTACTGGAGACATAATTTATTTTGTGACAAATGACATAAGAAGAAGGTTCTTAGAAGATAGAAATTCATTGATTTCTCACGCCACGCTTCAATTTTATTTTAGCTTCATTTATTTCATTTTAATAGATTTGCAGATGGACAAATGGTTATCATGCCATCGAAGTGGATTTTTTACCTCAACTTCTTTACAAGATGATAAATTTAATATCAAATTAGAGTCATGTAGGTTTAATCTTGTGAATTATTTTAAAAGTTTTTTTAAATAAGTGATATATTATACGGATGAGAAAGGGGATTTACTTGTCTTCTCTGAGGAGCTATTAGAAAAAACCGAATAATAAATATTCTAAAACAAATAACACAATTAATACGAGGAATAATGACACAATTTTTTAGATAGTATTTTGGGCTCCTGGACGCTGTGAAGGTTGCTGGTAATTTTTAAGTCTTGCTATTATATAGAAATACATGAAAATAATAAAATCAATAACTTTTATCTTGTGTACTTTTAAAAATACGTATTTGCGTTACCTCATGGTAAGTTTTAAAGTACTCATCATCCGTGAAAAAAGTGAAAATTTCGACTTACCCAGTACCATGGCGTTGTGTAGGCGGTCTATTCATTTGATGCATCAGAGGCTCCTTTGAAATCATAATAGTTTTCGTTAATAATATTCGTTTTAGTTATAGAACATGTTTCTAAAATCGTCAAGCTATGCTTACTGGTGCTCCATCGACGTCCGAAAATCTTCTTTTAATGCCCTGCCCTTTGTGATGATCAGGTATGTCAGAATTTTGATCAAAATGTGGCTGAGGTTGTGGCGGTTGGACGGGATAATGCATTTGTGACTGCATCTGGCCATTTTGATAGTGAACTTGTTGAGGATGATACTGTAGTTGAGGCTGCATTTCAGGAGGTGGCACACCGTGATGCGGTACAGATGTAGGCGGCATTTGTACCTTTTGATTTTGTATCATTGTTATCTGCGTCAAATACTTCATTGTGTAAAATATGAAGATTGTTGTACCTGCATTTGACCTTGAGGTGGTTGCGGCATTGGTTGTCCCTGATATAACCATGGAGCTGCCTGCGGAGGCGGATGAGATGGCGGAGGTACACTAGTCAATATATTCATGGAATGTTGAATTTGATTAACAGATGGTGGCGGAACCATCTGTGGAGGAGGAACTGGCTGCGGTGGCATTCCTGGATCTCCTGGACCTTTCACAAAATTAAAAATTGATCCAATGCATTCTAAACTTTTTGGGTATCCATGTGTAAAATATCACATAGATAGGATAAAAACTTACCATCTGGCGGGTGTTGCATTTCGCTTCCTGGCGGAGGTAGCGGCGGATTATGATCAGGCATCGCTTGTGAAGTCGGAACCATATAGCCCTGTGACACGGGTGGCGGTCCATGAATCTGCATCTGAGGTGGCGGCTGACCGTCAAACTGTGGTGGCATATGCTGTGGAGGTGGAGGCGCCATTCCCTGGGGAGGCGGCTCGTGATTTTGCTGCATCTGTTGCGGAGGCGGTGCACCATGTTCGCCACCGTGCTGAATAACAAACTGTGTTTGGCCTTGGGCTACAGTTGTCTGTACCGGTTGATGATACTGGATCTGGTAAGTCTGCGAGATGGGCGGCGGTGGCTGATTTGGCGGGAACGGCGGTGGAAAATGCATGTGCATTAAGGACGGGGGTGGCGGTGGTTGCTGATTCATGTTCATCGGACCTAGATAAAACAAGCCTTGTTTTAGCTGTTATTTTTTCACAGATGGATTAATAACTACCTAATAACTACCTGAAGGTGGAGGTTGTTGCAAATTAACGTTGACGGCTTCAATCATATTTTGAGACGGTGTTGTAGGCCTAGGTTGAGTATATACATATGAAACGGCTCCGTTGATGGGCGCACTGCTGCTCATGAAATTTTGCTGAGGCGGTGGTTGACTCATAACATACATCTGGGTCATGGGTTGCGGAGAGTTTTGCGAGCCCGGAGGTGGCATTCCTTGGATCTGCAGTTGTTGGCCGGGATGTATTTGATATTGAACTTGATTCATTCCCGGCGGAGGGCCAATTAGCTGCACCTAAACAACCGAGGAGAAGGAGCAAAAGTTTGCAATTAATGAGAAATTTATATTTGCCTACTCGTTATTAGTTACACTGAGTATAGATTTAAACGTACTTGAGGTTGATCCGTCGGCGGCATTGGCCCTTGTGGAGCTGGAACGTGAACTCCAGTGGGTATAGGATGTCCTGGACCTGGTCCACCAGCTACTGTGGCTGTAATTATTGTAGCCGGCAATGACACTACACTGCTTTGAGGATGCTGCATCATATCTAAGCAAAAATAAAATTATTGTGTGAAACAATTTATCTAAAACTTTTTATCAAGGTTTTTTAAGTCTTATTATGTAACCCTTACCTTGATGAATGGTAACAACGTTTGGTTGACCTAATGTACCAATATTCATAGTTTGAAATTGCGCTTGTTGTATTTGTTGTATTGATGGCTGCTGAATCACTTGCTGTGACTGAACTGGTGGAGGCTGTTGTTGTATGTAAGACTGTAACTCTGACTGCATAGTTTGTATTAAATTGATTGCTAATTGTTTCGCATTTTGCAGCGCTACAGGATTTGGATGCCTGTAATAAAAATCGTTTATTAAAATGGTAAATTTAAAAGGAAATCAACATAAATAAAAAAAAAAACATACTCTATGCATAAATGAAGAGGCTCTGGCGATTCTGTTCCTAAAGCCGGATCAACAAATTGAGAACCTCGACCTCGCAACGTTACCGTAGCACCGGTTTCTCCTCTAATATACAATAAATTTGCACCTCCTGCTCCAACTATGCGGCCTCGTAAATCGAAACCTTGTGGTGCATTCTCGATACCGACGCAAATTTTTTCCTGTGCCAAAAATATATAAGTTATACCCTTTTTTTTTACTCAAATAAGGAAAACATCGAGAGAAGCTATTATATTTAAAAAGAAGAGTGAAAATTAATTTCTCTCAGTGCTTCCTAACTAAAGAAAACAATCATAGAATCGCATTACAACGGATGGTACTCCTGAATGTAAACTCATTAATGGTGGAGGTGCATTTGTAAAACGGCTTGGTCTATTTAAAGAACTCCTATGCTCAGTCTTAATTATATCATTAATTTTTTGTACAGCCACTAAAAAAGACAAACACATGTTTGAATTTATACATAGAATCATATAATTGATTAAAATTAAAAAAATGCTGAATGTTAACTTACAATCAATATTATGTTTGGTATGTCCTTGTATGTACAAATATAGAGGACGTTCGTGAGGACAACGAGCTTTTTCTTGTTCAGTCATAAAACGTCCACGTGTAGATACAGTGGCACCTAAAATTTAAAGGCAATCTTAATTAGTTGACATGTTTAATTAGATCTGCTTATTTTATTAATATAAATGCAAGTCATTGTAAATACCTGAGAAAGAATTAATCTCATCTTGTATGTAACCCTTTGTCAACAAGGTGCGTGCACTAGGTGGAGTTTCATTTATTTCAAACTCTGTTGTGTACATTTCGGTTCCCTTATACCCACCATTTGAGTTTTGCATAAGCTGTGAAAAAATAAAAAATCATAAAATACTGTCTACACTTCACATGCTGATCAATTAAATAATAATGTTTGTTAAATACTTTACATACCTTGTTATTACCATCAATGGTTTTCAATTTTGCCTTGGCTACATGCAAGGAATTCATCCTAATCCCTGCGTTTGCTCCTTTTTTCATGATTGCGGCTATATATGTGCAATCTAAGATTTCTTACATAAAATATACAAATCCAGCAAAGATGGATCTGCCTAAGCTGGTTGCTATTATCATCTTGTTTAACTGTACATATCCAATATAGCTGAACTTATTCACATGCCTATTAGTGCTCATGTGACCTATCACGTTTCTAACGACAATGCTCCGTTGAATCTAACATATGAAAACGGAGTAATCAAAGCCCTACAGTGCACTATCGAAGAAATTTCAGCCCGTCGATGTGTATCCATGTAGGCTTCCACGTTAAGATCGGTTGAAAATTGAAGATCTGCTCCCTCTCACTTGTACATACGGATGCGGAATAGCCTGCCAAAACTAATTAAAATTTATAAATAGAAGAACTGTGTTGGAAAAAAGTTATTTTCTAATCTTAATTGGTTTTCAAATTTTAGACCAATTAACTCTAAATGGATCAACTATACAAGAAATGTGTCTTTTATTAAGTAATTAAAGATGTAGAACAAATGCTATAACTAGATGAATCTATAAATTGAGAAATGTCGCAAGTTTTTAAGAAAGCAATAAACACTTTGACACTTGACATAAATGATTTATGTTTTGTGTCTGTTGTCAATATACAATAAAACCAGTGTTTCTACAAGAATAATCGGCAATAAAATCCAATGTTAAAATAGACGACTTTAAACTCGAAAATTCAAACAACAGTAAAGTCTTCTTTCATTAGTGTTATAAACTTGACTATTTTGATCCACATACTGATTTTATGTTATTTTTACTTATTGAATAAATACAAATACATACTTTATAAAAAGCACAAAAATCTTTCATAAGTAGTACAAACCGCACATAACAAGCAAGCATCGCAACTCACATGATCTCTCAACTCAGCGTACCGATGCTGATCTGATTGATTAACAAGCAGTAGCTATAGACACTTGGCAAGAAACAATCATCACTCAACTTCAGGACTCAAAAAACACAAGTTCTTCTGACAGAACTGCACAAATCCCTTTGTCAGACATTATCCAGACCCAACATCACCCACATGAACTCATACACAAACAAGAGAGAGACAGAAAGAGATAAGTGCAGATATACGAACGACGACATTACCTCTCAGTGCAGCTCCTCTCAGACAAAAAAGGGGTGAATATGAGTAGAAGAGGTAGCTCTCTCTCTCAGTCCTCAGCAGAGTCTCTCGGCGTGAAAAGCCGCCCCCCCGTTCACAGCAGCGGCGGCAAAACAACGCAGAGCAGCTTCATCTTGCGCCGGAGTCGATCCGCAAAAAATAGCCGCGGGTGCTCTTCTCTTCCTATAACTGCTATATCGCGCACTACGGAGATACGGAGAGAGACAACACTCGCGTATCACACACACGCGTGAAAAAGAGAGAGATAGACGATGGGAGAATAGAAGGTAGATGGTATATATAATAAGATATGTAGGTATTCTCCACGACGACGATGATCAGAAGCTTCGGGTAATACTTCGCGAGCGGATGAGCTGCACTGCACTGTATAGACCACAGGTATATAGACTGGTTTCCGCGAAGACGATTACACGCTGGCTTCGATCATCGATTGACTGCTGCTGCTGCTGCTGCTGCTCGCAGGTCTCTTGCACACACATAAGTATACATACACTATAGCTGCAGCAGAGAGACGTCGCGAGTATAAGCGCATGCGAGAAAGACAGAGAGAGAGACAGAGAGAAAGAGATTCAGATACTGCACGATTGTGCTGAATATGTATATATATAATAATTGCTTTGGCTCGGTTGGTAATTTGGTATAGTTATACGGTATTTCGCGGGGAGACCGACTGGTGGCGGCACTGACGTCGTTTTTTCGGGCTTTGGCCGAGGAGAAGATATTTTGAGCTGACAATTGTGTTTGGTGATTCATCAGAGGGGAACTCGCTGATTGAGATTGGGAGATTCTGGTGGAACTGCGTTATCGGCGGGAAATTAGAAATTAAGTTGGATTATTGAGAGGTTGGTATGTTTGTTAGATGTTAGAAACTAATTTGAAGGTATACATAAGTGGACCACTATAGAGCGATATATGAATCACTAAAACGAAACCGTTTTGGACTGGCCCTTTCGTCGCTGCCTGAACTCTTCGTGTCTGTGGCAGGTGAAAGTAGGTGGCGCAAAGGCACTTTTTCACTACCCTAATAAGAATATACCTGCCAAGTCTACATATAGTGGTGTGCCACCAATGTTAAAACTGCCTTGTTTGGCCTGCTGCTTCGGTCGTTCATGCTAATAATTACTTACCCAGCTTCGCTATCTGCCCGCTACAACAATTGACTATATAATATATAAATGTCAACTTTGAATATTCCTTACTGTATTGATCGAGGTTATGCAAGTGTTAGGTTTTCCGATTTCTTTAATTTTAGGGTATTTTCATCTCTTTTACAAATTGTATAATAGATTTTTGATTGATTACGTTCATACTCGTTGTATTTCGCTCTTAACACATTAATTATTAATAAACACCAGAAAAACGACAGATCTCTCGTGGATGTTGTGATTGTAAATTTAAATGAGCACGACTAATGAAAGTGTATCAAATGCTCGATCAAATGCGCAGTTCTCTGAACTTGAAAATATCAGTATTACTCGTTCTTCTCGAAACTCCCGAAAAGTCGCACAAAAAGGCATTTAATCTGATTGTTATTATCGCATATAAATAAATTAACCTTATGAATACTTGGAATTGATAATAACAAACTGTCAGACAAATTTCTTAACGTTTTCTTTCGAACTGGTAATTATATAGTATAAGCGACAATTATATCGCTTATGTTATCGAATTTCAACTGCAATGTATATTGTATGCATATCATCGTATGTGACTTTCACTTGAGAAATTTTGATAAGGATTCCACGATGATTGATCATATATCAAAACGCCTACACTCTGACTTTATCTTCTAATTTCAAGTTACATCTTTGGCGTTACACGCCATATCGCGATGATGCATCAGAACGAGCATCAAAACCACTTATGAGCGAGCTTTAACAGTTTAATCGAATGAAAACGTAAATAAATATTAACTTAAGTATAGTTACATGAGGCTACTTAAAGCTGAGTTTAATAATATCTGATAAAAGGCGAATGTCTTATATTTCTAAAGGTAAGCTTTAAACTTTAGTTAAGATCATATATATTATTTTGTCAACTGCAAAGTTTATCATAGTGTTCTTATAAATTCAAATCACTTGCTTCTACTTCCAATAAGCTATCAACAGAGATAAAAATTAAAATTGAAAAATTTTCATAAATACCTCGTTCTAGTTAAACCTGCTTGTTCTTGAATCGCAAAAAAAGAAAACTATATTATATCTCTAAACATTTTTAAATGAAAAAAAATTCCAAAACGAATAATAAATATGCTGTAAAAGCACATCCACAAGCACATCAATGAAACTGGATTCCTTTTGAGTCGTTCTCTCGCGAGTAAGTAAGTAGTAGTATAGACATAATATAGTGTCTCGCATCGCTCAGCAATGCGTGTAACTTTAGATGTCCCAACGAGTGTGGCTACGTGATTGATTGCTAATTTCGAATGGAGCCAAGCGACGTCTTCGAGAGGGATGACTTGCTCGTCGCGCTCGTTTAATTGATCATCCACTTTACTCGCCGTGGAATTTAAAATACGTGCAGTCACGTCGTATATATACATAGCGTGTATATTGTATTATATAAATGTCGAAAGATGAGAGACTTTTGGAACCGATCGAAGATTTTGATTATTGCTTATCTCAAGAGCGTCTACAAGTACTTTGTAATTATTTTATCTAGAAGCATATAATACTTAAATCAATTCGCAAGCATATACGCTTGACCCACTTATCGTTTCATTAAAAATACAAAATATATGTAACGAACAGTAGCGATAACGTTCATTAATAGAAAGCATTGGATTAATTATTAAACGAATTTACGATCCTTTAGTGCGCGATACAGTTTCGCTCATCCATATGAAACATACTAGCTCTTATCTCCGAGAAAATTCCTGCGTCAGTGCAGATCCTGTAGCGGAGAAAAATCACTGACCCATGAATAATTCGCTATTTCGTATAGAGGGTGATTTCGATTACTATACCTTACCCACACTACAGTGCTTATACAATTTGATGAAATCCACACCCACATGCGTTAAAACCTCATTCACTACTTCGAATCGCAAGGACGCATCGTTTAACCGTTTTATATAGTATATATAAATAGAAAAAGGTTCTTTTTTTCATCCCTTGGTCTCATTCTTCTATTTTATACGCACTTATGGGTCGATATATATTCGCGGTGCAACGTTGTGGCAGAACTGTTAGCAATAAGCAGCCACTTTCACGTAGGCAACTTTACATTATAAAAATTTTAATTTAAATTTCTGGTAAGATACATTTTTTCGATACATTTAAAAAATAGACGATTTCGTATGCGTTCATGCAGGTCGTCCTTTACACCTGGTAATGAGAGGTCGTTGCACCGTAAACTTTCGCAATGATGCAAGCACACATACACTTACTTTTTACTTGACCTCAAAGTTTAACGGAGAAACGGGAAGTACGCGCGTGGACGTCTGTAAAAAGATTAAGCGATTTGAATATTCGCCTTTTTATATTTGTCACATTTTATATAAATCAATATAGTATATATTCATTAGATTCATATATTTTAATTCATGCTTGATTAATCAAAAGTGAAGTTAAGAATTTGTTTAATAAATCATCCTGAAGTATACATTAAATCTTATCTTATATTTTTAAATGAAATAAAATAATCTTTATTTGCGTCAGACACTAGCTGCACTGCAATTAAAGTATATTATACTCTCTGTATTATATTTGATTACAACGGATAGTGTCAAATGTTACATTCATCGGCATTTATACTTTGAGGAAAGTTTTAGGAAAGTGATATAGTGAAAAAGATACTTGTTGGAGGACATGCAATTTTTCACGCGCTAAGTATACTCACATAATTTTGCAGTTTTATTACGTTTCTCAAGTCTTTAAAACATTTCATTTCGACGATAATAAAAACGTAATCCCGTAAACTCGGTTTTATAATTAATTCATTGACCCGCTTCGAGTCAGGAGCCGATATGGGAGTCCCAAAACGTACTTGTAGAGACGTAGACGAGAATGAATATTTAAAAAACAGACTTTTTTTCAATGGCTTATCCTGTAAAGTGAAACCCCACAAGAATATTCTTGGAAGCTATTTAATTTTTCATAAAAAAAAAATCGAAAAACCTATGAAAAAAAGCTTATCAGAAATCAGGAATTCCCTGGTACACGCTTGTATCTAGTTAAAACATTCCCTGATCTAATTTAAAAGTTGTAAACCAATGTACGATTAACTAACGACCTTATCGCGATCTAGCCTATTGACAAATCGTTTTTCCTTAATTTATGCGCTGCATTTTATTACGACGCTATTTGTTCCTCGTTGCAATAAGCAAAATAGTTCAATGAACAACATCGTAATCTGTCATCCGTTTTTGTCGGATAAACAATTTTACCATCTGAGAGTATGACATGATATATGTTATTATGTCAGACTGATTGTTTCATTCACAATCAAAGTATATCTCCCCTATCCATCAAACTTAAAATCAATACCATGAATTTATCGTTAAATTATATCCCATGAGATGATTTATGCTTTTATCTCAAACCTTTCATCAACTCGCTACATTTTCTCAAATTCCCATAAATCAATATTCCAAACATCACAACCATCTTGACAAATACCTACGTATCCATGAAACTCCAAAGCAATCACGCAATATATGTATATACCATATCAACCCCACAGCATTCCCCGCCGCGAAAATTCAAACGTTCACCCCACTATACCGTCGCGCGCAGCGCCACACGCTCTCTCTTCTCTTCTCAGAAAATTCCGCAAGCGGCACAAAAGTCGAGCTCAGTTCGCCCGCGGCCGGCGCACTGTGTAGAGCAACGAGTGAGAGGAGTATAGTAGCTAGTGTGTTAGTGAGTCGCGCGCGTGCCCATCCATCCATCGGCGGCCTGCACACGCGCGACAGCAGAAGACCCAGTAAAAATCACACTCCTGCAGAGTTTGCACAGCGAATGAGAAGAAACAACAATCATGTTTGACAGGACGATGCTGTTGACGCTTGGCGTCTTCCTACTGATTAGCTGCACGACGACCGTCACGGCTAGGACTTGGGGTAAGTTTTTTTCTTGAGAGAGTCGAGTGTCACGTCGACTGCCGGCGATTTAAAGCTGCGCGGACACTACCTATACTTAGTCGTTCGGTTGGGGGGACTTGGCAAGTATAAATTTTTTTCGACGATGTTGTCGTTACGTAAACTTTTTGCTTTCCCGAGAGGTTTGAAGGTGTCGATGCGTTTTGTTGCACTTTGAGATTATTAGCTGACCCGATGATTTTGATTGACGAACACGAGAACAGTGTGTATTATCGATTCCTCTGGATAGAGATACTATATTAAAAGGTGACTATTTCGGGCCACCCACGTGTCTAGATACACGTAGAGGAAGTTCGCTCGCGTCATTGACGAAAACTGTGTCATTCCTTGTGGATTTCCAAAAACACTCGTACTCGATAAATTGTATCAAATAGCACTTGTATACAAGCCTAATCCCTCAAAGTCAAGCTTTCTCGACTTGACATCAAAACCGCTTGGTCCCAAACAAACCACCTAAAAAAATACCTTCTATTCCGTTAAAAAAGCCATAACCCAATGCACCAGCATTAGAACCACCATGACAACCAGCCTGCAGCTCAGCATCTAATCTCGGCTGTTTACACAGCGAGTTTATGTGATAAAACACGCACGTAACAACTCGCACATAGTATAATAATAATCGGCGTCGTCGTGCGAGCAGCTTTAGAGTCGTGCGCGCGCGCACGAGGAGACCGACCGACACCGACTCCATTCGCGCGCCTCGGCTCGTCACGTAGGCCAATACTACACATAGCGTGTATGGTGTACTATATGCGAATTTCGCGCGCCTATTTTTTTTTCTCCGAAATTTATGAATGAAAGTCTTTGGGAAATTTGACTTTTCGTTTGATTTTTTATTTCGACTAGTTTAACGGGTTGATCGACGGATGTACTATTGAACTTTGCAAGCCCTTTATGTAATGAATGTCACGCCGGTATGCAAGAGTGTGCTGTAGCGCCAGTTGCTCGAGATTGAGTCAAGGCGAGAGAAGCTGAGCTAGAAAACTAGGCGAAATTTGCGTCTGTATAGGTCGAGAAGCGAGATTAACGCTGTTGCTGTTGGGTTCTGGAGGCAATTACCTATACTGACGCGATGATGAGCAGTAGTGAAGCTACGTGATTTTATCGAGATTTTTCTCTTGCGTGGGTGGGCTTGCAACGATGCAGCGATTGATTTTTTTTTTTATTCAGGAGTAAATTGAAACTTTATCGTTTTTTCAAATTGAATTTTTTTTTAAAGACGGTGTGACTTTGAAACTTGTAATTATCGCTATTGAGTTACGGTAAAAAATTGCAAATTGTTGCGCACAGTTCGCTTTATCAGCTCTCGCGGCTTTTACAACTAATCGTTTACACGTGTGCGGACCGTATATTTTTTTACGTTTCTCATAAAACGTTGATTTACGATGCCTGTTGTTAATTCCTCGCTACTAATAATTATTCAATTGTTGCAGCTCTATATAGACTCACAATGATGTTTACTATTTTCCGGAAGAGAAATACATTCATGTATCTCACTTGTAATCGAATAGCTTCATAAAATTTCAATTCGCTAAGTGCACTTTAAGAAGTTTCTTGTCGAAAGCTCGAAACAATCTCTAAGACGATCGACGCGGACGCTGACGTGCGCGAATCGTCGAAGCGTCTTTTAACCGATTGAATCGGAAATCTCAATTGTAAATGCTTGCGATTGAGGAATGATACCGGGTGTATGGTAAGAAAAAACACGATTACGTTGCCGGTGGCGTCGTTACCTCCACCGATAGAATTTTTTTTAAATATGCCATTTGTGTAGATTTGCTTGTAGTTATGTATGGATGGTCAAATTGATGATGATCGAACAATCTTATCACGTGACGCAGTAGTCGCGATTTATGCAATAGGCGCCTGATAAAACGGCTACGTGATTTTTTTCTGGTTTGACATTGCCGTGGCTCTTGGCGGCGCGAGTTGAGTCACTTGATGGAAAATTGCCGGTGAAAAAACTGATAAACATGAGTGTTTGTTTATAGTCTCGGTGTACGTTGCATCAATAATGTCTTCTAGGATCGAGTAAAAATATGCGATAAATAGAGTTGTAGTGCAGTCATGCAGTTATTTCGAATGGTAATGAGTACAGTTATTATATGAAATATTTGTATTAATAAAGTTATTCTAAATTATACTTTGTACGTGAATTATAAATATTATTGCAACCGCAGACATTTTTCAAATACCGCACATTTAAAATACTGAAAAAAACCTCGAATATTATCTTTTTATAATTTTCATTATGTATATAGTTTATCGCGTTTTATTATAATTATAAATTCATGAGATCGTCTAAATCACTTCTAGATAAATGATCTGACCACAGCACCTTTAACCGTAAAATTAGTGTTAAAAAAAATTCTATCATATCTTAAACCAGAACATTAAAATTATTCAAGTATACATCTCGATCAGACTTAAACAATTGCTCTCTTCGTTAGGGCTAAGGTGGAAGTATTGATCAGGCTCAGAAGCACAGGTTGGATGAGCGTAAGCTATAAAGCTCTACGTATCATGCGAGAGAGAGAGAGTCGGATTGGAACTTTCCGCGATCATTCGATTATCAAAGAAAAAAAGTTGTGTGTGGCACGCACGCGTTGCATTGATTTTGCCTGCTTGTCCAAGATATACGACAATCACAATTGAGCATATCAAGAACCTCGATGCACACCACTTAGGTGTACAACATTTGTTATTAATAGCGCTGCTGATTATTTTATCGTTTCAGCTGTCTGATTGATATAATAAAACGTTCGATTATACATTTCAGTTATCTATTTTAAATTGGGCTACGGTATTGCTCGATTTAGAAATAAAAATGCATAGAATAAAGTTTGATTTTCACTTTATATGAAAAAAGACTTACGCGATGCAATTGATAAAAATACAAATCTCATCAGCTCACGTTAATTAACTCATATATATTGTTAAAAGCTTGCGTCGATCGCATTATCGCGCAGTCACTCCGCTTAGCATTACATAAACATTCTCCGACACTTTTGCATCAAATTGCAACTCGAAAACAAACTATCAAATCGAACCTTCCGTAAAGGGCATCGATTAAAACTCTTCTTCTGCTCTTTTCGAGACAACACCGTCTCCGTATAGCATAACGAACCGTTATGCAACATTCCCTCGTCCCCCTCTCCAACTTCTGCTTATAGCAGACGCTATATACACGTTTTGATCGAGCACGTGTTCGCTTGACGCCGTCGCCCTCGATGCTGCATGTGCACCGCACGCGACTCTGACCCTCGTCCTCTTGTTCTTCTTCTCTCTTTCTCGCAAAGTGTACAACTTCAGATAAATCGATGCTCCGTATACTATATGTTATCGATGTTTAACGATACGGTAAAAATTGATGTATTGTGTACAGGCATCAGCGTGGAACACGTTTTGTATTCGAGAGAGAGAGAGGTGTTGTATATTTTTAGACACTCGCGCGTGTGTTTTGTAAGACTGAGTTTTTGGACTCTCGGCAAATTAAGATTTCAGTATATACAATATACAAGTATGTGAGAATCGTGTATTAAATTCAATTTTAAAAACCTTGATCTTGCCGATTACTATAGCTAAAAATATACATATAATATACACGTTTATAAAATTAGGCGTGACTGACTGGACAAAATGCACTTATTTCCTTCCGAACTAACATTATAATTTTTTCCTCCGACTATACTATATCTATAACCAAACCGTTAACACACTATGACATCTCATTTTGTTGCAACTCCTTATCCATATATACATCCAAAACTGTTGCGCGCAGATAACAGAGCACCACACCTACACACGCTGCGGTATTGTGCGAAAAAGAAAAAAAAATGCCGACGCTAAACGTGTACATAGTGGCGGTCACGTACGCCTCGCATACCACGTCGTGCGAAACTCACGCGTCCTCGCGCCTCGTCTAAAATTACGAACGCCTATATGCTATACTTTATCTTCTGCAGCGTAAGTATACGAAGAAGAAGTAAGCACGCGCCATACTCGGCTGGCAAAAATCGAGCTGACGCTAAAGTCGTGACGCGCGAAAATAGGACTTTTTGTATGTGTGAAGGCATCAGATTTTGAGATTTCTGGAGGATGAAATTGATTAAAGCTCGGTGTGGTGTGTATGAGGAAGAATTTATGATTTTTTTTTATTGTGTATAAAATATACTAAATATACCGAGAAATATACCTATACGCGTTCGATTAGATAAAAAAACGATGACGAGTTGGCCTCTTTGCGTTTAGTCGCGCAAATGTCGCGGATGGTTTTTGATCAAACATAGAGGTACTCGTAAAGAGTTTAGGCACGCAAATGAGGTGTGCGTATAATGTGATAATTTATAGCTATCATCGCGTAATTTGAGTCGAAGAAAGTCAGCAGTGGGATTATCGAGTTTTATGATTGCCATGATTATATATACGGGAGTGTGAAAATTCAGATAATGATCAGTTGCAATTTATTGTTTTGCTTCTGAAATTTTACTATTGTAATCTAATAAATGAGCGAAGCGATAAAAAGATTTGACTGTGCGAGCAGATGTTGAATTCGATTAAACAATTTTGAGTCATAATAGGCTTATTATTACTATAATTACATTCGTGTGAAATTTTCTTGAACACGTTTTCACACGCTTTACCTCGCGTTTTACCGTAAAATTTTTTCTTGACGTATAATCCACACACAATTTCAATATTTGCTTATGTATCTATACTTGTTATTCTTTAGCGATGCAATTCAAATTTTTAATATTTAACATTTTATCCTCCACACGTCAATTATCAATAAAAGTATATCTTTATTTAAATAGAGTCGACGACTGTGACTTATATGTTGAATTGATTCTTCACGAGAAATGCATTTTACAGAGCCTCGTTTATGGCATATTTACTCTCTGCAAACGCAGTATTGATTTATTTCCTGAACGTGTATCAAAAAAAAAAAGAATTATCGCTATCCAATAATTATTAAATTCCAGAATTAAAGTGCTCGATAAAAAAATATATATCTCGGGAAGTTCGCACAGCGATTGACATTGGCTTAGTCTACATCTTCCGCGTATCGTACTCCACTTTCACGGTCATAGAAATGATCATACTTTTCATTGCCGTGCATTTATCAAGGATAGGTATATAGGACTGGAGTGCTATGGGTATATGAAATTCGTGAGCTGACCTTTCTCACGCATATCGGACTGTCCAGTTCTCGTTCTTGAGGCGATTGCGTCCTTTCGGTTTTATCGAGAGCAAGTGTCGTTCTCGTGGCATTGAAGAATTTTTGTGGAAATTTTGTTATTTTTAAACGATTTATTTATGTATGTACCTGATGCAGAGACTATAGATTAGATAATAATTATGTAAAAGGCTTTGCAAAATTTACAATTGTCCGCTAATCTATATTTGACTCACTGCTTTCTTCAGAACTCATCGGAGTTATATAAATACGATCTTTCTAAAAATAAACGCGTCGCACTGATTGTTATAGATATATAAAATTTCCTCCACGTACTCAACACACCCCATCTGGAATTATCGATGGATCTTTCGGCCAATTTAAATATCCAATGGAAATATTATTAATCCCAACACATTAAGAAAAAGCGATTAAGTATACTTAATAATCGATCTCGTTTTCCGTTTATACGATAAATATAAATATATATGTGGAAACGACCCAAGCTAAGAACATCTGGTTTTTCAGAAAGTGTCGACGATGATGATGATGCGTAGCAGTCGCGTCTCTTAGAGATGCAAATTTTCCTTAGGAATGTGCTGCGTAATTGCTCTATCTCTATCAAAATATTATACATACATTGGTATAATCAACGATTATCGCGAATCCGAACAAAAATATATTCAACTCACATAGCAATACATATACATATACATTATAATATGATGCAAATGATTATTGTTAATAACCGAAAAAATGAATCTCCTTTCTTTGCAGATCTGGCGGTGACGCACGAAAAGGAAATCGACTTCATCGCGCGCAACGGAAGTCTGATCGGCAATACGGTAATTGCCGACGCATATAACCTCGTGGGAAGCGCCTATGACGACGACAGCTACACTATGTTCCTGAGCGATGCCGACAATCCGAAGTACTCGATTTTCAGCGTCGATCTGACGGCCAAAAACATCACCGCTAAGCCTATACTCAAAAGTGAGTATTGGATTATAAATATATATTCTTTCGTATAACACTGCATAATTTGTAAATTTTTTAATATTTGCATAAAAAACTTTAAAAGATTCCATAAATGGTTTCTCGAACATCCTAGCTGAAAATTACTAATAAAACAATCATGATTTTTCTATTCTAGGAGACTCAACCTCTCAGATCCCGAGCATGGCATACGACAGCCAGACGCGAACGCTCTTCTGGACGAACCAAAAAGAGATAATGAAGATGCGTGTACCGCTGAATGATGCGCCGGGAAAGCCTCAGATTCTGCACAAGCTTGACGACAAGAATCCGATAGGCATTGCACTCGACGTTTGCAACAGGTTCGTGACTTCTCGTTATCCTCTTCTAACATAAAAAGAACAGTCAGTGACGATTTCATTGAAATTTTTGTTAACGGAATTTTAATGAAAAGATAGTAATAATGAATCGGTAATTTTTGCTTTTACGAATTAAAAATACATCACCGAGTGAATGCATGCAAAATAACGATATCTATTGTTTGAGAATAAATAAGAGGCGCTATTGTCCTGCACAATCAATTCGCTTCTATACTTCACTTATCGCTAATGTTCTCGTATCATTTCTCTAATTCGTCGTTGGATAAAGTTCCCATGTATATACATTCCATTTGAAGAAATCGTCGTCTATACTACTCGTGATCGCGTAATTAAAGGAACTGTTCAGCGATCTTTTTTTTTTTTATTAGCAGACCTACATCGAAGTCGTCTGAGTTTTTTTCAGACGCCGCCGATGACACAATAAAATTAGTCTGGATTACGTTTCGTGAGAAACGCTCTTTCATCAGACGTCTTTCAGAGAAATTGCCGCCATATCGTTTTGCGTATTGGTCTAATTTGGCTTCATTGAAGAACGCGACCGAATGTCATTATTGACTGAATATAAGTGTGTGGACCCCTTTTTCGCCGGATATTAAATATCATTATCTCACGATAATCGAAGTATATAGTTTAGATATACTCGTATTGTAGATTTAAAAAGGTGACCTTAGCCACGATATTTTTTGCCGGAATCTCTCGATACACACAGAAAGTTCAGCTCGACAGAGACTATAATATGAAATTACGTCGATTTATATACTTTAATCTAGAGGAAAAAAGGTTTTAGATATTCTTTCGCAACGATTGCTAAACTTCGTTACTCAATGTGCAAATAGTTTTTCCCTCGTTCAATGCTGTTTCTTTTTATCTCGTGTTGGAAAGTGTTGGAACTGTCCAATACCGCAGTCGTATATTTATATTACATTGAATTAATTTAAATGAAGTTTGTTATCTCAATACGTATTAAGTCATACATCACGAGCTCAATTCGTGCCAAACAGGAGGATATAATTTTTGTCAAAAATTATGAGCCTCTTTGTAATCACAACAAACGCTCAGAAAAATTTTAATATTAAGCGTTTCGTGAGATACAAAGACAAAGCGTAATGAACACTGTTTCATAAACGGATTTCACAAACGTGATAATATCTCATACGCACGTAAAAAATAATCAGCTCTCGCTACTCTCACATGCTTCGGTTACGACGTGCGATATAAATACAACACTATCTCGCTTGTATCAAAGATCAATACTAAGCTCTGATATTTAAAAAAATCTCTTCCGGTATTTCTGTACAGGTGATTAATAACCATATATCTTTTCTATTCCACAGACACATCTACTGGGTGAACAGCAAGCAGTTGTATTCGAGCATAATGCGTTCGAACTTGGATGGTAGCAACCTGACAACGATCGTCTCGGAGAACCTGTACGACCCTACGACCATCATCGTGGACCATATCAATTCGAAGCTCTACTGGATCGACGACGAAGAGGGTATCCACTACAAGCTCGAAGAGAGCAACCTCGACGGGAGCGAACGTGTTACCCTGGTTCACGGAAAACACCAACAGCCGATTCATTTAGTGGTTGATCGCGATAGTATCTATTGGACGGACTTCACCTATAGAGCCATTTGGAAGTTTAATAAGGATACTAAACCTGGTGACGTACCGATTACTTTCAAGTCTTACTACGATAGAAAAGCGGTATCTCCGAGGAGTATCCTTGCTAGAGATAACCTCGGCAATGGCATCGATTGCAAAGCTATGAAGGCTGAAGCTCTGAAGAAGATGTCAACGACGCTGGCCGCCCCGAAGCCGACTTTACAGAGCTTCAACAATCTGACGACCAGCAGGGAGGTGAGCGAAGAAGCGGAGAAGTGTTTCAACGGTGGACTGTTTGAAAAACTCAGCGGATCTTGTCAATGCAAACCAGGGTTAGTTTTTTTAATTTATTTAAAGTCGAAATTGCTTCTAGTAATTGGTATAGTTAGCGGTGAACGAACGAATACTTTTGGAGATAGTTTTAAGATTACTATTCTGTTTTACAGGTACAGTGGCTCGCGTTGCGAAATTTCCTCGTGCCATAACTACTGTCTGAGAGGAGAGTGTTCCATAAATGATAAAGGGACACCGGTATGTAAATGCAGCTCATCGTACGATGGCTTGAGGTGCGAGCACGACATTTGCAATGGTTACTGTCTAAACGATGGTCGGTGTACGGTTGATGATAAGGGAAAACCTAGTTGCGAGTGCAAGTACTCTAACGGAGCCCGATGCGAAGTCACTTTCGACATGGCGGAAATTTGTGGACTCTACTGTATGAACAGGCAGTTCCAAATGAACAGCATTGACACGAGTTCTTGCAGGTATTAATTCATAAAGATCATCGAGAATTACTCAATACATTTTAACAGTAGTATAGGATTTCAAATTATTTCTTGTCTTTTCTAGATGTGCCGAGTTGAATCAGACAATCGAAGAAGTCCTTGGCTACGATACATTCAACTGCACAATCCTGGTCCCACTGCTCGCGGGTTTCGTTGGTATGCTCACGATCGTCGTTATTTTCCTGAGCATCTACATAAGCAAGCTGCGTCGTAGGCCGCGCATCAAGAAACGTTTCCTTGTCAACAAAGGTGGCATCACGCCACTCACTTCTAGGCCCGGCGCGTCATTGCCCGCAGATCAATGCGAAATTACGATAGAGAACTGCTGTAACATGAATATCTGCGAAACAGTGAGTCCCATATTAGCTAAATAAGCACCGATTTTGGTTTGTCGGCTTTTCTTTTAATTTGTGCCTGCGTTTTTTCCCCTCATTACATATATCATATGGTTTGTCGGCCTCAAAGGTCGAAGTTATTTTTGTTGAGAATGCATGTTGAATTGTGCTATCACGTTATCATACTTTTTTTTGTAGAGAAAGTTAAAAACTTTTTTTTGGGTCATTGGTTTTGAATCAAACTGAAACATGTAGATAATTATCTCTGGTTGGCGCGATTAGTAGTACAGCTATTCTAAAAATGCAAACTTCTGAATCGGTTTACGTATTGATAGTGTACGTCAATGCTTCCTATTTTCACAACACGATTTTATGACATCTTAGAACTACAAAACTCGTTTTAAAGATTCGGTTACTCTCTTTTAAAACAGGTTTCTTTAATAATGAATATTTACAAGTCGTCGCGTGGCAATGAATTTAAATACATCGTCATCGCGGAAATTATTTGATAATCCTCAATTTTATTAAAACCTTCAAGTATCTAAAAAGTACTTGGTAATAAATTTACTAAAATATTCAACCATTTCAAAATATCAACTCAACATGTATCCTCTGCTATAGTTCATATTTTATAAACACTGCTGTTACCAGTTTTTGCTTCCTATTATCGTGGCGTTAGTATTCTACGGCAAGGTATATTTTGTATTATTATATTTACACGAAAAGTATTGTCAAGTACTTATCGGGAGTGTATACCTAAGAGTACGGTTTGTGGCACCTTTTTTCGTACAGTATTTTTTACTTATTAGCTGTGATTTATGTATCTAACTTACACCTAGCTTCGAGCAAAAATTTTTTTAACTTCTCATATTTTTCACAATGCTTGAAAAAAAAATGTATGGATTGTCGATTTGGCGCAAACATTTTCACTAGGTATAACGCGTTTCACCCACATCAAGTACATTTTATTCACTCATCACCCCGACGATCAGTAGGTTCGTATGAATTATAATTTTGCGACCTTGCTTTGTTTTGTCCAAAACACCGTGCTTGTAAGCGACGAATTTTTGCATTTATTTATACGAATCCGCATGTCTTAATACAAGTATTGCGCATCTGAGATGTTTAGCTCCTTTATATTAAAAATTTTGCTATATTATTCATCTCCACAATAAAATTATTAAAAATCTCAGATGCACAATAAATTAAAGCGAAAACACGAAAAAATGTATAACGATCGACTAAAAAAAAGTTTGAGTGACACCGAAATATCAAAAGATAGCGTACATAAGAAGACGATTTGTTCTATTTTGCAGCCGTGCTTCGAACCCAAATTGCGCAGCGCGACGAGCACAAGAAGCAACGGCATGAAAAAGGAGGAGAAGAACGGCCTGCTGGACCACATGGAAGACGGTGGAAACTCGTGCTAGCATAGACTGCTAGGCATCGCGAGGCAACTACTTGCCCTCGAGCAACAGACCCCTGGAGACTGCGTTTTCGCGGCCTGCACACATGGCTGCGACAAACCGTTGTTAAGTATTGTTGTTAATGTCCGGCGGAGCACGTGAGACTCGCTTGGATGTCATTCGATGTAGATGTAAAAAGGAAACACTTCAGAGCTTCGATCGAAAACCAAAGGCTTTTCGCGCCGAGGGAAAGGTGAATTTTTGCGTCGGGTTTGGAGATATAGCTTTTATTGATAAAAATGTTCCGAAACCGCGTGATTGGTTTCGCAACGAAACTGCGCTTGCGTTATCCCTCGGCTTATATTTTTTTTTTTTTTTTTTTATATAACATCTCTGTTATTATCTTGTGATTGGATACAATGTGTAAAACTTGTACGCAGCTACTAAATATTGTAAGTTGATTCAGCCCCTGAAAGTTCTTAAGAAACTATACAAATCGAAATTTAAAGTACTTAATATTGGATTAGGGAAATACTTAACTCTGAATATTTTACAGTTTACTTAATGGTGGTCATTAGGGGGCTGGGTTTACAAGACTTTATAGCGAATTTCTGGCTGACTGTATATGTAAAAAAGAACCGAATCGTTTTTTTGTTTCTATAATTTTTATTTATCTCGTCGTGACGAGCAAGAATTGAAGTCAGTTATGAAAAGGAATTTCACAAGTGATGAAAACGGTCACTTATGTTCCATAGAAACATATTTTCCTCAACCTTTGCGGTAACGAGTTCCATTTACTGATTTTGTCGTAGGTACTTTAATTTTTACCTTTTTCGAGAAACTTATAAATCGATCACCGCGTGTTCATATAATATAATATTTAAGTCTGCCAGGACCAAAGTGACAAAGTTGCAACCATTCAACGGATAACGGTTTTTCTATGAAGAAATAACACATAAGCTTTAATTTATTGCCTTGAGGTTGAGACTAAAATTGAAAAGATGGTCGAAAGTTTTCATATTCAAATTCTAGTTTAGAAGTTACATGTTGATCTTATTTTATTCTTAATATCAAAAATTTATAGAAAATTTCGTTGGTAAATTCAAAAGTTACGTAGAAAATTTAATTTTTTTACTAAGCAGTGATTGGCAAAAGAAAAATCTTGATTTTATTAGTATTTTTTAATTACTTTGAGTTTTCTTCCATACGAATATTCATACATTTATTTAATTCACTGCAAATATTTTACTTTATTCAAATCATTAGCAATAAGATGTAGAACATTTTTTTTGTTATTCTAAAAAACAAACCCAAATTGGAATGTTAAACTCTCAATTTGGCCTTTCTAGAATTAATTAGAAGCTCTTGTTTTTTAAAAACAACGTTCCTATGCTGAAAAACTAATCAAGAAAATCTGTGGAAATGACACTATTCACATTATTTTGCAAATTAAATGTAATATGTCTCGTGTATTTTTTTTTTTTTTTTTTAGTTATTTATATTTTACTGTAATCTAGATCATGACAGCATAAGCACCCAGCATATACGCTGAACATATAATGAGAAAACATAGAACAAGTGATTTTAGCGCGAAAATTACCAATGCATCAGGTTGTAGCTTAGTAGTCATAAAAAAATAATTATAATACAGAAAAATAAAATGTTCAAAGGCATAAATATGATAATGATGCGTATAAACAGAATCCGAGTTGCAGCTGTTTACATTCAATACTTAGATAAGCCATTCGATGTGGCCTTGAAACTTATCATCATCTCAAGCAACGATTTCAGAACACTAATTTTATTTGATTTCTAGATTTGGTTATTATTTCGATATACAAGAAAATATTATAACATATGAAACTTTATTCTGAAATCTCACATATGATACTGCAGTCTGTGCTCTTCCTTGAAAAGGACGAAAATTCGTTTGAATAACATAAATATGAATTTTGAGGGTGCTAATTATATTAGTTAAAGATATATGTATCCTTTAGTTAGTGTAAATAATGATGAATAACTGACTTCATTCGTTTCTTGCTGGAGTAACATGTACTACTCGTGAAGTGATACGCGTTTTTCTTGAAGAAAAATCTATCGCTGCGCCAATCTGTGTCACTGCTACTTATGCCAATAGAACTTATTGACGGGATCCACTATCAAAACTGTTGCGATAGACCAATTCGTCCAACTTCATATAAACGCTGTGCATTATTTCACTTATTAAAACTATGCACAAGACTTAAACTCCTCCAGTGACAATTTTTACGAATGTCATTTGTAATTGCTTTATTTCACCAGTTTTGTTCATGGCTCCTGCTCATTAGGAAATAAGCACCTTAACTTAAGAGTCGCGTCGGAAAATAGCCTTCTCCCAGACACTCATCCACAGAGTTGTGATAGTGGATTTATGGTGAAAGGGGTATGTTCCTTATTTAGTAATAATGTTTTTTGTTACGCAAGAAGCTATCAATTTTATTTGTTACAATCACTTTTTTATAAACGAAAATCTTTTAAACGCATCGTCAGAACAAAACTATCATCTGCAAATAATTGATTACTTTTTGCGTAACGAAATTATGAAGACATTGTCACTATTGTAAATATAATGAAATTATAAATACTTAATAAAATGGCCTTTATCTTCTAAGCAAATGTTTTTATTTAAAATAGCACATTGTCAAGATTAAGCAATCCTGCTTTTCCTTTCTGATTTCACTCTTGTATTATATATCATATTAACAATTTCTCAATTTACTCTTAAGTGTGTTGATAATAAAACTAAAAAATTGATAGCCTATTTACAAAAATTGTGTTATTTATGAATCAGCTGTCAGTTGAGTATCAGGAAGTACTATTTTTTCTCCTGGCTTGAAAGCTGGCATTCCCAGGTAAGGACAGCTTGCGCATCGGAAAGCATCTCCAAGATAGCACTGCAAGAAATTAATAAAATTAAAGTTACCAGAATAATTGATATTTTGTGTAAAATTTGAGTAAATAAAAATAAAGAAAATTTTATTCTCTTATTATGCAAATATAAATTTGTCACTTTGTTAAAAATTGGCTAAAAAAATCATCCTGTACTTACACTGCCACATGATGACTTTGGTTGTTCTTTGGCCAAAGCTTCACCTCTCAATTCTTCAGCTAATCCACAAGAACAGTCTTTACAAGCCTTCCGCTTGCCTGTTGTACTGCAAACTGAAAATGGTAAAAATTTTAATACAAATAAACACCATTTGAAGTGATGCATTTTTTTTGTTACCATAAAATATATTTATGTATGTAACAGAATTAAAAGTAATTTCTGAGGTATATACCTTTTAACGATGTGGCTTGAGGCTTCACAATATCACTTTCATCTAAGAGATCATCTTCATTTATTAAATCCTCCTCTTCATCGTCATCTTCCAATTTCCATACTTTTGGTTTTGGTTGTGAGAAAGAAAGCTTTATGCTTGAACCAATCTAATAATGTATTTAATGATAAGTAAAGTTATATAAATTAAGGAAAACATGCTATTATTAACATAAGTTTAACTTACTTCATAATATGGTTTTTCCGCTACAATTTCACACACAATTTTTCCATCAGCAGATATAGTCGGTTTAGGCTCTTTTTCTTGCAGTAAAAATCCATTTAGCTTAACCTTAGCTATTTGACTGCTAAAGTCTGTTTCATTAGTTTTATCAAGTGGCTCATGTGCAACAAAAATACCTTTTGGTTTTAGGACACGTAATGATTCTTTTAATAAATCATCGTTGTGATTGTAAGGAGTCATAAATCCAGATAAAATAACATCAATTGATGATGAATCATATTTCTCTGGAATCAAAATTCAGGTTTATGTAAATAAATTATAAGTTCTCTTTTTCCACCAAAGAATTTCTTAGCATTTATGGTATGTTTATCTTACTCACGTTTTTGCAAATTGGTGGAGTTTACCAGCAATGTTTCTCCAGCACTTCCACTAACTTTGTTAATTTCGTCCACCAAGTTTTTTGCAGCATTATCATTCTCATTTGGTGCTAAAAGCACAATGACTTTATTACCTTCTTTCACAAAATTCGCCATGTTGTTTGTTTGCAAACTATTGACTGCAGAATTTAAGAATCTCGCTTGACGCAATTGAACGCAACGTGAGAAGCCAAAAACTGACAATGGTTGAAATTACTGGAGTGAAATGTGAACTCAGCCGATCATATGATATATGTGCAGATGACCCAGCGCGTTCGCACTGTGATATCGCGTATTTTGACTGGGTTAGCGACTTGAGAACGCGAATGACTACACGGAGCGGGAACTTTGAATAATCGAACGAGCATAGAAATGCTCTCTCATTCACGAAATTGCTTATAAAACTTGAATAAAATACACAGAAATTTTAGGGTAGTATTATTTGACTCTTTATAAAACAAACTCTTTAAAATATTTCAAATGCATAATACAATAATTATAATGATTTACTTTTCACATACAAAATATGTTATTTGAAACATTTCTAACGCGTATTACTATATATATATATATATATATATATATATATATCTTCCTATATTATATAATTATTTTGTGTATACTCCCCCCCGCACCCCCATGCACCCCCCCACCCTCCCGCAGCCCCCCCGCAAATTCTTTCGTTCCCATGTAATTTGACAATAATTTGAATGCCCCCGCGCAACCCCCCGCACCCCCTGCACTCCCCCCGCAGCCCCAGCGACTTTTTTTGTAAATATAAATTGTATTTGTTATTTTGAGTAAATTATATTTTTCCACACCACCCAGGAGGTAAATATACATGGTGCGTTTTTTTTTTTTATTTATTGTTTAATTTTTTTTTATTTTGCCGCAGAAAAAAAAATTAAACAATAAACTACAGTGGTATCCCCGATAGGCCTAATCCACTTTTTCTAAAATAATAATGACTTCAATGTACTAATTGACTCGAATTAATAATGTGACCAACTGTAAGTATCAACGATTCAATATGTTTCTTCGTAGAATCTTTGATGATTACCTGTCCTCGAAATTTTTGTTTACACAATATAGTAAATTGTGTGAAGTCAATCATTTTGTCTGGCAAAAAGATTTAGAGGCAATAGATACGTCCAGAAGAATTAAATTAATTTTAAATTATATATAAATTGAAATGATAAATTTCTGAAGCTCCAAATAAACAACTTTTTAAAATGCCATTAACAGTGGATGTTAAACAGTACTTTTACTTCCAGTAACGAATTTTCTTTTTATTTTTTTTATTTGGAAAATTTAATCCTTTTTTATAATCTATAAATTTTATATAGAATATAATTTTAAAATACAAAAATGGGGGGTTGGCGAGCGGAGCGAGCAGGGGGGCGAAGCCCCACTAGTATATATATATATATATATATATATATATTATACAAATTCAAAAAATTCTATTTTAATGATTTAAACGCATAATAAAAATTACAAATTTACTAATATTGAGTTAATTAATTATTAACTTAATATTAAATCTTGAGTGTAATTAGGTTATAATAACTTTCATATTTATTCACACCTGTATCGTTACGATAGAAGATCGATTTGAAAAGTTGATTTGTGTCGTTTATTTCAATGAAATAAATCAGTTTTTCAATCAAATTTATACGATAGCCATTCTCGAATTAATATGATTAAATATATTTATAAAGTTACTAGTTTTAGAAATATTGGTTGCATTTTTGAGACGTTTTCACGTGCAATTGCTACTCTCTAGTCTAGGGGTAAAAGAAAGTTTCCTCAATACTACCGAATAGTCGAGGCAGGTATACAAACTGTTTATATGAGCATAGCTAACATGAAACCTGTCATAATATTTACAAATTTTCATGATTTTTCAAAATGTTTCACATTTTTACATATTTATATTGGCAACCCAGAAAAGCGTTCATTTTATAGTAACTTTTGTGCACTGTATTTCACGTTTTCTCACAATCGGTCATATATCGTCGCTCCAAACGAAGACTAGCACGTCCTAAATCCCTCCCGAAGAGTAGTACTTTTCCTTTTTCGCCGCGAAGACTAGTAGATTTCACGCCCTTGCCGCGAAGACTAACACTTTTCACAACTTTGCCTACTCTTTGCGGCGAAAAGTGAAAAGTGCTAGTGTTTGCGGCAAATAACCAAATGTACTAGTCTTCGGTGCGATATCATCTGAAATGTACTACTCTTCGTAGAGAGCGACGATGTATTATCTCACATTTACAAAATATTATTAAATTTAAAGCCTAAGATGTACAGTTTTAATGTATTTTTAGAGTGGAGTAATGCAACTTCTAGGTAGGAACTCTAGATCGCCAATGACAGAGTCCAGTAAAAACGCTCCGTAGTTTTTGGAATTTAAATATAAGAATGCTTATAAACGGTGTCGGTTTTTCGGGTCAGCTATGATGGGTCACAGGGAGTGCGTGTCGTATTTTTTATTGGTGTAATTCGGATTTATCAACTAACAATCACAAAGAATTAAAGTTTATATTAAAGTTATTATACACGCCGTGCCGTAATGGACTATTTATGCCACTTGTATCGTAATATACTATTATTATTTGAAAGCGTATGATATGATACAAATATATATATTTTTTTGTTTTATATTAATCGTAGTCATTATGCCTGGTTGTGCTGTCTACGAATGCTCGAATTCTTCGAAAAAGGGTTATTATATGGCCGTTTTTCCGAGAGAGCAACGACGAAGCAACGAAGAGTCAAGTGGATAACAGCTGTCAATCTTCCCGAATTAGACAGTTGTAAATCATATTTATGCGAGGTAATATTAATAAATACGTCCTATGAAAGCACGTCGACACCTGAAACTTCATTGACCCAAGACGAGTTCACGGACTGAAGACAGCGTCACAATAACACAATAAATACGTCCTATGAAAACACGTCGACACCTGAAACTTCNACCCAAGACGAGTTCACGGACTGAAGACAGCGTCACAATAACACAATAAATACGTCCTATGAAAACACGTCGACACCTGAAACTTCGTTGACCCAAGACGAGCTCACGGACTGAAGATAGTGTAATTACTATAAATTCATCAGATGAAAACACGTCAACAGACGAAAGTTCGCTGAGTGCAGTATCGACGACCGAAGAAAGATATATATGTATGATAAGAATTGCAAGAAATTATGATGAAACAGCTTGATTATTACAAGAAAACATGCAAAAAATTAAGTGCCCAAAATAAAATACGAGAGGAAAATTATTCATTCTGTAAAACTGTGTTTAATAATTATCAAATCAACGTAATGACAAAAAAACTTAAAAAATGCCGTAAGTGGTCAGATGAGACTGTGCAGGAAGCATTGAAATTGAAATTTGCATGAGGAAACAGAGGCTGTGAAGAACTGATACGGCAGAATATGCCACTGCCGTGTATTAGAACATTAGAACGCAAAATCGAGCATGTTAAATTTGAAAGTGGGATTCGCAGGACGATGTTTTTGAGTTATTGAAAACAAAATTTGCTACAGCACAGTATGAAAATCAAAAAGAATGCAATCTCGTATTTGATGAAGTGAGCATCAAACCAGCAGAGGTAATAGATTGTAGCACTAATGAGTACATTGGAAATGTTTCGTTGCCGAATCTTGAAGGAACAGCTACTCATGTTTTGATTTTTATACTAGCTGGGATTGTCATCCGATGGAAGCAGCTAGTTGCATATTATTTTACAGGTGATTCTGTCAATGGAGCAGAATTAAAACCTATAATATTTTCAATCATTAGAAAGGCTGCAGAGGCGGGCTTAAGAATTTGCAATATAACTTGCGATATGGGACCTGCCAATCAAAGATTTGCATTTGAATAATGTCTCAAAATCATATAATTCGAATGCCATTCGGCGAGATATTTATTTATAAGTGTCAAACTTTGTAAAATGGTAGATAATTACATAACGGAGGGCAGTGATGTCCTAGTTTTTCATAATTTTGCTTTTATTGTTTGTTATAAGCAAATTAGTTACTTTTGTCGTCTGCTATTTTGTGGCGCGAAATCTAGATTTGAATTGACTTTCGGACCCCCTTAAAAGTGAAAAATGAAACGGTTTACAAAAATTCTCGCTACGCTCGGGTGCTAATAACTGCGCCGTGTAAAAAAGAACCATTTAAGTCACACGTATCGTAATTTATACATACTATTTTCCAGTTCTTTTTAGGTTACACCTGGCTATCCATTCATTGCGAACCTACGCATTATTCGGTAATCTGTGTAACGCAGAACCTCTTTTCGAGTCACTTTTACAATGAGTCACACTGAAATTGTAAATCTTTCCTATCTGTATTCTTCCATTCTTAATAGTTAATTAATTTTCAACATCATACCACCCCGAATTCGCACTTCCAAGCAAAAGTGTCCCACCTAGCGGCAAGATCTGAAAGTGCTCAAAGTTATACCAAAAAAAACAATCTGTATATCTATATATATTTCACCATAAATATATATAGATATACTTTATTTAAAGAACCACGTGATTAAGGTATAACTTTAAGGCTCGTTTCAGCGCCCTCTGCCGGGACATGGAAGTGCGATTAGGCGCAAAAATTCCATCAAGTAAAAAGTTTTTTATTTCTAATAAACAAACTAATAAACTGACAATTTTTTACTGGCAATTATAAACGTTTCTAACGATTCCGCAATTAACTATAGTTTTTTTTTATACAGATATATGAAAAATATTCTACTAGTTCAAGCAGCTTTTCTCCGAATGCTTGCGTCGGAACCACCGAGTTACCCCCACCCCTTACTCCGTTCCCTTACTTCCCTTCCCTCTTACTTCGTGGGCGGAACCTTCCACCAATCCCGGCACATGTACCATCATCAGGACACAGGACGCTACAGTGGAGAGGGAAGCCGAGGACAGATGCTTCAGAGAAGAGCAGATCGAGGCAATTCAGTTCGAGACGCGCTCCGATTCACACCTTAGCTTTGTCAAGAATTGAATAAATACAAGACTTAGTGTATATTTCTAAGTACTGTTTACCTGCATATTTCACTTTGAATACTTATCTCAGATAAACTCCTGCTAAGAAATTCTGCTTTTTACACGTCATCTCGAGCACGAATTATTAAGACGATTCGAATTGCGCGCGCACATCACGATACCATTTTTGTCAGTGCGTCCTCTGGTGGAGGATAAGCCGCATTCTACTTCAGTATACTCATATATATATATAATAGTTCTGCAGCTCTCAGCTCTCGGTGTCTCTTCAGTATCAGTCAGTTCAGTGTTCATTCGTAATAGTGTCGGCACAATGGCGTCGTTTGCGTGATTTTGATTTAGTTTTTTAGGTTATGTATGTAGTTAAACTTTTTTTAAGAATTTAATTGTTAAATTGTTAACCATGGAGTGCATTGTTGCGAACGTTGATCATATGCGCTTCGACATAGAAATTGCTTTAGATGAGCAATATGGAGCGTTACCTCTACCTTTCACTGGGATGGACAGTAAGTAAACTTTAACTTTACGAATTCTTTTAGGTTATACGCTTTGAGCTATTTACAAGAGTTTCAGTGATTTTATCAATAAACAAAATGTTAGGAAGTCCTGAATTTATACATTGACACGATGTTTATGTCCTTGAACCATTATAAGATATGAAAAATTCACTTCAACAGTGGTTTGTGTTTACTGTTCAGTCAACATTATTTACCATCATTTTTAAGACAAAAATAAAGCGTGTCACTGCGTTTTTATAACTCAATTTAATAATTTGATTTGTTTTCTTTTTACAGAATCTGTCGCGGCAGTTTGTCAATTTTACCCTAAAGGAACATGTACTAAAGGAGCAGCCTGCCCATTCAGACATGTTCGCGGAGACAGAACAATTGTTTGTAAGCATTGGTTGCGAGGGCTTTGTAAAAAGGGTGACCAGTGTGAGTTCTTGCACGAATATGACATGACGAAAATGCCAGAATGTTACTTTTACTCACGTTTCAGTAAGTATATAATCCTTTTAGAGCTGAAATTTTAATTATATTGTACTATGCACATTTACTAATCAATATTTGAATTTTTAGATGCTTGCCACAATAAGGAATGTCCATTTCTGCACATTGATCCAGAAACTAAAGTAAGAGACTGTCCATGGTATGACAGAGGTTTCTGCAGACATGGCCCATTGTGCCGTCATCGGCACGTAAGACGAGTGTTATGTATGGCTTATTTGGCAGGATTCTGCCCTGATGGATCCAGTTGTAAATTTATGCAGTATGTATTCACTTACTTTTTACACTTTTATTTTGACATTGTTTTTATAATATACATATTTTAATGCTTACCCTCTTTTTTAGTCCAAGATTTGAGTTACCAGCTATCCAGGATATGCAGCCCAAGGAAGGCAAGAAAGTCTTGATCACCTGTCACTTTTGTGGTGAAACTGGGCATAAAGCAATCTACTGTAACAAGATACCTCCGGATATGCGCGAACAACATGCACGCCAGGAAATGGATCGTGAGTACCATCGCGGAGGAGGCGGCGGCGGCGGCGATCCTCACCACCGAATCAATATGCACAATGGACCACGTAACGACGTACCTCGGGGACCGCAAAAGCCTCTCGAAGAAGTCACATGCTACAAGTGCAGCCGTAAAGGTCATTACGCAAACAAGTGTCCCAAGGGTCATCTGGCCTTCCTTAGTCATGCAGGCAACGGCGGAAGCGGCGACGCTGGTGGAGGAAATCTCTAAAACGAATCAGCGTAGACTGTACATGGCACATAAACTTTTGCTCAGTGATGAATTATTCACTGATGATCCTCTTCTCATTCTTGAGGCACTTGCGGTCATTCGTTACTTTGAAGTTGACCGTTCCTCGAATTTCTACTATTGTTTTTTCAATAATCCAAGATGGTTGTTTAGTGAGAGTGGCTCTATAAAATAGCAGAATTCAATTATTTTACCACATATAGACATATGCATTTGATGTGAACTATAAAAGAAATTTATTTTCAATGCAAGAAATGTTTGTTGGAAGAACGATTATACATAGAGATGTATAATTATTCTAGAAGAGGACTGTACACATTAGTTTATAAGAATGTGAAATATTATATTAGTTCGAGAAAAATTCTGCATGAATGTGCTTGCTTCGGAGAAATCGTGATTATTAGAACTAAGAAGATCACTCATTATTACTTGTGTTTGGACGAATACTACTTTATGTTTCGTAAAGAAAGTAAGAAACATCTTATATTATGCAGAACGTTGTAGTTCTACGTTATAATAGTCATTTTAAAACATATTGATGAAACCTAACTAAAGGACTTTTTCAAAGTAACAAACTTGCTGAAGTCCAAAGCACTAGTGTTTTCTTCAAATGCGAATGAAGTAACTCGTCTACTATCTCTTGTGAAGAGATGAAGAATTAAAAATATTGAACAAGAAATCATTGATTAGTGAGGAAAGCAAATTGTACAAAGTCCATTTTTCTATAAATACTAAAAATAATGTATGGATACTTTCTATAATGATCATAATGAACTTAATAAATGTAATTAAATTTTTGGAGAAAATGTGATTAGATTACTGGTAACTGAAAAGTATAAAGAAAATTAAAGTGTTATAAATTATATTTACAAATGAGTATTCGAAAAATCTCATTTAATTTAGAACACAACAATATCGCAGCTTTATTAAGGAAAAATTACAACCAAACACCTCCTTTGGTTACTTGATTAAATTAATTTAAAATAAAAAAATGTTAGAGACGTAGAGGATATTTTAACTTATTTTACCAAGAATAATTATGTATTTTTGGGAAATAACTCTATGTAGGTATAGTTTTAAGATAATTTTTTTCCATTTGTAAAAAATAAGCTTGTAAATACACACTTTAAATAGTGGCAGTATATTTTATTTACTAAAGATCCTTACACATAAATATGATTAATTATACAATGTTTCATTAAGGGAAGATGTCTTATGCATGTTTGACTCATTTGTAAATCAATTTTATTGCAAGATGAAGACAAACAACATTTTATTCGCTCATTTATATGGTCTTTCAAACCAATTTCACAAGTGATGAAATTTATTTTAAATTGTTATATACATATTTTTAATAAATTGCAGAACAAGAATTTTTGCACTGGTCTTTTTCTTCAAGTTTTACATTTACCACTTCTCGTCTTTTTTAAAATCAATCAACAGTTATATACCCTTTTAAACTACAAAATTTTAAAATCAGTTTCTCACCAATGATTTTACTACAGTTAATTGATATGATTGCAAACTTAATATTTAAAAACATTTCTCATGAATATTTTCTTAATCATTTCTAAGAAACTAGGCTATAAGCTAAGAACAAATATAACTGAATATTTGCTCATTTGTTCCATAGGGCCTTTAAATAAAAATAAAATAGGGACAAAAAATAATTTTAAATGATTATTTAATTACAATTCAAGTACTGCAACACATCAATGTAAAATATATACAAATGATCATGACTTGAACTTTGAGTACGAATTAAGTTATTGCACCATTGTCAGTAAAAAAGGATTGTAAAAAATTGTTAACTCTATTTCTAATATAAAACGAGTATAACTCTAAGATTGACAAACTTAATCTAGGTATGAGCAAATATCCTCATGCATCAATTTCTTTAGATCAACAAAAATTAATGGTGTTTATATAATTAGTAATCCATTAAAAATACTGTAGTCCGCTGGGTATTGGTTCTGAGTATAATATATTATTTTTAAACACTTTTTGTAATTAAGTACAATTCAGTCATCGCGGCCGCAAGAGAGGTGGAGTTTTAGTGAGTATGCCTGGCGTCCGTCCGTCCCACGCCAGGAGAGTCTCACACACGGGGAGTCTCGTACGGCTCCTGTCATGGTGCATAAAGCATTTCTCCAACTCTCCGGATAAACAAAAAAAAAAAAAAAAAAAATCCATATTAATAATACTTTGGTTCGTAATTTCAAATGTCCATTGTATTAAATACTCTTAATTTTCAAATATACTATTTGATATTAAAATATTGAACTACAATCTAATGAATTTAAACTTGATCTTGAATTTAACAGCAATCAAGCAAATCTACCCAGGGCTGAATAATGTCAATCTCTAGAAAAACATTTGCAACAATGTAGAAAACCTGGTGAAAAAATGTTTCTGAGATATCAATAAAAAAACACTTACTTTGATCTTTAGTAACAAACGTGCTTATAAATTTTACTCTATATGTTGTTAAAAACGCGTAAAAATTGCAAGTTTTTTAATGATGATCTTGTCATATGTTTTATTTTCTTGCTAAGTCACGTAGAAAAGTTTGTAAACAATCAATAAAATTTTAAAATTTTATGTGTAAAATGGATTTCAGCTCATTTTAGGCTCTCAAGAATGATTAAACTTACATACACACATAAGATATTCTAACATGTAAACAATTATTTTTAAAAATTCCTTCTTCAATTCACTGATTTGTAGTTGCTTTTTTTAACAACTTTGCTTTTGACAATTAAGTATGGACTTAGAAAAAAGATAATTTTCAGAATTATTTCACCACCAGGAAATCAATGACTCATTAAACAATATATCAGTAGGCTTTTGCCATCATGTTGAGCCATAATCAATAACTTCGACATGATTAGCTGGAAAAAGTCCATAAGTTCCATCAGGGGCTAAACCTTGCCACCACCCTTCATCGATTGCGTCGATATGAGTAATAATATCTCCAGGATCAAAAGTGATTTCGGTTTCATCAGCAGCTTGATAATCGTAGAGAGCTCGCGCCTTCATACCCTGGTTATTAGGATCTAGATACAAATACTGCCCAGTTTCCAATTGGCCATATAATTCATTTTCAGCATCCTCTAGATTCCCTAACGGTATATCTTCATTATATTGCAAAACGTTGTTTTCAACAATGGAATTCTCTTTTATAGGCGGCGACTCTTCACGCTTAACTTGAATATCATTTTGGATTTGTGGTGCTATTGGCTGTGGTTGTATTTGAGGTGGTGTCTGCATTTTTGGTTGTTGTGGTTCTGGTTCGGGTTCTGGCTGCGGTTGCGGTTGCGGTTGTGATTGCGATTGCGGTTGCGGAGGAGGTTGTATTTGTGGTTGTGGAGGCTGTGGTACTTGTGATTGTAGAGTTTGTGATTGTGGAAGCTGTGGCTGTGGTGCCTGCGGTTCTGGCTGTGCCAGAGGCTGTATTTTTTCAGGTTTGATCTCAGCATTTGATTTGTTCCTGAAAGAAATATTTCTTCATTACTTTTAATCTATAGAAGTTTTTTGTAAAAGAGGATTGTTTATCGATTTAATAAAAACAATAATTTCACGATTAACTTACTCAATTTTAATAGGCTCCTTCACTTTATTTTGTTGAAGTTGACTTTGTTCGAATGCTTTTTTCGCAGCTTCCACGTGATTTCCTTTATGATGTTGAATCAGTGGAGTTCGAGTCTGCCCAGCACTGCTATTTCGTTCAAATATGGCTCTTGCATTTATTGTACGTTGAGCTATCAACTCTTGGGCTTCTTTGCTTCTCTGTCTGCGTAGTTCATCACTCCTGGATTTAGGCTCATCATCAGAATCACTGTTTCTTTCATTTGCAACAATATTTTGGTTTCTTAAGTTTTTAATTTCTTCAGCTCTTTGTTCAGCTTGTCTCTGTCTGGTTGTTATATCTTCTCTAGTTGTGATCTGAATATAAAAAATTAAAAAATGTGCATTCTGAATCATCTAGGATATATTTTAACGAAAAACTATAAATACCTTTTGTTCTCGCACTTTGCTTTCTGCTTCCTCGCGCTTTCTTACTTCCTCTTCAAGTTTTCGTCTATTTTGTTCCTGACGAGCGCGCTCTTGTTCTAGACGTTGTTTTTCTTCTATTTCCTCTTTTTGCCAAAATTGATCCCTTTCACTTGCATTAATCTCTTGAGCTGGTACAACTCTGAAAACGGAAATTGAATTTTATCATTTATAGACTTTCAATATCATTGATTCAGCTCAAGCATTGAAATTTATCTTACCTGCGATATGTAGTTCCCACAGGTCCTGTACGCTCTCCATTCTCACCACGAGGCTCATTAAATTTATAAGTTGAGGCTGTAGCACGTGAGAGTTTATCCATGATTAAATCTACTTCAACTTCTTCATCAGACCTAGCATTTATGGTGATGTGTGCTCCTTTCAACAACCTTTCTATATCTCTGATATGGTTCGCACAGGTTCCCTTTCTCACAATGGGGGCACCTTCTCCTTGCTGAAAACATTTTGTATTTTAGAGACTACAGTTTTGCAATAAATAGTAAAAGTACAGAATATTTATTCAGATAATTGTTTACCCAATTGATAAGCAAGCATTTTGGCAATGTAGTTTTCATATCAATGACTCGGCAAAAAGCATACTGTATCATTCCACTGTTCAACTCCTCTATCATCTCTTCCAATCCTCCCTTTCCTGTACTAACCACTTTCAAGTTGTTCGTTTGGCCTTCATAGCCATACACAGCCCTGTAAAGTAAATTTTATCATTATTACTAACAAAACATTAACATATAAATAGGAAAATTAGCATTGTAAAATTTTTGATCACATCTAAATATATGCATAAATCATGAATTTCAATGTAAACATGTTATTAAAATTCATATTTATAAATGTTCGTACAAAGAGTCTCATCAAGACTTGTGTGATAAGTACATGTGAATGCGGCATATGCACCAAGATAACAGAACATTTCAATTGCTCCAAAACACAAGTGATTGTTGATGCAAAAAAATTTTATTCACGATAAAACGAAGTTTTCAATAAAAGAAAAAAAAAAGAGAAAATGCAGCGTTGCATGCATGCCAGACTAATAGCTGCTCCAAAATAAAAAAGTCAGTCGTGGCATCGTCCCGACAATAGCATGGGAAATAACACACTTAGACGCATTAATTATCCGCGCAAGAGTAGTACACCTAAAGTGGCAATTATTAAGAATGAGAAATTGAGAGCAAGCCACCCGAGAGTAACGACGACAATTCGTCGCGTTCCCGGATATCTAACGATAAGACATGAGACATTCTCGCGTATCTCATTCCGTGTACATTCATACACAAGGTACATTCTCGAAAATCGCAAGAAAGCCACCCCCGCAAAGTCGCGCTGTCGGCTTCCCACCGGCGAATTCCTACGAATTCTTCATAAACTCGTCAAACTGAAAAGCTTACTTTGAAATAATTTTTCCGTTAAAAAGCGAAAAAGTAGGAGAGACAAATAAATCAACTTGCCAATTTGTGGGCGACTTGTCGTCGACCACACTCTGCCAGGCGGCCACCAAGGCGTCCTTGTTTTTCGTCAGGTTAATGGCCATTTTTCGCTCGCTGATTGCCGTATCACTTGTATCGCATAATACCGGCCAAGCGCCGAGTCGTTCCTCTTCGCTACACGAAGATTTATAAACAAATTCGACGAGTCGACGACGCTGCTGCACCTTACTCACTCGTCACGCACACTCACTGCATGATTTTTTTCAGACACTACTGATAGCCATATACCGGGGGGGCTCTGATGTGCTCTCTACTCCTACAGTCTGCACGGTCTACACTCGCTGACTCGACTCGCGCAATAAGCAGCGCAAGCTGATATGTCAACGCCCAATTGTTGCCAACCTGCCGGATGGATAGTGGGGCATTGGGCGAACTCGTGGCTCGTGGGGGAGTTTCGCGATGTTGATATAACGTAATAATATACGTCACGTATCTTTACGCGCAAATATTTAAATAAATAATAATTTTTAAATATGAATTCTCAAAATATAAGCTTGGAATTGTGAAATATTCGGTTTAGAAGATATACGATTTTAGAAAATAAGCTGAGTAAGCTGAAAGAATGAAGCTTTGTTCTACGTGATTCGGGATTCTGGAATTTAACTGCTTTCCAAGTGTTTTTCCGCGGAGAGCGGCCTATATTGACGGTCTCAAGCCCGAGAAAACGCAGAGAGGAAGTGTTATTATATATTTATTAGCGAAAAGTACTATACATCAAGAGATAGATTTTAGGCGGAGATCGAAGGGAGGATTGGATTCTGGAATCTGGGCGTGTCAGGATGAATGGTTTGGTTTATTTTTGTATCGTAAAATAAATTCAATGTGAATTAAATGTAAAGGCTCGATATAATTAGTTTTATTAACCGATATAAGGTTGTTTAGATAACGAAATAATTTCTAAATGCTTGAACTCGTTCAAAATTACGCGCCAAAACTTGGCGCTAAAAGCCGACGGTCACCGACCGACGACTAGCGCCGTGTATTTGTCTGGTAATTTGTGTTGCTGCTTGCATATGATGTATATTTTTGCATCATCTGTTTTTACACGTATGCGTTTGTTCCGGTGTTTGTTTAGATTGTAATTCGGTGCTACAAGTGGTTTTAAGGAGAAGAAAACATGGATCAACAAATGATTAGAATGGTTCCTATAGGAATAAACGTTGTCATGTCTATTTTCACATACTTTTTGACAGCTCGATTGATCCCTAATCTCAAAGAGAAGTTCATAAAAGCTAACCTTTTCGGAATAGACATGAATAAAAAGGGTGATGACAAAAAACAAATGTAAGTATAGTTTGTCACTTTCCAGGCTATCAATCATATTGTTCATCGATTCTACGTCTTCACCTTAAAAGGCTTTGGAAATTATTTGTGATCATATTTCTTTGTTTTTCAGTCCAGAAGCTTTGGGTGTTGTTTGTGGATGCACTTTCTTAATTACTATGTTTCTATTCATCCCAGTACCATTCAGTGATCATATTTTGAAAAATGCAGAGTTCCCACACAATGAAGTAAGCCAGTACTAGATTTTTATGTTCATTTTCAACATTTTTATGCCCATATGATTTTAGTATTATACTTGATTAACTTATTTGATAGTTGAAATTTTGAATAGTTCCCCTAATATTTTGTGTACTGATTAAATCCATATTTTTCTATATTCAAGTTAAGCATTATATTTTAAATATACTTTATCTGTACTCTGATTTCTTATCTATTTTTCAAAGCACAAGTTTTACTTTGAAACTGAATATTTTTATCACTTCATACTTATCTTTTTTCTCTGTACATCTGCTCAACGAATAATTCTTATTTGCATTTATTCAAATATTGAAATTTTCAATTGCTTTAATTTTTAACTAGCAAAATATATTCACTCAGATGAATGTTTTTTCAGTTTGTTGAGCTGCTGGCAGCTTTGCTCTCCATATGCTGCATGTTGTTACTGGGATTCGCAGATGATGTTCTGGATCTAAGATGGATGCACAAATTATTGTTGCCAACAGTAGCTAGTTTACCTCTGCTGATGGTATACTACGTTAATTTCAACTCTACCACAATAATAATGCCAAAGCCTCTAAGGTATCTCTTTGGATTCTCTCTCAATTTGGGAATTCTCTACTACGTTTACATGGGAATGCTGGCTGTTTTCTGCACAAATGCCATAAATATATTAGCTGGAGTCAATGGTTTGGAAGTTGGACAGAGTTTAGTCATTGCAGCCAGTATCCTTATCTTCAATGTCGTGGAATTGTTTGGTAACATGTGGAAAGCTCACCTGTTCTCCATCTACTTCATGGTTCCCTACATAGCGACATCCTTGGCTCTTCTCAAGCACAACTGGTAAGTCTACGAAGGCATTTTACATTATTCAGAATCAATGAAAGAAGCACATAGGTCGTTTTTAACTTTTATTAAATCAATTAAATCTCTTGCAAATACAAAACAATATTACAGTCTTCTTAGTAAGGAATACTCTTGATCAACGCAAATCTTTCGTAATATTCCCTCAACAAAAAAGTAAAAATAAGAGAACCTATATACGAGACAAGATATGAGCTATATTAGCCTATGTTCATTATGTTACAAGTAAACGCATAAATAATATAACAGTTTGACTGAGTTAAAGGACTCAACAAATCATCAAATTTGGTGTATAAATTCGATATATCATATATATATAATATACATAATTATGCAGTGTACACTGAGCGTTCGAGTACAAGTTAATATCACAGTCGGGGGCGTCGTGATTCTCTCTGTCCATCAGCTGCAGCAGTGTCTTCTGCGTCGTGAGTGTGTGCGAGTCTGAGAGACGAGTGCGCATCCGGATATAATCAGTCCCGAGCCCTGCAACAACACGAGAGGTGCTCGCTCTGGCAGTATAAGATTATAAATTCGTCGCTTGGAGGATCGATCAGTAATAATCAAGCTTGGCATAGAAGTTCTCGACGAGCCAGTCATACTTCCAGGTCTTATTCATGACGGTCTCGGGAGCGTAGTATGACTCCCTGGACTTGTAGGCCCTGAGCAGGCTCGTCTTCTCGTCGAACCACATACCGGTGCCAATGAGGTCCTCGACGAAGGGCACATCGACGTTACGCTCGATCACGAGCTCCCTGGTCTTATTCTTGGCGCGCAGGGCGACGATTATGTTAGCCGGACCCTGACAGAACTGGCAGTACCAGCCGCCGTAGTGGTTCAGATCGCCGATCACGAGGCCAAGGTTCTCGCGCTCGGTGTCGACCTCGTTAGTCAGCTCTTTCTCGAGGACGAGGGAGTTAAAGCGATGGGCTTCGCGCATCAGGCCAACGGTACAGGCGCCTATGGTGATGGTCGTTTTGAGCGGGTGCTGCCAGAAGAAGCCGAAGACGGACCAGCGCAACCGGAAGCCGATGGGCTGAGGCCAGCCGTCGTACGACTTTAGGAACATGAGGGCCCGAGCGTTGAGGATCTGCTCGGCGTCCGTTGTTACGTAGATGTCGTCGTCCCGGATGTTCTTCACGACCTTCTTCACGCGTTCCCAGACGTATTTGGAAATCACGCGCGCAGGTTTCCGTGCCTTCGAGGCCACGTTGACGTACAGGATTTTGTCCTGCTGCTCGGCTAGGAAGCCCTTTGCTGTTTGGACAGAACGTATCAGTTTGATTTTACTTCGTGAAATTATGTCATTCTCAAGATCGTACTTTAAATAGTTTTTTTAATCGAAAACAAACCGCTTACCCAGTTTATGTCGGAAGTTATCCTCAGCAAGGCTGAAGTCACAGACAACGAAGAGATCGACGACCGGGTAGAGCTCCTCGACGATGACTTCAGCGATAGCCGAGTTGTGATCGTGTATGTAGAAGGTGTGTATGACGCGCCTGGCCACCTTACGCTTCTTCAGTCTAACGTTTTGCTTGGAGGCCATAATCGCGCGCCAGACAACCTCAGGTTGGCCGCAGTCCGAGCCATGCCAGCCTTGGTTACAAGCGCATCGGTCGGATGCGGATTGTTGATCTATAGCATCTCGACGCATACGACGATCGTTTACACCGCCGCGCCAGCACAGCGTCTGGTTGTACGCCTGGAAGAGCCGGAACGTTTTGACGTCGCGCAGCGTCGTCTCGCCCGTTACTATGCGCAATTCCATGCTCTTGTTCTCGTAGTAGGCCTGGAAGATGAATTGTAAAGGATTTTATACTTATTTTCTCCAAGTCTCAAGAATATTATCAAAATGAATGTTAAGAAAAAGTGATTTATGTATGTACCTGAGGAGCCTCAGGAAGATCAACGAAAGTGACGGTATCACGTAACGCAGGCGCATTAAGGTCAGCCATGTGAGGCGTCGAGGAGACGTAGATCATTACGATAAGGACCTGCAGGACCAGCAGCGTGTAGAGCAGAGCTAGCTTCCAGTCCAGGCGAACCTGCATGGCTTCATCACCTTCTTTCTCCGACTGATTGTTCTGCTGCTGCTGCTGCTGCTTTTTGTCTGCACTGGAATCCTGCTGCTTCAGTGGAGCGCCGGAAAAGGACGATCCTTCTTCATCGCTGCTGCTGCTTTCGGTGTCACTGCTGCTGCTGCTCGGTGCGGTTCTCCCTCGACTTGATCCTCCTGCTGCTGCTGCTGCTGCTTGATGTGTGGGAGCGACTCTCCGGCGCGGCTGATGCTTCCCCCGATTGGATGCATTTAACGGCGAGATCCTCGAACGTCGAGCAGGACATCTGTAACGAGAATTGGTACATTTTTGTTAAATTTTGTTTACGAAATGTTGAATAATATTGACTTTAGAGAAGATTTTGATTTAAAAATTCAATCAAGAGTAAAGCACTCGAGGCGATTAAGAAGCGACAAAAAAAAGCTCGAGTGTGAAAAAGCCGGAAGTAAGATTGCTCGGAGAGGAGAAGCAAACGAAGCAGACGTCGCGTGACTCTATACAAGTGGAATGTACCGAGAAATCATCGGATCAAACGTGAAAGAAACCATTGAATGAAACTTGACTGGTTTCTTCGCTCCGAATAACGTGAAATAAACAATTCAGTTGAACACTCTTCGAAATCAGCGACTATAAAATCCAAGGCTCTTCACAAGAATCAAGAAAATCAAGTTCAAAAACCAGAATGGCAAAATACATCCGCTGGAATATTCCAAGCTGCACACGACTCGTCCAACATACCTCCCGCTGCATTAAGAGCCTCGGCTAAGTTCAGCACATTGCCCGCATATCCGCGCGAGTACTGTAAAAGACACTCTAGCTCGACGATAATAGCGCGAAGAGAGCCAAGCTCGCGCGGGAGGCCAGAGCCTCTTCTACATCGCGAGCAAAAAGTCGCGCGCTCTGTATGCACACTCGCGAGCGAGGAAGTGATTTCATTTCGCGCGTAATAGAACGCCCGATGGATTGAATCATCGACCTATTATTATGAGTGAAATGTTGATAGTTTCACTCTTGAAATTTCGCAAGATGCTCGTCAAACCGAGCACACAGATCGATGACGTCAACGCTCCATATTTCCCCGGCAAATCGTGGCTTTCCGGACGTGGATTGCGGTCTGCATGCATGATACATATAAGTACCTACGCGACGCTCACGTTTCTTGGTCATTCGATCGTATGCAAGCGGAGATTTTTTTTTTTTACTTGAACGAGCTGCGGTCACGCGAGGTGAATTTAGCTTTCGACACTTGTTGGAGCTTTCCTGGGGTCATTGCACTTTCGAGTTGGGTTAATTATCGAAGAAAAGTTTTATTTTTTGACAAATTAGTATATTGCGGGAGAAGTGATAGAAGTGGTCGGTATTAACTCAGGAGCGAGACTCATTATCGGAAATTAAAAGATCCGTGGTATTCGATAATTGCATTTCTTTGGCCAGTCGCAGACGTGGAAGTGTAGAACAATGGGGACCATAGAGAATAGCCCGTTGCCTCGAGGCGGCCACACCTGACGGCCAGTAATATTGTCTGGCTGCTCACGAAGTCGATTTGTTGAAGTTCGGCTCGTCGGCGTTTTACTAATGCAATTTTGCGCTTGCGAGAAAGAATTTTTCCGACAAAAATCATTACCGACGAGGTTGAACAATAAGCGTAACGGACGAGTAATTAAAAAGTTTAATTCTAATCTCATCGCTTTTATGTGTGTACACACTGGGGAACAATGTATTCTCTTTCAGACACGGCTAAACGAAAGCTGGTTTATTATAGACTGAAAGAATATAGAAACGATCGATCAAGGAAATTGAGACATTGTCTAAACTTGGCACGTATATTGTTGAAATTAGTTGGATGTGTGAAAGCTCTATACATTTTTTAGGACGAAGCTTTTTCGAAAATATTTAAATGAGCTTAGTTAAAGATATTTTTTAAATTGCAAGTATTTTCAAAAGTATCTAAACCGTTATCGGCTTTAAAAAAAAAAAAAAAAAAACACAGCAAAGTCTATTACTTTCTTAATGAACGCGTTTACACTCTATTACCACAACGAACCCTAAAGAAAACCTCAAGCACTAGAGCAACATTAAACCCACTTTATTAATACGCAAACTCTTGAAGCATCCACCGTCTAGAGACAGGCTATATTTATAGCAATCGTCCATGGGTTTACGCCCTGAATCTCTAGCTTCTGCGCGCCCGAGAAACACAACACCACCCCAGTTTGCAATGAAACCGTTACATCGTCCAAAACCTCGCCACGCATTTATTCCACCACAACAATTCACACTCTATCTTTCCCTTAGAAAAAAAATTAAAAAAAAAAAATACTCTTATACAATTACCACACTTCCCTCGAAAAATTCATCTCCACACACTGGTAGTCGTTCCGAAAACTCTCATTTCCCCGCAAGCACAATGATCCTTTGAACCTCTCGTGGTAGAAGCCCCAGACGGAGAGTAGAGAGAAAAAAAACGAAAGAGAAAATCACCTGCAATGCACAGAGTCGAAAGTTGAATCGTCTACGGAAGGGACGAGCTCGAGAGAGCAAAAGCTCTACGTACAGAAGCTGCGATGCTTTGCTGCTGAGCGAATGAGCGAGACAGAGAGAGAGAGAGAGAGAGAACAGCCCTCGTGCGAAGTCGGAAAATCGATGGGGCTCTTCACTTCACTTCGTGGCTGAAGTTACATGCGCATTCACGACCTTCCCAGGAATCGACCCCGCGGCTCAGCGGGTTCAATATTTTCGCGAGATACTGCTTACTCTCCGCGCTGTTTTATTTTACTCCTATGTGAGGCTTTTAGGTTAGTCAGTGTTTTGTTGTGTTTGTATTATATTTGAAAATTTAGCTACAACTTTTGCGTGAAGACGACACTTCACCGGACGTCAAGTCCAAGAGCAAGCGACACTATGTATATATAGGTTTGATAAAGGCCAGGTCGTTGGACCACTGACGTCATCTTCGCGTCATCCGCTAGACGTCATCGGAGACGAGGAACACCTGAGCGTTATAATGAGCTTGCGTGTAAAAATAAACGTAGCCAAACAGACTTGCATTTCCAAGTGCAGGCACTTGGCTCTCCCTCTCGTTTTACATGCCTCCTGTGAAGGGAGTGTTTTTATTTTTTCTTTGAAAGGGTACAGGCGGAGGAGCTTAATGAGAACGATGGGGTGTTATTTTTCGAATTTTAAGAAAAAGCTTTCTCTATACACATAATAGCAAGTTCCTTCACCCCGAAAAAATTGATCTACACGAGACCTCCCAATAACCCCCTTTACACGAAAAGAAACAAAATATATCTATACCCCAATTTCTCAAAACTTACTGAGTCAGCCGAGACAAGTTGCGCCGTCGTGCGTATCGACGCCGGGCCGTATCACCGGGAGTCAGTCCCACGAGCAGCAGCAGCTGCCTCCGGATTCCGTCAATGCTGTCGGCTACTACGAGCCTCCTCCGATCCACCTCTCATATTCTCACACTGACTCGCTGTACACTATATAGTCCAATTCTATTGCTCTACTCTTTCGTGTGAGTATATGTATACAACGATATCGGCAACTACGACGAAGCTCCGAAAGCTATAGAGAGAGAAACGTATCGGGGAAAACCACACCCGGCGAATCTCTGAGACGTGTATGCGAGTAGTGTGCAGTCGAGCGCCTGGTTACGAGGACGACGCGATGAGCTGCGCACGCGCTGCTTGTTTGATACAAGGGTGTGGAGAGGAGGGTGAGAGGGTGGGGGGTGGAGATTTTTTGAATGGGGGCGGAGGGTGAATTTTTTTTTTTTTTTAGAGGTGGTGGTGTGTTGAGTGTTTGATTAGCCTGAGGTGGTTTTTTGGAAGATTGTGTTTGCTTAACGTTTTCACTTTCGATGCGGAGAGAGGACACTTTTTTTGGGGGGGTTGTGATGAGATGAGAGGATTTTTTGTAGAGGTGCAAGGTTGAATTTTTTTAATTTTTACGAAAACTAAAATTATACACCCATTGGGTAAATTCGCACTTCTCTCTAAAACGCGCAGTATATAGGAGAGTGTAAACAGCGAAGTGAAAACTGCCAGACGGCTACTGCGCGTCAGCCGTCAGTTTTATAATTCATCAAACGAAGCGTTCGAAAACAGACCAGCCGATATACGACGACGACGACGCTGTTCGAACTTGTCTGGTGTACTACTACTCCTCCCATTGTCCTGTCACGTGAAAGGGTTGAAGGGTTCCGATAACGAAGGATTCATTTTACGCTGACCCCCCCTGATGTGTGTCTGTCTGAGCTTCTGCAGAAGTCTAGCTTGCTTGTGTATATAATATATGCACCCTTTAGACAAAACTGTTGTCTGCTTGTATACTTGTTGTATGCGATATGCGCGTTATGCGATTGTGCAGATGCGCTTGATGAAATTATACATATTATAATAACGCATGGAGAATTTCGTGTAAAGGAAAAGTTTGAGGATCGATTCTGTATATCTATACGGGGAGCATATTGGCATTTGCGATTTATTGAAAAAAATTATTGCGGTTAACACGTGTGTTTACACTTGTCCGCTATATCTATATAGGTATATACAGGGGTGCTTGTGCGGATTACACGCGGCTCCCCTAGTTTAATGAAACCATGGATCATTTATATTCGAGGGGTAGAGAGAGAGAGAGAGAGAGAGAGAGAGAAGCCTGGCGTGAGTCAGGCGTGACTCACGCCGCACTTCGATCTATTGGTGGGTAACAAATAATATTTTGCACTTGAGATTGCGTGAACAAAAATTATAAATGATAAAAAGTCTTAACAATCCTGTTAGAGATGAATAATTAGTGAGAAAAGTACTGAAAAACTGGTCCTTTAGTAGAGCGAGTTTGAAATTATTTTCGGATATAATCCTCTGCTGATCTCATCGTCATGAGAGGATTCCGTTTTTTTTTTTTTTTTTTTCTTAAGAAGCTTAAAATAGCTTAATCTCATATGGACATCGCGTGCAAACAGCGTTTTGAATTACTTTGTAGATAATAAGTAAATAACGAAATTTGACAATGACAATGAGTGAATTATTCAATTAGCTCAAAGAATATCTAATAATATGCATCAGCTGCTTTGAAATTAAAACTTCCGACGGTTTTTATTTATCAAGCTCGCAGTAGTAATGTAGGCAGTATATGCGTAGGTGGCGAATACCAACGGATGTCGGAATCAATCCGATATACACGATCGAGATGCTGATTTAATAGAGAAAGTTTGAACGTATCCAACGCTTGAATCTCGCCTGCTTTTGCCTCGATATTTACTTCTAGCGTACGTTTCAAAAATAAAAATAAAAATACATTTCTATTACCAATAGAATTTTTTTTTCTAAAAAAGTGCTAGTTGTTGTATAAAATCAACATAAAGTTTTTACTAATTCTACTCGAAACCTCAGTCACACATTTCATTCGTCGATTCTTTTGATCCAGCACTTGATTCCCCTCCATCGCACATGCAGCCGTAAAAAGCCTCTCAGCTGCATCATCCACTTTCAAGACCTACACCCGTCATCTCTTCTCTCTCTTTCTAAAAAAGACGTCCGCATAAGAAACAAAGGATTCTCCCCTTAACCCACTAAACTCCCTTCTATACGCCCAACCCGTTCGAATTCCGAAGCGTCTTTTTCATTCTTCTTCTATACTTATATGTATGTATCTCAGAGTAACCATCTCCAACTCAGACATTCTTATACCGTAATCCAGACACGTGCGCGCGTGTCTTAAAAAAAAGGCCCACGAAAAAAAAGGACGTCTCACCTTTGTCCTGCTCATTTGCATACAGGCGTGTGTGTCACGTGTGCTGTGTATGCGACGAGTCATTAAAACAGCCCTGACTCATTAATTTGCGCGCAGGACGTTTTCGCCGGATGAGTCAGACATAGACAGACGGGGGTTGAACGAACGCGACGGAAAGAGTTCGATGCTATATATATGCAGGAGACATGTCCTTAGGCTAGGCTGCACTTGAAGTAGTAGTGAGGGGAGGATGTGGTTGGGCTTCGATTGCACGCGATGATTTTTATTGCGGTTGGAGTGTGTATAGTATGTATACTTGAACTTGTATCTGTTAGCTGGAACGGATGTGGCTTTTTTTTTTAATTTTTGAAAATGTGTAGTACGAATTGATTTGAAAGTAGTGCATGAAACTCTAGTATAATATTGTGCAGTGAGTAAATTGGTATTCAGTTGAGTTGATTGCGTGATATAATGTCGAAGAAATTGACCTATTAAGGCTTTATTGCACTTGACAAATGTCGACCTGATATACTTACACTAGATAAGCTCATCTGCGAATATAGAATCGTCCCTAATAGAAAACTTGATAAATAACGAATTAAAAACTTTCGAACCTACTTAAAAATCATTCAACCATTAGGCATTACACCACACCCCTCTACTCGTCGAAAAAAATGATACGAAAGTGCTCTCTGTAATTCAGTACGTACAACAATTTCTCGCGCGAATTAATGTCATTTGCGGCTAGCCGATGCTCGCGCTGTTTTATTTTCGCAGTAAAAGACATTATTGTAGTGCAGCTGACATGTGTATCAAATTATATACATGCGAGGCTCCGAGAATCTTAAATGACGTTGAAAACAGTCTTGATTGTATACGCGACTGTTATGCAGTCGCGAGCAAATTTAAAAAGTAGACGAGAATTAAATTGGCTTTGATTGTTTCAAGGACAGAGTACTATGGTAAAAGATGCTGAAGTGCGAGTATATTTTGAGAAAGTAGAGGATTGGAGAATATGTAAAAATATGTGAGCACACACGTGGTACGAATCTGGTAGCTTAAGTTGCCGGTATCTGTCCCCTAATGCTATTTTAGAATACTAAGCGAGGCGGTAAAGTTTTTTGTAAGAGTCGGATGCTTTATGAGATTCCGCTTCTTGAAATCACTTGGAATATAAAGGTTTTGGAAAAAATGTCGGTGTAAATACACATAAAAAAATTAATATTATAACAAAATACTTTTATTTTGAAAGATCGTTATTTTTCCTGATAAAATTCGAAAAAGAAAACCATTATAAATCTATAGCTATGCTGCTGTAACCTCTGTCTTTGTCTCCAATTTTTTTCTAATACCTATATTAAATCCTCATCAAAACTCAACTACTGCAAAAATTCAACTAACCAATCAAGCCTCCTGCTCTTCTCTCATCAACTCCACAACAAACCATCACTGTCCTCTTCGCTTTCAACAAAAATCACCTCAAAACTCTCTACACTTAAAAAAAAACCACCAGCACAAGCACACGCACACAGATAATAAGATCCGCTGCTTCCTCGAGCTCAGTCCGCGCAGTACTGCGCGCCGGGGATTTCGAACAGCTGCCCAATGCTGTACACTCCACTCTCTCTCTCTCTCTCTCTTTCTCTCTTTCTCTCTCCCCCGCCAGCTTTTCATCGCGCGGTACAAATCTCAGCGGCAGCCGGCTACCGCTCGAACATCTGCCGATTCTCTGACCTGCAGTGAAAATAAGTATATGTATATAACAGGTGATGCAGCCCGAGGAGAGATCTGTGCAAGAGACATATAATGCGAGAGAGGAGGGTGCTTCCTTTGGAAATGGCAAAGTTAGGAAACGGACGGAAGTTTTATACGTAGTTTTGCACTGGGTATTGCGTCGTGCACTTGTCAACGCTGTGAGGTTTATTGGATGGGTACTGCGAGTTGGTGGTGTGTTGGAGATGCTTTTTGAGAGGATGTTGAGGATACACTTTTAAGAATCTGTTTAGTAGTTTATATACACAAATTTATTGATTCCGAGATAGATGTGAGAATTTATGCAAAATTAGCGATGTAAGTTACTACTAATATAGAAATTAGAGGTGTTGACTTACAAGAGTATTTTTTGGATTAAGTTAATTTTTTAACGTTTGTCGCATATACACCTGCATATAGATGCCCATCGATTTTTCACTTTCTGATACTTATATACGTTTGGATACTTCCAGTATCCCGTAACCTTGCTGCATCTTATACACTTCTTGCAAAGTATATCGGTGTTACGGTGTAGCCCTCGAGGATCACTTTACAAAAAGCATAAGCTGTATCCATATTGCCTTTTTTATCTCATTGCCCGCATAAACTGCTCATGCACTTTTTTCGTTACATAATTCACAATATTACCACGTACCTCCTAAATAAGCGTTTATATTTCATTAATAAATTTAATATCAAAACTTGTGCTCCGAATAATAAAAAAAATTATTAAAATTTTTGCATTTCCTGTTCATGAAGAAAAAATCCTTTGTGTTGCAGGTACCCTTCACGAGTCTTCGTGGGAGACACTTTTTGTTACTTTTCAGGAATGACGTTTGCTGTGGTCGGTATAATTGGCCACTTCAGCAAAACCACGCTGCTCTTCTTTATTCCCCAAATACTTAATTTCCTGTACAGCGTGCCCCAGCTCTTTAAAATGGTGCCCTGTCCCAGGCATCGGCTACCGAGGTGAGCTTTATTGCACCATCCTATTTAAAATTAATCGAAAGCGAAGAGCACTTTTTTAACTTTATTCGTTCAACGAGCTGGCTACAATATCGGTTACATTTATTCAATTTTTCTTCTTTTTTTTTTTTACAGTTTTGATACAAAAACTGGTAAATTAAAGCCGAGTACGACGAAGTTCAAGAAAAGCGATTTGAATATTTTGGGTAAGACGCTCTTGGTTATAATTTTGAAGGTATAATAAATATCAGCGTAAAATATCTAATTCGTCTATTTGCTTATAGGGAGGTTTGTCATGGGGATATTTCGAACTTTCAAAGTCGTCGATTGGATGGAGGATGAGGAAGGTAATGTCGAATGTAATAATTTGACGCTCATAAATTTCGTGCTGATTAAGGTTGGTCCCATGAGAGAGCCAACTTTGACTACGATACTGCTGATTATCCAGGTAAATTTAGATTGCTTACGTTAAGATACGGAATAATTAAGCTATAGTAAACGACGAAAGACTTTTACGTAAGCGTGTTTGCTTGGCTTTCACTAAAAAGAATTTATTTTAGATTGCAGGCACTTTATTAGCCTTTGTGATAAGATACCCGTTGGCGTCCGTCTTTTACGATATTTGAGAAAGCAGCTCCAAAGCGTCCGAGACGAATTTTACGAATGTATGTACATTCTTGCTGGAATGTATGTTCTCAGGTCGACTGATGCAAAGCCAACAAATTCTTGTTCTTCTAAGTTCCTTGACACTGCCGTGTGAAACACAAGAGTATAGTCGACGATAATTCCAAAGAATGGGGAGTGATATATATAAGAATAACTAAAAGTGAATTTATAGATACTAGCGCTAGAAATATATATATTTCTTACAAACGTTGAACCTTTTTTTTAACACATCTGTACAGAGCACCACGATGGTGCATTATAAATAACAATATTAAGTTTTTGTAAAGTGAATCATATACATAATTAAGCTTCATATTGTCGATAATATAAGATTAAAATTTATACTTATATGTACGAGAAAAAAAATCGTGATTGAGAATTCACAATGTATATATGTAAATGGTTTTTTATAGCCTTAATCTGGTAAATAAACCTTACAAAAGTCGAATTTCACTTAAGAAATATACTACAATTATATAACATTGTATTTTAATATACACCGCTTGCAGGACTCGACAATTCAACAAGAACGGATCGTGTTGTGAAAAATACATGTACGTAATTTCAACTTTCCATAGTACCGGTTTCCTCTTCGACGACTAGTTAAGTGATATCGGTAACATTGTCATTTGACAAAAAATATACGTACAAAGCAACCGAACTTAGCAGCACACACGCAATTCATAAAAAGTGAAAAAGTATTGTATCCGGCGATTTATTTTCTACATTTTAAAACAGCAATAATTTTGTTCGGAGTAGTAACAGTAATTTGCGCGTATTCCACACATTGATTTTTTTTTAAATTCTATACTTGTTATTTTATATTGTTTGTTGTTTCACGCAAGTTAATGTTTTTTTATGCTTCACTGTTAACTATGAGAAAATAAATATTCACCAGATTTACAGTTTGAGTGATCGTGTGAAAAAAGTGTTAAACTATACATTATTCGTTCCTGATATAAATCGGACGCCGTTAAAAAATTTAATCAAGTCCTACGTATTACGCAAATCATTGCAAATTTTCTTGTCACTGTTTTCCATGGAATAAGTCCACATTAAATGCATTGATTACCAACTTTTGTTTTAACAGTTAAGAATTCAAGATCTTGATCTGAATGGCTTGAGCAAGAGTCAATCATATTCCATGTTTTCTTAGTAAGAAGCTTTTGACTTTTGTTTAATCACAGTCCACAGATTTCTGGTCTGATAAGTTATGTAATTGATGGTACGTTTTATTGATGTGTAGAATTTCCATGGTTAGAGAATTAAACTTCTCAAGACAGTTCTCGAAGGGATCTTATTATGTCTGATCCTAGCCTATCGGAAACCGTTAATTGAGCTTGCGCTGCATCTCGTAGGCTGAAAATGTGTGTCAATTCCATAGAAGTACGTCCTAAAGCTAAAGCTTTATCAAAAAGACTTATAGCGTCTTTGAGATTTCCCCTGTATAGAAATAATTTTTTTTAGTACACTAATTTTTTATTGAAAGATAAAGGCAAAGTTAAATAAAAAAAAAACGTACCGTTGAACTTCGATAGTTCCCAATGTTTCATAAGCAAATTCGCATTTGTCGTCGAGTTCAATCGCCTTTCTGATATACTCAACAGCTTTTTCGATATCGTTTTGCCATTGCAACTGTAATAATCCTCTGTACACTAGGATAGTGGCATTTTTAGGGTCACGTTTAGCTGCTTTGAGAAAGTATGAATCAGCCCTTCCAAAGTCTTGGGAGTCCACTAACATCTACCAAAATAATAAATTGTTTGTTACACATTGGAAGAGCTTAAATTAATTGACACTCTTAACACACTAAATTTACCTGGGCATATAATGTATAACACTCTGAACAATCAGGGAACTTCTCGAATGCCTTGTTAAAGTTAGTCATTGAAGTATTCATGAGGTTCATGTCTCTTTTAGACACTGCAAAACGATAATCTGCATAACATTTTTGTACATATGCCACACCAAAACCTGGATTCAATTCCACAGCCTTTTCAAAATCTGTTTTTGCTTCATCTACTTTCTCCATGAGTAAATGAACCTGTAAATAGACATGAATGGTTTTTAATGCTATTAATTGACTATTTTTATGTAATGTCAAAATTTGTATACCTGTCCACGATTATGGTATACATCTCCACAGTTAGGATCAAGTTTCTCAGCATCTTCAAAATCGTTGAAACTTTTTTCTGGACTCTCAAGTTGAATATACATGCTAGCGCGTTTAATCAACGCATTGACCTTAAGCTCTTTACTAGCAGCATCACTGCTTATAACAGCGGAGAGATCCTCCAATGCATTTTCATGCTGTCCAAGAAGAAGATAGAAAGTACCTCTAAGTACAAGTACTTCCATCTTGTGCAAGGAATCTTCATCTGACACAAGGCTCTTTAGCTCTTCTATGCAAAGTGGTATTATATCATCGTATTCTTGCTTCTTCAATGCTGTCAGTGCTTTGTTAAATGGCCTAAGTGAAAAATATAGAAAATTTCATTACGTATTGACAAATATAACCATTTTTCAATTATATTCATGACAAATGCGCTTGAGTATATAACTCACGTGTTATCTTCTTCAGTTTCTGATCCATCAATTTTTGCTAAAATAGGATCATTGTGGAAGGCCAAGAAATAAGTACTTATGAAATGTTTGCTAGGCATGATTGGTTTTTTAGTTGCCATGTATTCTTGTGCATGTTGTTTGCCTGTATAAATTAATTAATACATATATATTTTATTTCATATAATAATTAATTTGATAAGATAAAGTGTGATTGTAATTTACCCAGTTGTTTGAGAACTTTATCAGCTGTATAAAGACTGCTTTGATTTGAAAATTTCTCAAGAATACAAGCAGCAGTAATATCTTCTAAAGCAGTTTCCAGTTCATTATTAGATTCCATAGCTCGTGCTCTGCGTATTAAGGCTTTTACATATCTTGGCTTCAATTCCAGTGCTTTGGTACAGTCTGCTCTAACTGCACTGAATTTTTTCTATAAATGAATACAATTTTCACTTAAAGTATGAACTTAATGAATTTTATTATATTTTATAGAAGATAGTTACCAATTTTTCATAGGCAGCTGCTCTGTTTTGGTAAAATGTAGCAAGTTCGTCAACGTTCTCTACAGGGCATGTTTCAATGGCTAGGTTATATTGAGCAATAGCTTCATCAAACTTTCCTGCACTGAAAAACTTGTTTCCTTCTCCTTTGTATTTTTGAGCTTTTTCAAGCGGTGTCTGTAATATAATGAAAAAATACAATTTAATAATAATTTTTAGATTAATTTTAAAATTATAATGATTGATGTAGCATAATAAAAAAATTGGTGTAGATTCTTTTAAGTAGTTTTATATAACATATTATACTTGAGGAAAGATTTTAATTATTTCATGCCATTTTTGAAATTCATAATATATCCTTAAGTTTTGACTTATTATGATTTCAAAGCATTATCTAAACTTGTGAAACCTTATGTATATGTACAAAAGTAAAATTACGTATGTATTTTAATTACTCTGAAAATACTTAGATTGATCTATGCAATTTAATCTAATTATTGATTTTATACAAAGAAATTTAAGTATATCAGTTGAAGACTTTAAGGAAAGTATCAGTACTCAAATACAATCGAATAGAATGCAAAGCATCGTAACATGCATTCCTGATCTTACCACCGATATGAATGAAACCAACCCCACATTTTGAACTACCTTTAGTTACAAATGAACAAAAATCAATAGAATCGAATCACATTAGTAAACACGCTATCAAAATAAACTATAATAAGGCTTAAAGTCATAAAAGCGCCAAATAAAAAAAAAGAACCTAACCTCAGCAGCAGTCACGTTTCCGGGCTTGACAGGGAAGTCTCCGTCGATGGATATCTGCTTCTCGCCGTTCTCGCGGGTGGGCCTCTTCGGCTTGCCTCGACCAGGTTTCTCCTCTGGCTTGTTGGCGCAGTTCTTGTAGTACATGTATCCCAAGCCCAGGGCGACCGGCGCCCCGACAACCAGGGCTAGTTGCCATTTGGGTAAGGAACTCGAGACTCCGCCGCTTGATGCCATAATATACGATGCTCTCGACGACTGTCGACGATCTACTTGGACTTCTTTCTTCGCACTTCCTCGATACCCAGCACTTCTTACTGCTCACCCGGACAGTCGCTGCAGTGAGTCACGCGCGCGCGCACTCTCCCTTTTTCTGGAGACACACGTTTTTTCTCGACGTCGGCGCGAAGAACGAAGCAAAGATGTCGAGTGTGCAGTGTGCATCCATAGGCTCACGCGCACGTGTGCATGTGTGATCTATACTACTTACTTATGTGTGTGAGTATCGAGTCTGTGGTAGTGGTATCGAGTCTCGACGATGTTAGATGGTGTAGTATATACAGTGAGCGTCGCGATATGTGCGTGAATAAATGTGATTAGAGCTAGGCTAAGGCTGCGCGTGTGGATAATACCACTATACAACCTTCTACGCGGGTCAAGGGGATATATCATTTCAGAGCGCGAGTTGGAGAAACTCTATAGGTACTTTTATTTAGAAATTGAGCTAATTACTGCTCAGTCAAGGATGACTTTGTTTATTGTCTGGGCGTAGATTAGTGATTTAAACTCAGGATTTTGCTGTATTTGTTCTAGATTACGCAAGAATGCTAACGGTAGCTTTATTCGCTGAATAATAAATATAGTAAAACACAAAGATATAAATTTGTAAAAAAACTATTGCTGTTCTCAATCGCTATCTCAGTTCTCAAAACTCAATCATGTGAATGTGACTCGGCTTTCAGGTTCTCCAACACCTAGTCTACACCATAATTACCGAACACCCTATCGCTTCGTTTGTTTACCAAAATTTCCTGTTCAACGAACTGTATGCTCCTACTAAAAAAGCCAAATTCGAACAAGTTATAAAGTTTCGCGCCGCACCGCTAATGTGGCGCAGCTGTTAGCTGCATATAATCATCGGCTCCTCCCGCGCACATTACTCGGCGCAGGTGTTTTCCTGGAGTTGTACTTTTAGCCAGCCATCAGTCAGTCATAAGCAGTCTCGATTCTCACTCACCAAAAAAATGGCAACGGCCTGCTGCTGTCAACTTGAGTGCCAGCAGCAGCGAAGTTCGTCGAGCTAAACTTTCTTAGCTGGACGATGACGACGAATCCGTCGAGCTTTAGTGAGTCGTCAATGGTGATGTTCGTCAGCGGTGCTATTGCGAAAGGTGCGCTTTAACGGCTCGCTCTCTCAAGATAACAACAAAACGTGTACGCTGGCATATACGAGCAGCAGCCCCGAGCTGCTGCAGCTGACATTAGATCAAAATGGCACTAAAGGACGACGAGAACACTTGGTGAGTCGATGGAGTGATTTCTTCTTGTTGTCTGATGCCATCTGGGGATGTGAAGAAAGCTTAGCAGTTGCCTTTCACTGGTGGTGCACTGGTTTTGAGAATGGGGAATGTGTTTTTAGAGGGTGATTATTTGTTTGGGTGAATATTTTGGGGGTCTAGATTTTGAAAATTGAGCAGGAAGTAGTGTGTGATCTGGCCTCGTGGCATGCTCTTATCAGCAGTTCATCCTGTTCGACTGGCAACTAAATGCTACGACTATTACGGGCCTAGAGATAGCTGTACTTCCTGATAACCTTCAATTAAACCTGGCAGTGTGGACGGTTAACGCTGCAATGTTAATTGCATTGCTAATGCGAATACTAATGGATTTTGTTCAAAAAGTCATGGAGCGATGGCAGACCTTGTTGCAAAGCTATTTTTGTTGCTTTGTGAAATTTATTCGGGATGTTTTGCAATAGACAGAAATCATCTGTGCAATAGCCCAGTTTTAGAGTTCTTGTTTACATTACGTAATAATGATTTAAATTTAACCTCTGGGTTTATAAATGTTTTCATATCTTGCGTTTTTCTTGCTGAGTTCATCTGATTCAAGCCAACATTTTATTACAGGATATTAGAATTGGAGGCAGCTCTGTTAGATGCAGAGGCACCTTCTGCATCGGACATATATGCCATTTGCAAAGGTCAGCCTGTGCCAGCAAATTTGAGGCCAGACGTTTGGCAGGCTTGCTTAGATGTGACAGATCGAGGAAACCAATTGATTCACTTCAACGAAGTTTTTGATCTTCCAGAGCAAAATATTATAAGAGAAGATTGCCAACAATTAGTTAGTGAGTATTTGCAAACATAAGCAACAGCAAATTCAAAATTAATTCAATTTTATAGAAATTAATCTTGCTTTATTTTTATTTAAAATGGATGCTATATGGTTGAAAATTATTTTGGTAACAAGTTAGCGTATAGCTATTTTGATTCTTGATCTAATGTCCAGTCAGAGAGATAATCACAGATACCTTATCTTTCATATATTTGTGAACTGATAACACATGTATAGTAATCCAAGATTCCTTTTCCTCTCTCTTATAAATGTAATAGTTTGAATTAATAACATTTATGGACAAGTATTCATCAAAATTAATTTTTTTTTCAGATAAGCTTGGAAATGATGATGAGGATAAAGTATCAGTTCTTTCTGACTTGGAATCTATTTTAACTTTTTATTGCAAAAACAGAGGAAAACAATACGAAAGAGGCAATGGATGGCTTGAAATACTTGGCCCACTGATAGCTCTGAAACTACCTCGTTCAGCTACATATAATTTATTCGAAGCTATCAGAGATATTTATATTCCAAGGTAAACATAAATATTGAGCTTCAAATGATAAAAAAAATTATTTCACTGTAACTTTAGAATTGTAATAGTATTTATTAATTGATTTTGCTTGATAACAGAGGTGATACACACAGTGCTGTTCTAAGGCTACTGTTGCTCTATCATGAACCAGAATTATGTTCTTTCTTGGATACAAAAAGAGTATCTCCTGATCAGTACACCAAGGGATGGATAAGCACTCTGTTTGCTGGTGTCTGCTCCTTGCCAGCAATTTCCACTATGTGGGATTTGTATTTCATGCAGGCTGATCCATTTTTCATGATGTTCCTATCACTTATTATGGTAATCAATGCAAGGTAAGAATTTTGTTCATCTTTTAGCTTAGATTGTGATACAAGCTCTCGTTTTCACTGTGCTTTTTCTGATTGATTCTTAGGGAACAAATTTTGAGCATGAAAGATGACGATAAGCAAAGCATCATTGATGCTCTAGCCGCAATGCCGTGTGCCTTGGAAGCTGAAGATGTTACCGATTTCTGTTCTTTGGCGCAATACTATGCCATGAAAACGCCTTCATCTTTTAAGTTGGATTTATATACCATTATGTTTGGAGAGGGTGGTGACGAAAAATTCATAACGCATGCATTGTGCTTACCGGTTTCCGCTCAAGAACTTGTTGAAAATTCTGTGGAAGCTTCAACATTGCCTAATGCACCTGTGGATGCTGTAAGATTTTTCTTAGTAGATTGTAGGCCTGCAGAACAGTACAATGCTGGTCACTTGCCCACAGCATTTCATCTCGACTGCAACTTGGTAAGTTTTTGTCAGAAGCTCATGTTATATATATTTCGGTGTTTTCAAATAATACTAATGTTCATTTATTTTTTAGATGCTCCAAGAACCTGCTGCGTTTACAACAGCTGTACAAGGACTTTTGCAAGCACAGCGTCAGGCTTTGGCTGTTGGATCTCAAGCTGGTGGTGAACATCTGTGCTTCCTTGGTAGTGGACGACAAGAAGAGGATCGATACACTCATATGGTTGTAGCTTCTTTCTTACAGAAGCATACTCAGTACGTCAGTATGGTTGTTAATGGATATCAAGGTACTTAATAAATCGATTCAATGCTTAATATGGTACTTCAAAATTGAATTGTTTTTTAAAATTATATTTATTACGTACAGCAATTCACGAATACTTTGGCGACGAAGTCGTGTCAAGTCTTGTTGATCATAATTCGCAATTCTGCTTAGTATGTAATACGAACTTGTCCGATGAAAATTCCAGTGAGGCGAGTCCGGTTAGAATGAAGAATAACAATTCCGATCTTTTTGGAAAAATCGGTCAAGCCATGAAGTTAAAAAGTCAAGAGATGAAGGGTAAACTATTCGACTATATCGTTAATCCGTCTGTAAGCGTCAGTAACGGCGCGGAAAGAAAAAGTGATAAAGACGTTGATTCAAGTAAAAAAGAACGAAGCTCTCGTCCAGTTTTTAGTATAGACGATGATCAAGACCTAGGTAAACGTTTAAAAAATATTTTTCTTAACAAATATCAAAATAATTTATACCATTGAACTAATAATATGCTCGCAGATATGACAACGGCTACTCCGGAAAGCGAAGAACCCGTCGAAGTAGTTTCCGTTCAACAATGGTTGAAAGATCCTAATTTGGTACATTCCTTTAAATGTATGGAAGTGAAAGTCAATGGTTATGTTTATGAAAGGTAATTCTATTAATTTAGACTACATACTTTAAATTAATCAATATTTTTAGTTTATTTCTAAATGATTTTGATAAACATGAATTTTTTTAGCCATCTCCTTGTGACTGAAACACACATTATAGTTCTCCGAGAAATTCAGGGGCGTAAAGGTGCAGCACATGTAATCGTAAAACGTCCGTTGTCAAGTATTGTCAGAATAACGTCCAGGAAGAGACATCCCGATTTAATTACCTTTAAATACGGAACTACCCAATCTGATAATTTAATTATCTCAGATATGGATAGATTTCTTATACCCAATGCGAGTGAAGCTACAAAACTGATTTCTCAAAAAATCATGAAACAGTTAAAAACATCCGAATAATTTGTTATTGCAAATGATCATGCACAATAGTTGAGAAAATATCAAACTGCAATTGTTGCATGAAATTACAGAAATTATTTAGATATAAATACTAAAAATGACCATTTTTCAAATACAAAAAAAATTGAAGAATTTTTTTACTATTACCTAAATATACAATACTTTTTTCATTTCTGAGACTGAGAAATGTTTTTAAAGTAGTAGTATATACAACATACGCGATGTAGTTGAAAAAAACATTAAATTGGAAATTCAATAACTATAATTTATCTTCATAAACATTCTTTATAAACAAAATATTCGAAAATTCATTCGTATGACGTACAATTATTTGTAGAAAATGAAGAAAACATTTTTCAAATATTAAAGATTTTTTTTATAAATATTGAAATAATACCATCGACTATTTTCAAAATGAATAATCTTGTGTAAAGTAGTTCAAACTTAGCTTATGTGCGATTAATAAAAATCGTCTATTTACATAGATTTTTTTAAATGTGTTTACTCAAAGTAAATAGGTTTAATTTCTTCAAGTGAAAGTATAATTTTTAAATAGTTACATTTTGCATCTTGGAGAATAATTACGTTCTGTAAAATCAGTCAGTTATGTAAGACTTTAAATTACATACATTGTGGAATGTAAAAGCGATAGATATGCATATGAGCTAAAAATCACTTGTTGCAATACAAAACACGAATTTTTTTGCTCGGAAATTATAAAGTGACTGAAATTTTAGCTCCACGCGCCAGTACTGCAGAAATTATATTTTTTTCGACAGATATTTTAAAACGTTTTAAAGATGTGACTATTAAATCGTGAAGAATAAATAATTTAAAAATCATCTTTATAAAAAAAAGGATGTTAGAGTTTATTGTAATATAAAAAATTCATATTACTCTATAAAATGTTCATCGTTATATAAAAATCTGTCAAACACAGTGTAAAAATATAAATCAAACAACAATGCCATTGAAATATGCATTCAAATACTTTCATATGCATATGCTTTTAACCATACATACATATGTAAATACTAATAAGTATAGTTATGATGCAATACATCAACCATAAAATATAATAAATTACATTGTACTAGTTTATGTAAGAACGTTTGAATTTTGTTATTCTTAAATGCTATATATAATTTGAACTTTTATTTTTATATATATTTTATGAAAAGTTATACATTATGAAAGCTTTATTTTTACTTAATGTATTTTTTTATTCTAATTGTGCAAATTCATGTTTACTTTATGCAGATCTTCTTTTTCTGAACATAGGATTTTATTTATCTTAAAAGCCATATATCCTATATGTATCTAAGATTTAATTAAACACGTTATACTATAAATTTATTTACTTCTATGACGACATTTCTTTCGCTCGTTTTATATGACTTAAATTACTTTCCTCGTGCCGTTTGAAATAAAAAGTTTCTTATTTACATTTATTTATCTTTATTTGATTATCGTTTTACAATGATAAATCTTGAAAAAAAGACGACTAATACCCCTAAAATTTTTATTTAAAAAAATAAAATAAAAATCTATATCAAGTTCTTATACAAATTTGTGCACGCGATAAAAAATCGATGCACTGTATGCACTCAATTCAATCGTGCAACGGCGAACGGCTATTTCCAAGCTCACATATATATATCGGAGATTGAGCACGTAAAGTACAACATATATGTGTATATATATAAAGAATAACACACTATACTTATACCGCGCTGCATATGCGGGTGGTGCACACGCTGAGGGAGAGGCCGCGTAAAGTCAGCAGTACGCTGGCGGCTGCTGACTGCGTCAGAACTTATATAGCGCGATGATGCATGTCGTCTGCGGCGGTGTCGGCTAGGCGGGAGACACCGGCGCTGAGGAAGACAAAAAATGATAATTTGGAGTTCAGATAAGCAGACGCGAGTACGAAAACAATGGGCTCGATAAACTGGTCGGAGCTCTTCCCGGGGAAGTGGAGTGCTGTTATTTTCGTCCTTTACATTGCCCTTTTTGTTAATCAAGGTACGTCTCTCCTTTTGCGCGAGGTTATGTTTTCCTATGTTTTCTATGTTTGTGTGCGTGAGTGTTGCATTGCGGGTTTATCTGAGGAATGTCGCCTTTGCTTCTTTTTTTGTATCGCTTCTAATTGCGCTTCTCGGTTATCGGAGAGAACAATCGACGCCGGATATCATGTTGATTGAGGCAATTTGATGTTTTATAAGTACTGGTGGGCAAACTTTTGTTATAGGGCTGTCATTGTTTGTAATGCGCTGTTTTCGTTTCATTCTTTTTTGAGAGATTATTATTATAATTACTGGTTGCATGTGAAATTACTTGTATTTCAATTATCTGAGTAGAAAGCATTTTACAGTGCTCAAGTGAACAAGACACCCTCTTATCTAATCTTTCCCTTTTAGATTACACTTAACGATGTTTCCTGTGCATTAGTTATAATTATGATTTTTTTATTTGTTACATGTCATTTATTATATTTAACTGTGAATTTTGTTTTCCAGGAATAATTATAACGTGGTCACAGAAAGAAGGGGAATATGATTACAATATCGTTATAGTAGTTCTTATGACTGAGGTCTTAAAATTAGTCAGTTCAATTGTTTTATATTGTCATGAGTAAGTTTATGATGTATGTAGATTTTCATGATCAAATATGAAACGCTAATATCATACTTATTTTCCAGAAACCCGCTAAAAAATTTATTCCAAGAGGTATACAAATATAGAAAAGGTATGGATGCACTTTTTAGCAATTAAATTCACTTTTATTTTAGAGCAAATCTTCTATATAATAATGAAACCTTCTTTTTACAGTGTTATTATTGTATATGGTACCATCATCACTGTATTGCCTCTACAACAATTTATCCTTTGTAAATTTAGCAGTCTTTGATCCTCCGACATACTTCTTGCTGCTGCAATTACGAGTTGTTGTAACTGGGATCATTTTCCAGGTACAGATTACTGTTTGAGTGCATAATATAAAAAAATGTATATCTTTTTATGATTTCATTCAAGGTTGTGTTCAAAAAGAAGTTGTCAACAAAGCAATGGATGTCACTGGTTTTGTTGACTTTAGGATGTATGATCAAACACTTGAATCTTGACTATAACAATGCTTTACCAAATGCGAATTTCCATTTGAATATTAATATTATATTTATTTTTATTCAGGTAATTTGAATATAGATTTTGTAAATATTATTTAAAATATTTAATCATCAAAATCTAAATTAGCTGTTATATTATATTTTCAGACAATCTGCTCATGCTTGGCAGGTGTTTATAATGAGTACCTATTGAAAGGTGAAGGTGCATCTGTAAATATCTTTGTACAAAATGTGTTCATGTACATTGACAGCATACTGTGCAATGTCGCAGTACTACTCATACAAGGAAATCTTGTCCAAGCATTTGATGATGCAGGGCCTAGTATATTTATGGATCCTAAAGTAATTTTAATTATGTTCAATAATGCAGCCATCGGTATTATCACGAGTTTCTTCCTGAAGAATCTTAACTCTATTGTAAAAACTTTTGCCAGTGCCTTGGAACTTGTCTTCACAGCTATATTATGCTGGATATTTTTCGGTATCCCAATTTACTTTAATACCGCTTTAGCCATTGCCATAGTCAGTTATGCAGTTATATTGTACTCACAAAATCCAGTACAAAATGTCAAACCAAAATCTTATGATAGTGCAGATGTTGAAGAAACTCAAGAATTCATAACAAAACGAGAGTCACAAATAGTATAGTATTTAAAATCTTGTGCTTACTTTATACATGTATAACAAATGGCAAGGCTTGGTAATTATTGATAAATTATTTATTTTTATAAAATTCAGACAATTATTCAACTTTAATGAGTTAATGCTATTCAAATGTGTATATTACTATTTTTATTTGCAATGCTTGCATCTTATATTTTTAATGTGCCAACTATAAAAAAGAAAAATTTTTAAATAATAGGTTTTTGAGTAAAAAGCACATTTGAAATTAGGATTTGCAAGATAAACTCTAGAATTGTGATCGATTTTATATTAGTGAATTATGTGTTAATGTATATTTTCGCTACAACCAACACCAATTCTTCTGAAAAATTTCAATGTACATTTCTTGAATTGTACTTTACAACGGCATGAGTTTTGTAAATACCAAGCCTACAAAATGTTATCTACATTAAAATAAGTCAATCAATTTTGCAGTTTAGATAAACAGAAATCAAAATTTAAAGAATCATGCAAATATATTTACATACATTTTTAAACGTTTATAAAATAATTCGAAGTATAATGCGTTTCAAACATAATTCATAAAAAATTAAATATAAATATTGTTAACTTTTCATATTTATATGCTTACATTTAAATACGAATTTATATCACAAATTGTTTAATTTTGTAGTATTTGTTAATTTTTTAATTTGTATATGTAGTTTGTTAAACATATAATTAAGGGAACGAAACTTCTGCTTTTTATAATTATTGGTTGATTGGGAATGGAACATTATATATTACATTTAACTAAAAAAGTATCGGAACAACGAATATTATATTGGCCCATATGTTCCTACCTAAAAGTTTTGATCGCTCCATCTTGAAGGAGTTTTATTTGTCGTCTGATTGGTCAGTTATAAATAAGGGCGCGGTTGCGGTTTGATTTTGAATTCGAAGTTGTATTTTAAATTTTACAAGAATGATAAGTAAAGCAAAAAAAATGAGATATTAGGATGGTATTCTTATTATATTCAAACAGCTACTGATATTTAGAATTTTACAACTTTAGGCAGTGCACGACATGACCTATGAAAATTGGTATCCAAAAGTATACTTAACGTTAAAAATGTATAAAATTAAAACGCGCGTAATTGGGCACTATTTGAGGCCTTTTCTGCTTTCATCTCTAAAGTAAAAAGAGAACAATGTTGTAATAGACTTATAGAGTATCGAACAAATTTTTTTTTTAGATATTTGTGCATTTTACAGTGACTTCATGAAGTCACACGGTGTCCATCTCTACACTATGCAATGTTGTACATTATAATCATGAAACATGCTCTCCGCGTTTATCGCGCATAATTACTGCGAATAATACTAACACATATTGCAATCAAGAAACGAAGAAAATACACCAGCGAACAAAGGGTCTATTCAGTATTGTTTTAATAGAAAGTTTTGTATATCGATCGCAATATCGTCTGCGTTCAAGTAAGCGTAAACTACAGGAATAAGGAAGACTGTCCTGAATAAACGATCTTAAGAAAAAAAGCAAGAGCAATTTTATGTGTACATACATACCTACATGTCCAGTCCCTTGTATAGCAAGTCGACCCACTTTTTTACGTCGACTCCTTCCATTGCAATAATCGAAACAGATTTCACGTGAGATAATAAACGCGAGTTTCGGGCGATTGCGTGTGATGCCACGATGTTTATATTCTCCGAGCTTCTTCTCACTTTGCCTCCTATATCTGTCACTCGCTTTTTCTATTAACGTTATTTTTTTAGAGATTGTTCTGTTGTTTTTCGGTTACTTATGTATACATATATATGTACGAGTGAGTGTCAGAGTCTAGAGATGCTATATGGGAGTCAAGCAAATTTTTAGAGGCTTATATTCAGAGAATTTGAATGCTTTAACCAGGCCCTGATAGAATTTATATTTGTTGAGGAATCAGGACATTTTTAAGAAAATGCAAATATGCCAGGCAAGTTATTATACAATTTTATCCATGCAATTATGTGATCTTTGAGTAATTTTGGAAGAAAACACGGCATATATGTTCAATAGTTTTTTCACTTACAGCAAAATAATATACATATAATAAATAAACAAATCAATAGAATTGAAGTGAATTTTATTTTTTATGAAAAAATTTTTTTAAGAAAGAAATACAATAGTTGGTGTGTGAATATAAGTAATAAGGTAGTACAAAACGATGATTCAAAGAATGTTCAATACATTTTAAGACGTTTCAAACAAATGCGAATCAGATTTTAGTAATAATTTGAATCCCTCCGTTGCAGTGACATCTTTGAAACGTATCGCCATGAAATCAATCGCGTTCTCCTTTAATTTATTGGCTCGGTAGAGATCAGCTAACTTTAGGGTCTCAACAACGTTTTCGACAGTTATAGCTTCGCTCAAAACGTCTGCGCATTTGTCCTTGAGGCCGTCGAGAGCGTATTTGTCAGCTGGGCCCAAAAGCTTGCCGGCCAAATCTAGATTCTCGACTTTTCCTGTGTAGATGTACAGCAACACGTGCTTCATTGTTTCGTAGTCGATGTCGTCGATCTGCACTCGGTTGTTTTGCTTCTCAATCATGTCGTTCTCGAGCATAGCAAGGAAAACCGGACTCCTGGATGCGAGGATGGCTTTGTGAACGCGAAATTCTTGATGCTCCACGGCGATCGTCAGGTCACTGAATTTTTCGTTTTGAAATAGAAGTTGAAGATCATTAAGTAGTCTTGAATCGAGGGTGTTTTCTTGAAAGTTGCTAATGCGTTGAGAAGTAACTTCGAGAACTACGGTTAAGCTACTGCTACAGCTATTGTTAGATGTTAGGTTGCATGGCTTCTCGAGAGAGACGTATTCGACGACATAATTTGACGAATAATTGCATTCTTTCGTGTTGGTTAATTTTCCTTCCCTATTCAAGATTGAATACTTCAATTGTAGATCCATACTTGTCGGATGATCACAACGATATAAACAAAACTTTATACATTTGTCACTTGAAGAAGTATTAGCCCGAATATAAAAAGTGTATTCATTGCCGTCTACTGTTATATTGAAATTCTGAGAACGCTTGTTATATGTTGAGCAGCAGTAGCAAAATCTGCTGAATGTCCAAGTATAACAAAATGTAGACCTGCGAGACATTCGTACAACGTCAGTAGGATCATTATCACTCATGGTGGCTGTGGCTCAAGCTTCGTTTTTCTTTATTTCAGCGTACCGAAACTCAAATGCAACGGCATTAACTATACTTATAAGTGCAGTCTTTTGTTGCGGTTGCGGACGCCACGCGGCAAATACTGACGGACGGCGTTCGACGTTGCCCGCGGTGTACCGGGGATCTTGAAACTGATAAACCATATATCTATATAGATATATCCATCTTGAAACTGATAAACCATATATCTATATAGATATATAGAGGGCTGACTGAGCGCAAAGATATAATATCAGCCATAATCTCAGTTCTCGTTGGCTCGTTTTGAAACACAATGCCGCGCAATTAATTTAGTTATATTGTACACTACAGATTAAAACGTTGAATTGAATATGCATTTTTATACTTGTACGTTAAATTTGTCTACATATTTATTGTAGACAGAGGGTAGAGGGAATATTATAACGATCAAACTTAAAATTTACAGTTTTATTTATACTATTTGCATAACTATTGACAACAGATGGCGCAATGGTGCGGTTAATATTGTTACGTCAGGTGTATTTACATGTTGTGCGTGTAAGTATTTAATTGCAGCAGTAGTGTAGATTTTTACTCGGATTTTTAGCAGTTCAATAATTTTGATTTATAAGTATCAAGACGTTTTTTAAGAGCATATTGGACAATAACTAATAAATAACAATATTTATTCTCGTACAGTAATAAAATAACAATAACTACCATATTATTAAAAAAAAAAAACTATGAGATTTATGTAATTATATAAAAATTTTAATTATACTGAAAAAATGCAAGTATTTTTACATATGATCGCATTAAATGATTAAAGAAAGTAAAAAAATAGAATTTTTACAAAATGAATATCTTGATTAAATCTTCATTTTATGGCCAATAAGGCATAAAAATTCTTCTAATAAATTCGGATGCTTCTCCACAATGAGTTTGAATCCTTCCTTGTCCGCCATGACATCTCCGAAATTTTTAGCTATGAAGTTAACTGCATTTGTTTTCAAAGCACTTACTCTGTAGAGATCAGCCAAAAGAAGAGTTTCAAAAGCGTTTTCAACTGTCAAAGCTTCGCTTAGGAATACACCGCATCTATTTTTGAGGCCGTCAAGGGCGTACTTATCAGCCGGGGCCAAAAGTTTCCGGGCAAGTTCACTGTCCGTGTTTTCGACATTTCCAGTGTATATGTACAGCAACACGTGCTTCATTGTTTCGTAGTCGATGTCGGTGATGTCTACTTTGTTTTTTTCTTTTTCGGCCATGTTGCTCTCAAGCATAGCTGCAAAAACTGGACTTCTGGATGCGAGAATAACTTTGTGAACACGAATTTCTTGTTCTTCCACGACGAGTGTCAAATCACTAAACTTTTGGTTATTGAGTGTCAGCTTGAGGTCACTCGATAAGCTCTGTTCACTGATTTCGGTTTTGGTTGGTGTTATTTCGCACATTATTGTCAAAATTCCGCAGGAAGGTATCATCGTGCAGTTCTGATGCAAGTCTGAATGCAAACAAAATTCGTTGAACCCTTTTACTTTAATCTCACATAATTCGATTATGAATTCCTTCGAAGAATACTTTCTGCCATGGGAATCCAAAATAGAAAATACAACGTTTGAGCCGATGTAAAAGTCACTGAAAGTATTTGAACTAACAAGATGTAAAGATATATAATCGGATGTGCGGTATAGACTCGTGTATTGATGGACTGCATTCACTTGATGTAATGGAAGTAATTTCAAATGGAATACATTATTCTCATTGGCTTCTACTTTGAAATCGGGCGATTTTAATGCAATGTTTCCATGGTTTCTATGACAAACACAAAAATTTGGAATCGTCCAAACGTAACGATAATAATTATAACGTTCGACTTTTTCCACCATATTCCCAGTACACGCATCACTCATTGTTTATCAATGAAAATGCCTATAATAAGTCACGGCAATTCGACAATCACTGACAATATAGGTCAACACCCTTTTCGTTATACTGGATACTGTCAGCACTTCTTCTTTCTTGATTGCTTTTGAGCTAAGTAAGCTTTCGTTGCCGTTACCCGGTGTTCGTCGGCATTCGACTGATTATCTTCTTCTTTTTCTTTGTTACTGGCAATGAGAAGGTCTCGTGCTGCCATCTCTCGGTGATATTTGACTGATTATAGACGAACGGTGAAGTAAAGCTGTGGTACCATGGGATGGGACAGAAAAAACCTTAGGAAGATCATCCGGAATGATGACAGCCAATCAGAGCTATACTTACTTTGGAATGGCTCTGACGATTGACTGTCGCCATATTCGGGGTGGTCCGTTTCGGAGATTTTATTCCGTCCATGGGACAGTTACGCGGTCTGAGTATCATGCGGTGAGTATCAAAAACATCTATACTTAGATGATCTATAGTTTATTCTAAATGACTGATGAGGTCGGATGACTGACTGACAGAGCGCGAAGATAAGTATATAAATATGCAAGCCCTAGTTGTAATCCTATATATTGGATATATAACAAACACAAAGGTGCGTCATGAATTTGTGTACGCTGCAAAAATCGCAATTAAATTAAATATCTTATCTTTGTTTATTCTTCGTATTTTTTATTGATGCATGTAAATAGCGATTTGAAATACAATTACCTTTTGTTAATAATTAATATATGGTTAATTAATATATGGATAATTATAGATGATTATGGATCGTTCTATCAAAATTTTTTTCGAACGCGCGAATATGTTACACAAGTTTATCGCGAAGTATATACATACTTCGTTATTTTGAAAAAATTACAGCAGAGTTTATTGGACCAAAAAGCATAGCGATCATACTTTTCTTTAAATTTTTGATAGTTTTTGCAATATTTTTTACAGCAAATAAATAATAAATAATAAGTAAAGTGATAGATATACGATTTATTATATTTTATTTTCAAAGCTTTCAAAAAAACAACTTTTGCAAAGGAAAGTGCAATATCTGACATGCCATATATGATACTTTTATTCAAATTTTCAATACACTTTATGCTGCTTTAAACAACTTCGAATTGGACTTTAACAATAATTGGAATCCCTCTGTCTCAATGACATCTTTGAAGCATCTCAATGGCATTTTCGACAGTCAAAGCATCGCTCAATTTGTTTGTGCAAATATTTTTGAGACCTTTGAGGGCGTATTTTTCAGATATATGGGCCCAAAAGCTTGCCGGCAAATTCTAGATTCTCGACTTTTCCTGTGTAGACGTACATCAACACGTGTTTCATCGTTTCGTAGTCGATGTCGTCGATCTCCACTCGGTTGTTTTGCTTCTCAATCATGTCGTTCTCGAGCATAGCGAGGAAAACCGGACTTCTGGATGCGAGGATTGCTTTGTGAACGCGAAATTCTTGCTGTTCCATGACGATGGTCAAGTCACTGAATTTTTCGAAATAAGAGTACCGGTCGGACTGATATTAATTTTAAAATCCTCTTTTAAATTTTCTTGTTAATGACATACTAGTTTTTTAACGAAATCTAAAGAAAAGTTTTAGCGCTATAAATTAAATTGTGCGTTAAACAGCTGCGGCTCCATAAGGCTATACGTGTTAAAACGCTCAACTTTGTTAAGGAATATCGCGAAAATTAATCCCGGTTGCTACCTTGAAATTTTTATGGCAGGTAGATGATAATGTTGTGTACGTTTGGATCAAGTTTCAAAAAAATTTAAAGAAAGTGACAAATCGACACAACCCAACTTAGGAAAGCGGGCGCGTCTTCGTGTTGACTCAACGTCGAGCGCGGCGTTCGGTTCGGACTTTATAGTCTTTTGCGGAGGGAAAATTTTCAAGGGTTCAGATGCATCGGCAATTTAGTAGCGAGCGAGTAAAGCAAGGACCCAGGGAGGGGAGGCCGATTTTCGGGGCCTTGGTTGGGGCGAGCGTCGCCCCGCGTGCTCGGCAGGGCAGTCTCGATCGCGACACGAAGTCGAATACTTCGAGAGCTTATACTTTCTGATTTTCATAATATATTTCAAAGTTCTTCTTAAATATTAGAGTTATTATTGAGTTTTCCTTGTAGTTTGTTTTTAGAGTTCTTTAAATTCTAGCGTAATATTCTTTTTTATAAATAGATATAGAGTCATTTTATAATTTATATGCACAAGCTTGCAGCGCGACACTGCTCCGTATAGCAGCTTACAGGAAGAATTGATTCAGGAAAAAGCAATCTATTTTATGCCATTTAATTCATATACTGCATGAGCATTCTGAGCTACGACCTGAACAGTGACAGGATTCATGAAGAAACTGGATCTCTCGCAATTTCCGGTTACGTGAAAATCATTTTTGATGATTTGTATAAGTACAATATAAGTATATATGTAAATAAATTCAAAAGCACATTTTGGAGATCTATGGTTAAACATATTTTATTCATTATATGGAACAAAATTACAATATCGTATGGAATGATTTGATGACTTAATGATGAAACGAAAAGTTTACATTTTTACCAAATGCATCGCGATTAAATCTTCATTTCATGCCCGACAAGGCATAAAAATTCTTCTAATAAATCTGGATGCTTCTCCACAATGAGTTTGAATCCTTTCTTGTCCTTCATGACATCTCCGAAGTTTTTAGCGATGAAGTTAAGTGCGTTTGTTTTCAGACCACTGACTCTGTAGATATCGATCAGCAAAAACAAGAGTTTCAAAAGCGTTTTCAACTTTCAAAGCTTTACTTAGGAATACACCGCATGTATTTTTGAGGCCATCAAGGGCGTACTTATTAGCCGGAGCCAAAAGCTTCAGGGCAACTTCACTGTTCATGTTTTCAACATTTCCAGAGTAGATATACAGCAATGCAAGTTTCATGGTTTCGTAGTCGATGTCAGTGATGTGAACTTTGTTGTTAGCTTTTTCTGCCATCTCGCTATCCAGCATAGCTGCAAAAACGGAGCTTCTGGATGCGAGAATAACTTTGTGAACGCGTATTTCTTGTTCTTCTACTACGAGCGTCAAATCACTAAATTTTTGGTTATCTAATGTGAGTTTCAAGTCATTTGATATGCTATGTTCATTGATTTCGGTTTTGTTTAGTGTTATTTCACAGTGTATTGTTAAAATTCCATTGTGTACTGATTTGCAACTCAAATCTGCATGCTTGAAGAATTCACAAATTCCTTCTCTTTTTTTGTTAGTTAAAGGAATATCTCTTTTCTCATACCACATACGAAAATGAACGTTTAAATGAAAATATGGGTATTTGTCATCCAAATTACTATTTGAATTGACAATATACAATGATAGGTAGTATGGAGCGTCTTTCCAGCATTTGTACGCTGTATTCAGTTCTAGATGCCATGTATCCACCTCCTTATTCAATCCTCCGACTTTAAAATCCGGTGATTTCAATACAGCACTTTCTATTCCATAACTTGTGTAATGGCACACACAAAAATGTGGGATGGCCCACTCATATCTGTAATTATAACAATGTAAAGCTTCTTCTGTCACACTTCCTGTACGCGAATCACTCATTGTTTACTAATTAATGAAAATGTCCAGTTCACAGAAAATTATATACAAATTAAAAGTATACTGATCCAATTAACGAAGTAAGTAAGTAAGTGCACCACAACCAAATTGTCATATGCACGTATAATGACTATAATTGCGCGAAGTTGGGCATGCATGTTTTCAATTTTATTGGCCCGCAAAAACAAAGAAGCTCGAAAAATTGACGTACGTGATCGAAATCGTACTATAATTAAGTCTGTTTTTTTATAAATATTTTATAAGTAAGTATTACATATAACAAAAAGAAAAAAAATTATAAATTCGACTTTACAAATATATGATTGTTTATAAGTAACTGCTTTAGAGCCGTTTTATCAATCGGCGAAGCGAACTGCATCCAATACGATATTTTCAAACACTATATATATATAATTATTACACAAAACAAAATACTTTGCAAATCCATGACATTTCCTCCTACATAACATTTAATATACGATACACCTATCTGCACCTTCTCTATACACAAATACATATATACACCACAGGTAAAACGTACATACACTCGCTATATTATAGTCGCAGGGGAGGGGGATGTATATAAAACACAGGCGCAGCAGTATATACACATCTAAGGGGGTCGATATTCAAAGGCGGCGCTAGCGAACCACGAGAACGGTCAACAGTCGCATGCTGGACGCGCGAGCGCGACGTTGTCTCAGTTTCTCCGTTATTCTTCTGGTGAACCACTGCACCGGCTTTTCTTTTGCGTTTTATATCTTGAGTTTTTAATTTTTTTTTTCTTTAACCATTCGCATTAGTCAACGCCGCGTCAGGTACGCGCGTGCAACCGGCTTTCTTGATGTGGGGCTTCTGGTGTTGGCTTTGTAAGAAAGGTACGTGTGTGTGAGAATCGCGATCGCGTGATTAAGGAGTTTGCCAAAGTGGAATGGAAGACGTTGATTGGACGAGGGATTGATTATTAACTTGGCGGGTTGATTGTGTTTAGCGAGAATTTAGAGGAGAAGCTTAGGATATTGAGTTTTATGGGATTGTTTAGTTGCTTTGGTTTTGATAAATAGGTATTATTGTTTGTTAAGTATAAATGCGTTCGATAATTTTTGAAAAATATTTTCGGAACAGCCTTTTTGGATTACACCAGAAAGCAGTGGAATCGCTTGGTGAATTGCTCGAGGATAAAAAGTATAAGAAACTTGCGCGGACAAAGGAAAAGCAAATCGAAGAAGAATGAAGATACATTGGTTGAACTGTATTGAAACTTTCGTTTTACTTAAGAGAATTGATAAAGTGCTGTGAAATTACTGGTAGAGTCTTTGGGGACACTGTAAAGAAGAGGCAAACAAAAGAAATTTCGCTTATACGGTGAAGGAAATAAATAAGAAGGTATGTAAATTATCTATTGCTTTTTGTCGATGAATATTTTTTTTCAAGTTTATAACTTTGTTTGAAAAACTTATCAGGATATTCATATCATTCTATCAATTTTCACTTATACTGAAATCTAGATAGATATGCTTGCAAAATAAATAAAAATAATATACTTCTACTCATTCTGCCATTCAATTACAAATCAAAACTTCAGACGACAGTTCAAAAAAAAAAAACTCGGCATACACGTCAGTCAGCCAAGTTTTCCGCACATCGCGTTTGTCTGACACGTGTCAGACGTTACTATTGAAGCTCCGCATCAGAGCAGTTGGAATTTCGGGGTGGCGCCGAATTATTTCTCGTGTATATACACCTCGACTCTTCGCGATTGTGTTCCCGCATTTCACCGTATCTTATCCGGTGGATTCCTCAAGTGCTACACGGTGGAAGTTTTAATGGAAATGACTTGTCATATGGCAATTAGAGTTTCGTTATGAAGTTTGACGTTGGTAACTTGTTTGATGTGATTTAAAATATCGGGTCATGATTAATAACCACGTATAAATCATTTTTTTTTAAAAATATTATAGGAAATAATTTTATCTATTATATGAATCATCGCTTGCCTCACCTTACGTAACCAGTTTGGAGAAACCACCTGATAAGCAAAATTGTTTTAAAATTTTCGCATTGATCAGCGATTGAACCGTAATTGATACTATTATAATTTACCAAACTTTCCTTGGAAAAATAAATCCGCAGAAAAAATTATCGAAAATGCACCCTCGTAACATTCAACAACGCAATAAAACTATACAACTAAAGAAAGTCACGTGCTTTTAATCTATATCGCTTTATGACATCACGGCTCATTAATTCGTAGAAAAGCATTCTTTACTCTACTCCACACTACGTCAAATCCAACCAACGCATATCATTAACCAAACCCTTAGCTTATCCTAACGTTTTCCCATAAGAAAAATTTCTCCATAAATCCATCCTCTCAAAAAGCACAACAACCCCTCATTTTTCTCTCGCTTTCCACAGTCCAAATAGCTTACCCGAGAGCACAACGATCCCAAGACATATACATACCACCTTCCAGCCGTAAAACTGTCCGTTGTATTTGCACTGCACTATGAACGTGTCCCATGCGAGCGGCGAGACTTTATAATAATCGTCGTCTCTCGCACAGCTGCACGCACGATTTCTTTCGATTATGCAACTACGTTTCGTGTGTACTACTTTCGCAACGACGACGGCGACGAGGTTCGTGCCGATCCGAGCTTGCGATAAAGCTCTTTCGCTTCCGCGTGTTTTTCTCTCTCTTTCTCCATATATAGTACTGAACGTATCGTTCTTTCCTGTATAGAGTCTTTCCTTCTTTGGCGAAAAGCTCGTTTTTTATTTCGCCGGCTCTCGCAACATAATCGAGCGCCGGTATATCGTGCGAAATGGTCGTTATGTTCGCAATGGGAGAGAGAATTTCGAGCTTTTTAAAATCGACGCTTCATTTAATTCGTATAATTTTTTAATTGCTCGATGTGTAAGTATATGGCTGTGAGCTTAATTTTAATCTCTTCTATGATTGAGATGCTTGTCGGGGTATCTCGTTTCTTTTGTGAAATCGATTTTGCAGCCATTGCATGGAAACGTTTAATAAAAATAAAACTTTTAAATGCACTTACATAATTAATTTAAAATTATTATTTCATGACATCCGCAGTGCAACAAAAGCTCAACACAACCTCACACCTCGTACAAGACCACCAAACAAAAAGTTCACACTCGGCGAAAACGGACAATAAACGGTATATAGCGGCGCGTCGCGGACGCGATAGAATAATCGAAGGGGATTCACCTTGACAGTGTGGTGTGGTGGCCGTCGCTACGGCTATATGCAATGCCGTTCGCCCGGCGACCGGTCTCTATATATCTATATTAAAGGCTTGCCTTGGCGCCGGCGACAGCTGTACCCGTGTACGATGATGAAAAATTCTCGCGGTCGTATGTGGGAACTTGGCTATTTCAACTGAATAATTATTTTATATACTTCAATGTTGATAAATTTAATCGAAAATTCATGAAGAACGATTAAACAAAATTTTTAATCGTTATAGTTCCTTGTACACTCATCTATCATTTACAAATTAGAATAGAGCTTATTTCGCAGTACGTTAGAATATAATATACTGGAAAATACCCTGTAATAATCAGAGTTTCTCTAGTCGTCAATTCCGTTTGCATAGCATCGCAGAATAATATTACAGCTGTGCGCATCAGGTAATGACAACTGTAGTGTGCTATGCGGGTGCTTCGGATTTTATCATCGTGTATCTGCAACATGCAGAGAATTTTCATGCAAATAAAGAACCTGCTCTATCATTTTCTTTTTTTTTTCGTACGACTGCAACTTGTTCGTAAAACTATTGCATTTGATTATTCTTCGTCGTATGAGATGTACATATCATACAGTTTAACTTTCAGCTACGAATGCGTCGTTAGTCCTCTAATATCACGTTCAAGTGCATCTTTGTCTTTACATACTATACTGCCGAGAATTAACGGTGTATTTTTATGCAAAGTGTTCTTTACAATCGGGCTTGTGTGCGGTAGTGTTGAAACAATCTATCAAGTCATGATAGTGTATACTAATAATTTTTTCCGTAACAATTGAATTCATCAATTCATTTATACACATACTAAGTAAAATTCAATAAAAATTTAACCTGAACCTCATCTTTCAAAACCACAGAACCAGCCAAGCTGGCAGGATGAGGGTAAGTCGATCAAGCCCTGCAAGTAAGAATCCTCAGCAGCAACAGCAGTATCACTTGCAACGTCGTCGTAATCCAAGACAGCGACTCGGTTGTGTCGATGAGAGGTAGTGTCGAGATATGCCCGGATGCAGCGGCGGCGCGCAGCTCGCATCCATGACGGGCTCGACGGACTTGGGGCCGATCCAGTCCCAACAGGACTCGGCGCCTCTCCTGGACGACAGTCTCTTTGCCGACGAAAGACGAGGATACTCTTCCACGAGATTATCCTCGGCCAGGAGGAAGATGACACCGCCGACTGGTGGAGGTTTGCCGGTTCAGTTGACGCCGCTCTGGGAATATGTCGTGAGTACTTTTATTACTTTTTTTTTTTAATCAATCGTGAACTGAGAAAGAAAACAGTTTTGGACTGGCATTTCCTCTGCTGCTTGAAATTTCAGACTCTCGAGTTTCTAGCTAGCGACAATAGGTGGCGCACAGACACTTTCCTGTTTCCTTTATTAGTTTCTGCGCGCCGAGTCTAGATATAGCGGTGTGCCACCTGTGCCAATTGCCTTATTGTTTGACCTGCTTGCTTAGGCCGTTTATGCTATAACTGCAATTGAAATTTGTGCCCTCTTATTGAGGGCATTTTCTTCTTCACAAAATAATATGCTCGAGTATGTCAAGTTTAGAATAGAAAATTTACTTTAAAAGTGATATCAATATAAAATAGATATTGAATTAAATGCTCGTTTTGTAAATAATGCAAGTATACATATATAGCCTCAGAGTCGTCTTATCGATAACAATTTACCTGTCGCGCTTATAGCTATTTCTTTTTTTGGACACTTGGCCCTAATTCGTCTTAATGGCTATAGCAAGACGATATTTCTTTCGGCTACCATATCCGAGAGTTTGCGTGTTGAAATAGGGCACGCATGTTGTTAGTATTATAATCAGACCGAAATTCGTTATCACAAACTCTCGCTCTGATTAACATATTCTTCCGCGAGGCGTAACAGAGTATGGAATCTGACTTCAATTTTTATACCGAGACACCTACCTATATAGGTACTATATAAACATGTGTATAATATGCTCTTAAAATATGGAAGTAGTACAGGACTTGATCAGGTCAGACGTATCTTATATGTATGAAATATTAAGAAAGTATAGGATCCCCAGGCTGTCCTCTAGACTAATTTTAATATCTGACCTGGATAATTTGTCACGTATAGGGCGTAAGACACTTTAGAACAAAAAAAAATTACATCCCTCTGTAGAGTAATGGTCATATACAGGTCTATAAAATAATACTAAGCTTCGTCATAGACCTTATTTTCAAATTACGTATATTTATAAAAATAATACCTCACAAAAATTTGCATAATCATTCTAGACACTATAACTTGTAATTTTCGCCAAGCAGCGAGTGCTGAAGTAATAATTTCCTGAAAATAAACCTATCCTTTCTCTAATAAAGGTGCGAACGAAAAAGTTCCCGCGAGACGTAGACGTGGCGACGATCTTCGAGGAGATCTCCCAACGTCTCCGAGACCCCGAATGGGAAGTTCGTCAACATGCGTTACGTGTCCTCGTGGATGTACTGCCCACTTTTGGTCCAAAAGAGATCGACGAGGTAGCGGCACTCGTTCTATCTGACCTCGTCGACAATCTCGGAAATTCGGCTCCTGCTGTCAGGAAGGGTTCACTAGATGCTCTAAGGATCTATCTGCTACACACGCCTCGAAGGGATGAGATGACCACGAAAGTGAGGAACTAGACTCGTAATATTGAACTTCATCATTCGATCTTTTAAAAAAATGTTTTAAACACTGCATCTAGATCCTTCACGATGGAATGAATCGACCGGATGTACTCGACGACTACCAGACCAGCATCGCGACAGGCGTTATCCTCAGTACTCCCCTTTTGCTGTTTCCATCGCGATCGAGTACACGACCTGGAAGTGAAGTTGTAAGAGCTGCTACACAAGCTCTCGCTATGAGACTCGTCCAGGTGACACATCAGGAGTCAGCTCTGCGATCACTAGCCAAGATTCGAGAAGCTATCGGGGAAGATGAGTTTGCTGGGTATTTGAAGGAGGTTGATGATAGTATGAAGAGGAATTTCGATCTGTTGTGCAATGTTTATGGGATCAAGATGAGTTCGCCGACTGCCAAGAGGAAGAGATCGAGGGTGAGTGGGTGTACTCATTTTTTTAATAATACTTGAATAAAGAAATTTTTCCGTATTAATAGCTGCGCTTGTAAAAGCAACTATAATCATGCTAAAACGGAATCAATTAAGAATGATCTCTATACCCAATTACCCATTCGTCCAAACTACTAATAGCACACGCACCAATATCGTTTAACTGGTACAAACATTTCCCAAAATTGAAATCCTCCCCCTTCAAACAAGCGCTAATCGCTCCTCAAAAAACCGTCGAACTCTAATAATAAAATACCTTCCCCTTACATTATCCACCTCAACAGTCCAGAACAAAGCAACAGTCCGCGGACAAGTCACATCGAAAGGACTCGGTCGAGGAATCAATCAAGGACGTCGTAGCAATGGACAAGAGTTGGGAGAGCGAGGAAGATTCGGACACTTCGGGAATTGCTGAGGGGGACGAGGAGGGAAGCGCGGTGTCGAGATCAGGGTCCTCTGGAGGCATTACCTCAGCGAGGATTGTACTGGAGACTGAGATCAAGTTTAACGAGGAAACTGCGATTACGATGACGATACTGGAGGAACGGGAGAAAGAAAAGGAGGGGGATAGCGAAGAAGAGGAAGAAGACGAAGAGGATGAGGATTACGAAGAAGACGAAGGTCAGGAAGCTGATGGAGAAATAGAGGCTGCTGACGAGGATGAGCCACTGGAGAGGAGGAAGACACCGAGGTAAGGGTTGGATTGAATTGTTAAACTGCTCGATGATAATTTTGATAATACCTTATATTTCCATCCCCATCGATCTCCTCCCCATAGACGCGTACACTTCGGCGGTGAGATCGTCAAACTTCGTACTCCCGACAGCGAAGATGCTGAGTCAGTCTTCTCGGACATTAATCTGCAACCTCAGCAAGTTCCTCGTACAAGAATACCTTTGCCCGTGTCACCGGCTACCAGGTTACCACCTCAGCAACCGCGTCGCTTCAGATCATCTTCGCAGCCGAGCATTTCACGGAGACAGCCCAGGTACAGGCAGAAAAGATCTGCATCCAGTAGTCCCAGAAGAGACATCTACGTTCACGACGCGAACCTCAGTCCGAAGAAGAGCATTTTGACGAGGTAATGAAAGACATCAAATTCAAAACGTTGATTATTGCATTTTTTTGTATTTTACAATGTCATAAACGCGACTCTAGATCCCATCGATCTCGACGAGATTCCATCACACCGCTTACTTCGCCTCGAATCGTCATCCAGGAGATCGATCCTCCTGAAGAGCCGTCCTTTCGTGTCTGCGAAGAACCGCAGTTACCACCTTCTCCTAAAATAGAAGAAAACGTTCTGCTGGGACAGGAAAGACCAGCCAGTCCCAGTCCCAGTGTTATACTGGGTGATATCTGCGGGGATCCGGATAAGATGAGGGATACTATCGACAGCATATTCGGGGACAAGAGTGGGCTCGAGTTTCAGGAGAAAATGCAGAAGGACCACGAGAACATGATGAGATCGGTATACAGATCGAGATCGGCACTGGAGAAGACCACAAAGTTCGATTGGATGGACGAGGATGGGTCGAGTAGTCCTGGTAAGGAGTTTGAAATTTTTAAATTCAAAAATTATAACTTTTTTTTTATTAAAAAAATTTGTTTCATGGTGTATTTATAGGACGACGGCGTAGTTCATCAGCCAAAAGTGCCGGATTTGAAGTGTTTCCCCGTCAGGAGAGAAACTACATCCTCATGGAGCTATCGAGTCCCACGAAAGATTTGAGCAGACGAGCTTCTCTGGAAGACAATCCAATCGGTGAAACTCCTGTAAACGATATTTCCAAACCTTCCGAACAAACCGATCCCAATGGAGAGAAAGACAAAACTGAAGATCTGCCCAAAAGTGAAAGTGAACAAGTTATACCAGAAACAAAAAGCGAAGAACCACAGGTGGATTCGAACAAAACCGCGGAAAGTGATAAGGTCGATGAAGGTGAAATTAACGAGGAGGAAATGGAAGCACAGCTTGGAATAATCGATGACGATCTGGAAAAATCGGCACTGGACGCCAAGGAACGATCGTCCGACAGCAGCAGCGATGGGGAGTGGAAACAGAAGGAACCGAGCTGGGAAGAGCTGGGTCTCGTTGACGAGGAAATTTTGAACGATTTTCACAATAAGGTGAGTCACTTTATATACACTTACCTGACAAATAAACGGATAAAGTACTCGCTTGATTAAAAAATTGCTGACACAACCGATTTTTTCTTATTTTGTACACATCGCAGTTGAGACTATCCTCCCCCTTTTAAGGAGTACAGACGATCGATAAGTTGAAACAACTTCCTCTTGTACTTTAGCTAAATGCATTGACCTGCTAAGTGCTCTTGAAAAAAAATTAAATTGTCCTTTTCGATGTGATTATTTGCTTTTTCAGTCAAATGAAAGCACGTGCACTCATTGTTAATTGTAATTTTCACTCGCTGTAATTAAACAAACGCCCGGTAATGATAATTTATTTAATAGCAAATGTTAGTATACTCATTATTAATCGCTATTTTGCCAAATTTTTCGAGGATAATTATATAGTTTACGATAATGCTTTCATTTGATAAGTAAACTATGTACAAAGTATACAGGAAAAGTTAGTTTCAAGGAATCCAAGCGATCGATAGCCTTCTCTTATAGCCACTTAAAAAGACCGACTATCTTCCAAAGCTCTTACAAAAAATTCTTAATCGTATCTTTGCTTTGACACTTAGGCTCGTTATGTAGGTCAGGTATGATTCACAAAAACTTCAACGTATCTATTCCCGAATTTATTATATACTTGAAAAAATGCTGTATCACGCTTATTTAACTTCTAGAAATAAGTACTATTATTGAAAAAAAAGAACGTGTTGTAAAAATTTAAAACGCGTAATGGGTAAATATGTTCGTGCGAGAGTCTCGAAAGGATCGATAGCTTTATCTATGCAGTCTCTGAAAAAATCATTGACCCCATGAAAGTTCAGTACGTGTAATAATTTCTACCGTAAAAAGGATATTAAGGTTTCGCAATAAAAATGATCTAGGAAACAATAAAAAAAAATGTAAGTTCAGACGTAAGTTATTGATGGGACGGCTTTTTATTACACTCTAGATTTACGGACTGAAACTATACTTTTCGAACTTTACCCAGAAGCAATATTCTTCTGTTACTAAAAAATGGTTATCAAATAAGATTAGTGGCGACGTGTATACCAGTGTAAAACTAATAAATAATGCATCTCATTATCCACTCGATTACGATTTTTCAAGAAACAAACGTTAACCTATTCCCCAAAAGGCTATTTATTGTCATATTACACCTGTCAAGTTCAGCAGAAATGTTGTAAAAGGTTAAGCATTCTTTCTTCTCAATAACCGCTTCAGCACTTGACTGTATAATGAATCGGCCGCCTTGAGCCTGAACCTTACTACTTAATTAATATGTATCTACAGTGTGCAATGTTGCGTTGCAAACTATAACCGAGAGCATATACGTTTCGATTGTTTCGCTCTGGAGGTAGAGGTCAAAGTTTGCTACTTGAATTTATAATCGTATAATCGTAATCAGACGATGATTTTACGAAAACAATTTTAGAATAAAATTGTATTTTATGGCGAATAACTAATTCATCGCGGTCCACTTTACTCCTCGGCTATCTCAGCCGTTTTGCCGGTTATTTAACGGTCAATAACTGCTGACCCTTTTCGAAGTAAACGGGATAAAATCGAACCGAACACTTGTCCAATATTTACCGTGATACTTTGTCTGCTCCGCTTCTAATGCCAGCTTTTTTTTACCTTTCAAATTAAAAAAAAGTTGATATCAACATAAAACAAAAAAACTAAAATTCATCTTCCGCAGCAACCTCACAAAAAAACCATCCTGTACACCTTCATATCAGTCCACCCAAAAAGTTCATCGCACTCGAAGCTTGCAAGCTCACCGGCATCTCGGTATAAGTAGGCTCACGCACTTTGCTCGTAGTAGCGGGAACTGCGCAGAGTAGTAGTAACCGGCTTTGGGCGATAAGACCTCGACGGTGGCCGGCATGATGGTCGCGTGTACGGCCGAAACTGGGTCGCACGACGATCGATTCAAGCGCGCGCTCACGGAAAAGTTCGATTGCAAGGAGAGAGCTTTAGGTTGAGACACTCGAGGTTGGCTGGATACGTGTCTAGGCGGCTATGCGTCACAATGCGACGATTCATTCACGTGCGGATCTATCTCTAAGGCTACATAGGGGGTATCGGATCCGCTTGGATACGTCAGCCGGATGAGGTACTCGTGTGGGTCAACGTGTTTCGAGCTTTCGGGGTTGATGGGAGCAAGAGTCGATGTTGGTGTAGTAGGTGTATGTGGTGGTGGAGAGGATTTATTTGGTAAGGGATTGATCGAAATTTATTTATTAAATTAGATTCTTTATTGTGGCGAATAATTTTTTTTTTCTAATATTTTAATTACGCTATAGGTATCGTTGACCACATCACGAGTTAATACTAGAATAAGTCGTAAACGAGTAAAAAATTTCTTGATCGTGTTATACTTTTATTATTCTACGTAAGCATTATACCGGAAGTTCAGTTCAACAGTGTCAATGTCAAAGTTAAGTAACTCCGCGACTAGTTAAACGAAGTAGCCCGTCAATTTTTACGTAGCTGTTTCATTTTATATTCCTTTGAGGTATAGATCTGGCGTCAATGCTCTTTATAATGTTGTTGTAAACTGCTACAACCCTTTCATATATTGTCTTAATGAGGCATAGTTAGGATAACGTTATAATAGGCATAGAAGTTTGACGTGGCTTTTTATCTTCAAAACGAAGTAAATCGATTTGATGTCAGTAAAATAATACTTGACTTCGCAGTTTGATGATGACGTCGGTCTAATTAGAATGACGTGTCTTTGATTACTTTGTTTTTACTAAAGCGTTTAATTGAGCTAATTTTGTGTTTACAATCGTTCTGAAATATCGATTAAATTTATCACAAAAACATTAGCTTTGCAATTTATTTAGAAACGCGACTTTTGTTGACACGTGTACGGATAATCAAAAAGTAATGCCAAAACACGTGCAGCCAAGAAACTTTAAAAAACAACAATTTTGAACACTGCATAATGCAGTTATTTTTGGAACTTGAATAGGCGCCTATACACGCTATTTACCTACATTGATTGAATAAGAGAGTAACAACACGTGTCTTGATCAAGTGTACTTTTTAAAATTGGTTACCTTTTCGAAAATAACGCTTCATTCACAATATAAGAATCATAGTTTAAATTTTTTTATTTAAAATATGGACTGTTTATAAAAATTAATACAGTTAAACCTTAATTCTATATTTACAAAGCTACGAAATAGCTTCAACATACTTTATCACATCGCGCACGTCCTCACATTGTCGCCGTTGCCAACTCGTAATATCTCTCAGCATCGTATCCAAACATCTCAAGATCAAGCCTAAACTTCTCGTGAAGTTTTCGCACATGTTCCTTGGTCAGTTGACTAAAGTAGACGGTAGCAGCGTCGGTGACATTATTAGATGTACTGTGTCTCCAACGAGGCCTTATCTGCTGGTCGAGACCCAACTGATGAATCGCGTAAGCTTGGTCGCGCCATAAAGTCTCCACCTGTCGCGTGGATAACAAAAAAAAAAGAATAGGGGCTCAGTGCATGAAAGGATTTACGGTAGAAGCTTATCGGACGATGTACGGTTCGTCGATAGCTGTTGACGAGGGTCGTTATTTCAGTATGCATTTGGTACATTGTATGCATGCATCAAAGTAGAAATTTTAATGCTACTGGATTTTAGATTGAGCAAGTTGATTATTTGCAAAATTTAAAGGTAGTATATAAGTTGCAACCAGTCCATTAATCAAGGGAAATAGCTGTAATTGATCAAATTTAAATTTCTTGCAAGCACACCCACACCCACAAAATTAAAAAAACTGCTGCACCAAAAACACCGTACACTTACTTCCTAATAACTCCAGAACATCAATCATACAAAACAATCACACCTAAGCATCTCCACCGCGTGACACTTAGCAAGCTACTTCCTCAATCTTCATTCTCGCAGAGACGAAGAAAAACAAGAGCAGCTACCACTGCTACAACACCCAAAACATCAATCACGAGCCATTGTAATCACCTTCCTGGCATCTCGAGATAAAAAAGCAAAGCAAAGAATAGAAAGAAAAAAAATTTAAATCCCACGAGTGCAACATGCTGCAGCAGTTGCAATAAAAAACGATTATCACCTTGGCGATAATGTCGTAATTAATCAGGCAAGGCGTGCAATAAAGATAGTAAGGCGTCCAGTGGTCGTCGGCGTAACTCGCGAGATCCGTGTTGATCAGGTAGTCGACGAACTCGCGCCAGGTTGGCTCGATTCCTGCTGGAGGTGGTAAACCTAGTCGACGGATCACCTGGTTACTACTCGGTGTTGGTCGGTTTTTGTCTGGAAATTTGAATTTTGATTTTTATCGATCTTAGATTGAAATCAAATAAAAATACAGTTTTAGAGACCAATATTTATAAGTTTACAAAATAAATTTTCTTTTACCTCGATACTTCCGAACTATAGATTCTCCGTAGCGTTTGTAGAAGTGGAGGCTTCCGTGTTCCCTACCGGCAACAGAATTCTCCAATTTGTCACGGTATGCACTGAGCAGTCTTTCGAACGGATGCCTTACAATCAGCAGTTTTGCCGTTTTCTTCAGTAACTAAAGAATAAAATGTTCTTTTTTTTTAAATTTTCACTCAAATTGCTCTTATTACTGTAAAACAGAGTTGGAAAGTGTATTTACCACGTCTGCTTCAGGGTAATCAAGCTCAGGCATGATACGCCTAGCGATAACGGAAATTTGTTCTTTTCCGCTTGAAAGTTCTTCTTCGCTAACTCCATTTAATAAACACAAGTTGTAAATCCACGTGGTACTTCCAGACTTGTAAATTGGACAGTATGAGATGTTGTGTTTACTGCAAATTAAAATAAATAATTTTTTATTTGAGAGAAATTAATTTTGTTGTGGGATTTTTTAAAAAAACATACCTGTCTATGTAAAAGACACTGTACTGAGGTGCAGGAGGTTCTTTAAATTCCACTTCAGAACTTGCTGTTTTGAAAGGACCCATTTGGTACTTTTTGCATACTCTTCTTACTCGAGCGATCCTTTCTCGATTTTCGATTTCTGCTTCCCTCTAAATAGCAATTTAAAATATGTATAAAAGTATAATCTTATTGTATTGTAAAATACTCGTTTAAACAAACGTAGATGTACCTTATCTCTTTCAGTATCTTGGTTTTTATACTCCGGTTCATCGTACGATCTGACAAATTTACTCTTAACTAAAAGCAGAAAAAACAATGCTCCAACGGTGAATAAAGCCAAAAATTTGGGAATGTTCCTTCTGAGCGTCCGAGACATCGTTATTCTGTTCACGACTACACTTATAAACCTCATAGATGCATATTCTCTTAAAATATTCACAATTATTATCACAGCATAGCGAAATCCACTCGCGCTTAATTTGAATTACAATCACATGTACTTCACATAATCAAAACTTCTGATAACCACCTTTAAAAACACATTTTCTCGCGTCTACACTTTACCGGCTTTCGAGGGACGGGTCTTCCATAGAATGACGCTTGCGAGCGGTCCAAGAGATCGAGAGTAACTGGTTTCCTCTCCTTCGCCTATACCTCTATAGCATTCGTTCGTATTCAGTGGGAGGCGCGACACGTATGTCTTCGTAACCTTGAGCGGCCATTGATCTAGTGCATACTAATTCGGTTTGCTCAGCTGCTCCCAGGCGCCGCTACCACTGCTACGAAGTTTATAAAATTTGGTATCGGATTACAAGCTTCTTTAGACTGATGTGATGTTTGGGTGCGTTTGGACGGATAATTGCAGTACGAGTAATGAGTATAGTGTTTCTAAAAAATAAAGATCGAGAGTTAGGCAATTTTTATGGTAGTTGTAATAATAGGTGTGAATTCCACTAGGTCTATATTTTCGCTTTTAAAAGTTTCTGTATAAAATGACGATTGTTTAAAATTGCTTTGAAATACGATTATTTAATAAGATCAATTCCACAAAACCATCACTCGCATAGAATTTACTAATTCCCCCAATTATAAAACTCTCAAAATATCTGAGCAATTGTCCTGCCACCCGATGAATCGTCGAAAAAAGTCACTGCACTATATTCCTCCATACCAACATGAGAGTAGTAGATGATGACTCGACTGAATAATTCATAAAAAGAAAGCAGTAGCAGCAGCAGCAAGCCGCAAACGAATTCCACACCGTCGACCGTCGACAGTAAGCTCCTTCGCGGCTCTCGGAATGAAAACTCACGGGGAAATTTCCTGGCGCCATTATGCGGCTCTAGCGTGTACAGACAGAGTTGCATAGAAAATAATTAGACACACGTGTTGCGTGTGCTCGAAGCTAGGAGAGAGAGAGAGAGAGAGAGAATACGAGGGCCATTGTTCTCTCTCTCTCTCTCTCTCTCTCTCTCTCTCTCTCTGCACTATGCCGTACGCACGCGAGCCAGTTGTTTCTGCTGGTTATGGAGGGACATTATCGCAATTTATCCGAATATGCTGCATTCCTAATTCTCTGATTAGCCGAGAGAGGGAGAGAAGGGATTTTATTGTTTTTTCACGCGGTTTTATGGGATTCCTCGAGTTGTAGCTCTGAGGGTGTATATACAGATGTGGGGGAGGAGATTATGGGTTAGTGGACTTGCCGCGGGTCGATCGAAGGTTTTTATGATCTTTTGGAGTGTTTTTGTTGGTTTGGAGTTAGTCCTTTTTGAGAAACGATAAACCAGTATCGATGATGATCAGTTACATACACTCATGATACAGTTATAGCATGAGCGGCTCAAGCATCAGTCGTTTTGACATAGCTGAGTAGCTGACACATTTCTATTATATATAGACTGAGTACGCATACACTGATAGAAGGAAATAAAAAAATACCTATGCGCCACCTATCTTCGCTATAGCTATAGAGATTCGAAATTGTATCAAATATGTATAATATTGTACATTCGTCTATAAAGTTTTTTTTTGTTATAAATTTATTAAATTAAACAATCAAAGAAATTATACTTTCGAGATCAGAATATATTCAACTAAAACATGATTTTCTCTATATCTTACAGGATGACTGGCGAGCTCGAGTTCGAGGTCTGGAGCGAATCGCCTCTGCTCTTCGATCACCACCGGCGCTGGAAGCTGTTGAACCGAGACTAGGCTCGTTGTTACACGCGGTGCTTGGCGGCGAGAGGAGCTGTCGTGTTGCCGCTGCTGGACTCGCTGTTGCCAGGGTATGAACTATAGATTCACTTTTATTCATAGTAAAAAAACTCTATTAACGATATTCTCCACCGCAATTAGGTCGTACTGACCGGAGTATCCGAAGATGCCCTGAAAGATCGTTTATCCCTTATCGCTTGGGGATTGGCTCGACAAGGTGGTCCAAATGCAGCTCATCTTGCCAGGCTTGTCATGCTTCGAACCAGTCCTGGACTGTTCGTCGAGAAGTTGCTTCAACCGCAGTGCATCGGTGCCAGAAATGCAAAGGTATATTATGAACCCGATTTTTACGATGCAACGACTTTTAAATAGTTGGACGTTATAGATTGCAAACTTTCGAATGCAGAAAGTTTCGATTCAATTACTGTAATTGATGGCATAAAACCTTGAAATGTTGAAGAAATGACCGAGTATATCTATGTATTTTTTACCCGATTGGTTTTTCCTTTCAGATGCGGGAAAACACTCTGCAGCTATTCATATTCTCTCTGGTCACGTTTCCGAGCACCGAGTTCAAGGTGAAGTCCGCTATCGACAAGGTGGTTGCAATGGTCGGTGATCGTCGTAAAAGAGTTCGATACTCTGCCCTTGACACCTTGGCGGTGATGTCTCAAATTTACGATTCCGAGGTAATTCGATCATTTGGACATCGATACGTTTCACTGTCATTTGAATAATTGCATTTATCTGATTCTATTCATTGTTAAAATAGTGATTTCGCATCTATTTTTGCGATCGGAGAAATTTTATCAGATATTCGAAGACATTGACTTTTGTTCTACAATAGGTACAGAGTTCACTGAAACTTCAGGAATTAATGTACAAATCGATATTTTTATTTCAGGACATTCTGGAAGCGAGCAAACGGTTTACCAAGGGAAAACAGGATGGACAGATAATCCACACGGCTATTAAAACTCGATTGTCACGAAAGTTGCTGCCCACTGTTTCGGTCGATGGACTCGTCGTTTATGGCCTTCAAATATCATCAAACTCACCGCATACCGGTACGCGTTAACTTTGACGCATACGTAATTTTGTTGTAGTTTATAATGTATATCCGGAGTTATGTTTTTTGTTAATAAAATACATTTGAAAGAAGTAACTTCATGTACATATACTTACGTATTCTTATGGTCGTTATTTAATAGAGTTTTAAATTATTAGGTAAATCTTTTATGAATGAAAAGATCTAGAATAGAAAACTCGAGTTGTTTGTATACCATTTACGTAATGAGCTAAATAATTCATGAGTTTTATTATATGAGTTACATACAAGTAAGAATTTGTAACAAGTATTGATTTTTTCACCGTAGTCAATAATTAAAAAAAAATTAAATAAAAAAGATTCTTGTATTATATTGTTTTATCGAAGACTCTTTGGAGTATGATTGGCTAGGTACTTTGTAAATAATTCACGCAACGGCACAACTTATAGCAAAATATTATTACAGGGGCTGATGTGGAGTGGATAGAAGCCGGTAGTGGCTCAGTTTCGCCAGGCACTGGACGAACGAGAGGACAGTTAATCGCAATGTCGAGAATGGAGAACGAATCGTAAGTTTTGTCTGTGTTATTAGAAGAATATGTGATTATTTTAAAATTAAATTATTTTGTTTCAGAAATAATATTAAAAAACCAAGAAGTCGACCTGTTAGTGAACACAGCATATTGGGCGGTTCTGGTTTGCTGGAAAAGAGTGAGAGAACAGCATCTTGGAAATTGTTGCCGCAGTCGGATTCGGTAATGACTAAATTACTACAGATATACTTATATTGCTACTATCAGAACTTTCAAATCATAAATTATACATCATCTCTGAATATATGCGCAATAGTAGAGAATCCAATAACTTGTTTGCTATATTCGTGGGGTTTATTTATTTTTCTACGTATATTTATGAATTGTAATTTATTTACAACCATTTGATGTTAAAGTTGTTCGTTTTGTCACCTTTTAAAGACTTTCAATCAAAATGTCGACCTATTTTAAAGAAGGTTACGTACAGAGAATGTTCACTACAACCTTAATTTTCTTTGTACGACTCTACGCATCTAGTTGACATTTTATACGCTTTAGGTTTTACAATAAGGTTATGACAGAATGATGCTCCCTATTATTTCCATATGTACACATAAAATACGTCATATCGCCGTGCATTAACAACAAAATCACTTTTTGCAGAATGATAAACAAAATCAAGATATAAAATCGAAAAAGATCGGTCGTACTTCAAAGTCAGCTGATATATCCAAAGGTAACATAAACTACAGTAAATGTTGACTTAAAAAGTCCAAACTTTTATGCTTCTTACTTATTTCAGTCACCACATCAGAATTTGATTATTACAAAGAACAAACTGACGAGAGAGTCAACAAAAATTATAAACCATATGCAACTCCAAAGCGAAGTGACCGGAACTTGGAGCGTCAGATTAACAGCGAATCCAAAGCAGAAAGTGGAGATTATTCAACTCAGGTAACTATTAAATCAATACATTTGAGTAAACACTGCTTTCATGAATGAAAAATAGTTTTTTCTAAATTTAACATAACCACTATATATCGTTTCAGGCTCGATCAAACAACAGCCCCTCGGTGCCGAGACAAGAATCTCGAATACCCATCTACACTGGCGATCGTACCCCAACAACGAAGACTGTCGCTGCGGAGATGAACAGCGGGAGTCGCGAGAGAAGTCCAGCCGATGCCCCGATCCGTAGGGACAAGCGAAATGTCGATTACGACGATGACACCGGGTAAATATTTATACTTTAATTATAATTTTCTCTGATAACTTTTCGTTAATCCATTACGTCTATAATTTCGTTTCAGTTATTTAAGCATCCATCAGAGAAGAAAGCTTCACGCTGTAAGAAGTGCAGTTCCTCGAACGAATCATGCTTACGATAATGGCTACAGATATGAAAAATCTCTGGAGGATATGGATGAGTTGCAAGCGAAATTTAGGGAGGACAGAAGATATTCTCCACTTCGTGATTTTAAAGAGAACGATCAGCGAACGTCTACGAGCTATGAAAAATTGAATAGAAACTTCGACACTGTTATCAAAAATTCTCGGGCAGGTCTCAGGAGTGTGCCTCATTATCAGTATTCTTCGAAAGTGACGGAAACGTGAGAATTTATACAATTTTTTTTTTTACCATCTAAATAGAGCTAAAACAGTTGTTAACGTGAATATTATTGATATAGGTATGAATCGATTTATCAAAGGCAACGACGTTCGAAAGAAGAAAAATCATCTAGATCCTATGTCATCTCACCAAATTCTCTGTCCTATGGCTACGATTATGAAGGATACAGAAATAGGAGAGCGCAAGTCGAAAATGTAAGTTATCGGAACTTATTCGTTAATCAAATTGAAAAAAAAATTATTTTTGTAACAAATTATTAACGTTGTAGGATAAAAATGCAAAGGAGTCAAAGGCGAACCAACGAAGTCCACACAGGAGGCGAATGTTTGTCTCACCCTTCGATGATCGTACTAACGAAAAAACTATGCGAACACTGTGAGTAAACCTAAAACAGTTTTATATTTATTGTAAAATATGCAAAGTTTCGATCTATTATTATCCTTGCATTATACCCTGTGTGGTATATGCGAAATGTCGCAGAGTTATTGATCTATACACAGTTCCCTATATTATCTTCAGCCCGTACAAGATTAGTGATCGATTAAAAATTTTCGATTTCTTCAAAAGAAAATATAAACATAATCATGCAAACACCCTAAAAATTCATCATCATTTACATTATTTAATCACGAATAACGAAACCAGAATACGACAGCGAAATTTCGTTAAATTTATAGCCTTTCCTTCATCAAAACTATAAATCGCGCAAACCCCAGTTAAACTCTTATCACCATACCCCCAAAATCAACGTCACCCCATTACCACAAACCCTAATCTATACATCTCAGTACAAAATTTCCCACTACCATCAGCACTCGTTCTTCATGCAACTCTAACCGATCTCCAGAGCATCATCCACTTTCACGAGTCGAGTTTAGCGAACAAACGACGCGTCGCAGTCGTTGTACTTCCCCGCGATAGTTTTCTGAATTAGTGGGTACAGATAAGCGCAAGTCAGGCCGTTGGTTCGTGCATGACCCAAGATCATAATTCGATAAAATAAATCACGCTATGCGCCGCGTACAGTCCATGTCCTGTGCTGATAAAAGCATCTCGTTTCGACTCGTTCACCATTACTGTGCTGTGTAACATTAAACCGCATCAGCTTTGTTTTTATTTATGCGCTTTTAGTGTATATATATAGAGAAGAAAAAATACCAGTGCATGGAATTAACGTGTTCGGATTGTGGAACAATGATTATTTCAGTAGATCGTATTTAGGGCTTTGCTCAAATATTTATGGCGGAGGGTTTAACGCACGAAACAATCAGTGCGCATTGCAATGGAAGGAAAAAAAAGCGGAGCGTTTTTCTGGGTTGACACGAAAATGAGCCGCGTATGTGTGCTGCGGGGATTGTAAATCATGTCATGTAAATCGTTCTCTCAATGTAACAATTTTTGGAGATATGTTTGTTCCGAAAGAAATAAGCAATTACTCAAACTAGCGACTTTTGACGCGTTTCGCAGTTATAGCATGAACGGCCGAAACAGTAGGTCAAACAAGACACTTTTGGCATTGATATGGCACACTACTATATCTAGACTCGAAGCGCATATTGTTATGAGGGAAATTTAAAAGTATCGATGCGCCACCTATTTTCACCTGCTCACATACACTGAGAGTTTGAGCGGTGAAGAAGGGGCTCGCGAAGGGACCAGTCCAAAACTGCTTTGTTTTCGTATTGATATCTATATATATAAATCTAGGTTAATATCAAATTGGTTAATTTTACTAAATCTTTACAGCTGGTAAAATAAAATCTTTCTATAGGAATGAGTCTTGAATTTACTCATATACAGCTCAATTTATTGCTAATTGTGTATCATTTGAGTTCCTGTCACCTTCAAGACCTTAAGCGTTGCTTTTTACAATCAATTCAATCGCATTTTTATTAGTCGATTTATAGCAACTTGATTTGTTGTAAGAAACAAACATAACAAAATTTAACGCTTTAGCGAGTGACAAAAAGTCATCGAGTTCATCGGAATCGAGCATCAGCATCGATTTGTCCCCCGTCACAGTCGCCGTCGCGAAGATAAATTATATTGCCGTAGAGCCGAGCGCTGTCTAACAGTTATGCGAGCAGTATTCGATGCGGGATATTCGCGTGTGTTGAACGACTCCCATTATCGGGCATTACTCCGGGGCCTTTGCATATTTCAAGTTCAATCCATGCGACGGTCGTCTAGAGTCATTTTTACTTTACTCTTGTGACTTTTGCGTTATTGCTTCAACACAATTTCTCTTCTATAATTGTTAATATATTTAAAGAAAAATTGCGTAAGTTAATGTTTTATTGGGCTTACATTAATAACGAGATAATTATACAGTTGTAATGATGACATTTATCCATAAATAATGTTATAATTATAAAGTTTACGATTATATAATAAACCTTTAACTTTTTCAAACGTGTAAGAGAGTCTATATAGATCGATGAAGAAAATAATGCACACGTGTATTATCCTTGGTACACTTTCCTAAATTTTTCCTCTCACAACAGTATCATTACGTATATCCTTCGTAGCAGGTAATACCTCTCATTCGTTCACTAGAACCAATTCTTAAAAGCATTAACAATCAGCACCCTTCCACAAAAGAAAAAAAAAATCACCGAGACCCAGTTTCCAAAACCCCTTCAATGGGAAAAAATGTCACCATCACGAAATCCATTTCATTTGCACGATATGCAACACCACGAGAATAAGAAAAAATCGTTGCATCGCACAGCCTTTTTCCTTAATTAAAACCATGACTCGCATCGTCCGTCACCACAAAAAGGTGCATCTAATATACAGAAGAAAAAAAAAAGAATTCCAAACCGTTCTCCCTCTCGAATACCACAAAAGCTCTCACAATATATAGCTATGCTAATAACCGTCACCACCCCTCTATACACGAAATTTCAGTGTATCGTGCGTCTGGCCTAATTCTCTGGACGCGTATCGAGGTCGCGGTGGTATACAGAGCAAACAAACTCGATCACGCACCTGTTCATCGTCGAATATCGATCCCGAAATTCCGGACTTAAAGCTATACATTTAATATACATATACACAAATTAGTTCTACGAAGGAATTCACGTGAGAGCTGCTTTTCTCGTGCTCGTTTTTCGCGAGTGATGGATGTTCAGTGGAGTGATGGGGTGTGTGAATTTTTTATGGGGATGTCCGGATTTAGCCCGAGAGAGAGAGAGAGAGAGAGAGAGAGAGAGAGAGAGAGAGAGAGAGAGAGAGAGAGAGACGAGACAGGATCGTGTGGCGAAGGCTGTCAGGAACTTCGAAACGTTTGGTTGGCCTGGTTCATATATTTTTCAGGATTAGCGTTGGCTTGGAAATAGAATTACGTTTGGATTAGGGATGTAAATTGAAGTTTGGACTTTTTTTTGCGTGATGTATTATACAGCGAATGTGTGGATTTTAGTTTGATTAGATGTATTCAAATTTCAATGAATTCATTCATTAGGGCAAACAGTTGAGAGTTTGAAGCGAGGTTTGCGTGTATTATAGAAGATTTATCATGCTAGACAATATATATAATTATGTTAAAAAGAAATAATAATATTTTATAATACCATTAAGCTGCGTAATAAAAGTGTTGAGAATTAACTTTTGGTGTATATTTTAGTATATGTACCTTTAATAGGTGAACGATTTAGATCTGATAACACACAGTCGTTAAAGTACCGTCACTTTAACCCAATTTCATGACAGTTTTATGAATGGTTAGAGGGGGTACTTTCCCCTGATGCACAGAAAAAAAAATATCTGCCACCCTGACGATTCAGTAAAGCAAAGCAGTATATTTTTTGGACTGGCCTTTTCCCAGCCGCTTGAATTAACTCTGAACAGCGACGATAGGTGGCGCAGATACACTTTTTCATTTCTCTTGTAACAATCTTCGTGTAGAATGTGTATATAGAGGTGTGTGCCACCTATGCCAAAAGTGCTTTTTACTAAGCCTGCTACCTGGGCCACCCATGCTAATATTACAGCTTGTGTATAAAATACATTATTTATATTTTTAGATTGCTTTTTCTTCATTATAACAGGGATAATCCTGTGGGTTTTATTTCGAATAAAACATTTATAAATATTAATATTCATTAAAAGAAGTAGCATGTTGATAAAACTATGCAAGACATCATCCAAAAAAAGTCACACACTATATAACCCGCACGCGTCATCATCAACCCCATACTATTATACCTTCACCAAAAAGCCGTACAAAAATCAAATCATTCAATTTTTTACACGCTGATGATCTTATCTCTCTGTGAAAATCGAAATTTCCCACTGAGTTCACACACGTCCAAGAAAAAACCTATCATAATCTCATCCACGTGCGATCGATGAGTCGCCGGACACGCGTTGAAATCACCACCAACGTAAGGGTTGACTCACCTCCGTTTCGAAAGTCACGCGTGCCAAAAGGGGGAAAATTATACACGTACATGTATTGCTATATATACTTATATACTCGCGTGAAATCATCACCTTGTGTGCCACTCGCCGCAGTGATTGTTACGGAGGGTTGAATTTTCCGTTTTCAGGCGCAGTCACAAATTATCTCAATTTTCCCGGTTGATCACCTGTGGGAAGTAGTTGAGACACGGTTGTTAACCTGTTAACCCGTTTCAGAGGGGTGAGTTGGTTTTAGTCGTGCCTGAAGTGTTGGAGAGAGAAAATTGTAGAGGACTATACTTTTTACGTGTTAGGGAGAAGTTGTTTGATGTTAGGCGAAATTTATAAATATTTTTAAAATTGAAGATACAATTAATAAAGAGTAAAGAATCTATAATTTTATTCGTCGCTGTCGCGATTGAACATCAATAATTCAAAGCGATAAATCAAATCAACGTACTAGCAACAATCAATTACTCCACTCGACCAAACCCACATCGTCACGTCCTCAATTTCGAAAATTAAACGCACATTGTCTCCTCGGTTCGAAGTCACCTTGTGTTTTTTGCGTCGTCGGCGACTCCACTATACTCATACGCAATAATCCATATGCATAATACACGCATATACACAACATCGGTATCCTTTCACTGTACAGGGGTGTAACAAGCTCGGTGCGCATTGGTCGGGTCTCATTGCGCGTCAGGTGTACTCGAGCACAAGGATATTATGGAGGGACAGGCTTGAATTACGGCTACGCGACGGAAGTGTGAATGGGGTAGGAGAGAAAAGTGTACAGCAGTAGCGCGCGAAAGCCGCTGAATTATTTAGGACAGAGATAAAATGAGTGTGTGCAGTTTATGTATAGTGTGGTGGGGAGTTTCGAAGCTCGAAAGGCTCGCTGATTAATGAGAAAATTATTGTATCGGGTGCGCTTGTAGATGGGAAACTAGTATTTATTGTATCTGTGGATATTGTATTGATTCATATTATTATGAAATATCGTTTAAATAATTAATTATTATCCGCCGATAAGTAAATATCAAAATCGGCATTATAAAAATCAGACTTATCATAATCATTGCTATATAGCAATTGATCGGCTACATAGATCTCAAATTTTAAAATCCAAAAAATCCTCATAACGACGAAAACCAAAATCTTCAAATTCCAAACTACCTTTTAGCAAAAAGAACACTAGAGACACTTATAGTAATCACTCCTCCTATCAGACGTACAAAAAACCATCCATAGCCGGTATACTCTTATCGCGATGTAAAAAACAAAGACAGACACAGCGAGAGAACGAATGGGGGTAGTTCTGCGGGCTCGACGAGTCGCCGCGCACTCCCTCTCTCTCTCTCTCTTTCTATACCTTTGCCGGTCGGCCAAAGTATTATAGCAGCTCGTGGTGGTAGTCGTGCGTGTCCCGGTGTCGCGCGAGCATGTCGACGAGAGCGCGCTCGCCGCCGTGGCTTTTTTCCCTTCATCGGTGTACACGCGACTCTATATAGTGACGTTTTTAAGTGTTGTAGTGTGTGTTTTTTGAATTGAGGTTGGTTTTTTTCGAGGGGGAGAGTTTCTATAAGTATTTCGAGTGATGGAATTTTTTGATTTGAATTTTCTATGACGTTCGGCTTGCTTATTGCGATGCGTAATGTGGGAGTTATTTTTAACTTTTGCGAACTGTCGTGAAAGAGTTTTGTGACATGCGAGCGTGTTTATTCTTTCGACACTTTTGAAGTGCGCGACTGGGAAATATATTTTATTTGGTTGGGTTCGGCGAAACGATTTTGTATAGCGGAAGAGAATGGTTTTATAGCTTTTATATTGATCGTATATTTTTTTTATTTATGGATATTTTTTCAGATCGTAAAATCTGAAATCATTATAAATTGTTTTGTTTGCATGATTTCTGGATGTAGCTGGTAATTGAAAAAAAGTAAAATCCATAATTTTAAAATATTATTTTGTGTTTTCATGCGTAACACTTTCGAGTAGAATTATAAATACACGGCTATTACGTGGTCGTGTTCCAATTTTCCTATACAACTAATTCATAATTGACTATATAGCAGTAACTAAAAAACTAGCATAATAGAGATGTATCAAACGATTTTTCTCTTCTGTCATTCAGCGAAGGTCTATGCTATGTCTAGAGTTCATTGTATATATAAATATATGTTAAATAAATTATTCATAGACTTTAGCAATTAATGTCATCAAATGCGTCGGTGTCAAGTTTACTAATGTCGAAGAAAAAAAAAACACTCGTTTAATAGTTTCCGCTTATTCTAAAGACTGTGTGATTTAATCGTATATGCTGTATATATACTTTTTTTTTAAATCGTGCAGTACACGTTCAAACACGTGAAGCATTATTAATTGAGGTCAAGTTTCTTGTGTACACAAGATGCTTTTGTAGAAAATTAGAGCTTCTGAAGTTCGTATGGTAAAAAGGAAAATTAGAGGTATTAGCAAACAGCTCGTTATAGGGTTTATTTAGCATGTAAAAGGGTCCGTTTTCAGTATTTTCGCGTGTAATTTTAAATGCTCGTAATCAGGGGTTATTATACAGACTTTACTGTGCTTTTTAAATATAAACAATCATATATTTTCGACAATAAAAATATGTATAATCCACCCATCGTATCGGACAATAAATCGACACTTAGAATCTCTCCATCGAATTAACCACCTCGACACGTCAATAATAGCTTCTAGACTCTCTTCACCCAACACCATCGATCAAGTCTCAAAGTGAAAAAGACTGAGACATGAACAACACCAAAGAAACCATCATCTACCTTCATCTTTCACAACCAATCAACCTTCACCTTCTCTACCAATGACACGATCACCATATATCCGACGTCTCGACTCGTCGGTTCTAAAACCCCCAACAACATGATCTTCAAGTACTGCGTATGGCCGGATGTGGCCAAAGACGATAAAGTCTTGATCAACGGCAACGGTACCGCAGCTTCACCTTCACCCCAACTGGTACTTAAACCGTTGAATGGCCGGAGATTCGCTGACAATTTTTTCGGATGCTGTCCCTGTGCGTTCAGGTGTCGAAGAGCTGTTGGGGTCGATGATGGTTGTGGGGATGTTCTGGAGAACGGAAATGTGACACCTATCAGAGAGAACCGGGAACCAACACCCGTTACCGAGTTCAGACATAATGGCAGTGCTGACACGATGTATGATTTTCGAAAGATTATTTTTCTAAGATTGATTTTTAACTTCGAGAATATGGTTTTGGGCTTGTGGTTGAAAATCGAAATGTTGCTACCGAACCCTTATAGATCGAAACTTTGTATATTTTAGAACTATTTTCGGTATAAAAATAAACTAACGAAAAAAAAAAAAAAAAATGTTTCCAGCGACAAAGAGGCTGACCAAGAGACGGACACCAGCAGCACAGTGGAACGCAACTTCAGGGCGGACTCGGGGCGAACGCTCAGCAAGTCAGCGGGTAGTCTCCTGGGTTCGCCTCGTCACGGTAAGTCCTGCATTATGGGCTTTTTTTTCGAGAGATCGCCAAGAGCGATAAGCTCGGGAGGGAACAACCTGCTCACCTTAACATGGCTTGCATGTAGTGCTGGAGTATAGTGTGTGTGTTTGTGTTGAGGAGAAGAAAGTTTGGAGGAATTTGTAGGGAAGGGGGTATAGTCATTAGTAATTGGAAATTCCGGGTGAAGATGTTGAAGTTTCTGCGTAAGTGCCGGTTGTTTCGGAAGTAATAATTGAGATGCCAGGATTGTGTTATATTCTGTATATTGTGCGCTCTGTGTAAAATTTGTTCTGTGTGCATGAAGCGAAAAACAAAATCTGCACCAGACGGTAACGAATGAAGAAACAAGACAGATAGCAGTTATAGCATAAGCGGCCCAAGTAACAGACCCATCAAAACAGGATAATTTTCAGATAGGCGGAACGCCTATATATATAAATACCACGCGCAGATTGTGACGAGGGAAATGAAAAAGTACCTATGCGCCATCTATCTTCCCTAGTCAGAGACTATAAAGAGCCAGAGAGTGTATAAAGCGGCAGTGGGATAAGGCCAGTCCAAAACTGTTTTCTTCTATACGGTGTATATTAGATTGGAACCTTGAAATAATGTTTTGCGGAAAAAACTTAAAAAATCTTGATTGCAAAATACGAATCTTCCGTTACCCATTTCGAAACGTTCCTTAAATCCCATGCGGAACTCTCAAGACAACAACGGAATAACACACCCCCGGAACTAACCCCCGACATTTATATATATGTATATACATACGTACAGACATTCACTCGAGCGCACTCATATATATATATATATATATAGATACAACGGTAACCGCTATCTCTCTTTCTCTCTCTCTCTTCCTCCCCCGCTCGTCGATCGAAAACGTTTGAACTGGAGCGGGAGGTTCTTAACCTCCGTTGCACACGCTTCTCTCTCTCTCTCTCTCTCTCTCTCTCTCTCTCTCTCTCTCTCTCTCTCTCTCTTGAGTCCTGCATGCGGCACGAGAACTGCATTACACTGCACACGCGTGTACTGTCTATGTGTATATACGTCTATATCTGTATACATCGGACGGACAAAGCCTGCAGGCGATAATCGATCGATATATAAGTTGGGAGTAAAAGCAGGAAGAAAGAAAGGAATGTCCCTCAGCTTTCTCGGATACTACTCTTTTATCGGTGTTTCTACCTATATACTTTCGACGTTTTCCGCGAGCTTGCAAGCTTTTAGTGATTTCGCGCGCGATCGATATATATATAGTCAGAGCTACGCTGCTGCTGTACTGCTGAGCTATAGATGTGCGGTATATGAAAGTGTATGTACCGGTGTCGTTCTCGGTCTTTTTCTATTTAATGGTTTCGATGTATATATATAGTTATGCCTCTTCGCACTTTAGAGCGTGTTGATATATGGAAATGGAAGAAATGTTTATGTGAGATTGTTCACATCAAAGGAATATATTGCCGGGCATTTTTCACGTTGATCGGTACCCAGATAAAATTAAAGCGTCGACGATTTGTACGGTAATTTTTTAGTAATTCGTGAGCTAGAGTCGTTTATATACGAGCCGCGAGCTTTTATAGGCGCGTTATTAAACTAATTTATGAAATTGATTAATTCTGAAAACGAACTGTTTATTTTCCCTGGAACTATATAGATTGTATCGAAATGTTTTAAGGACTTCTTATGTATAATGGTTCTTAGCATATAATGTACTGTAATTAATGTACTTTTTAATGTTTATGGTTTGGGCGAAACACGCAAAATGCAAGTTTAGGCATTTGCGTAATGAAATGCAGCTTTGATCTCTGCGTTAAAATTTTATAATGATCGAATCAAGTATAGCTATATTTTGCTATTTCTTGTTATTTATAAATCCGCTTTTAATCTAAGCTCCCACTAAGATAAATAGATGCGAATATATATAGCTTTTCCAATAAACAATTCAATTTCCCTCTCCTATCTCGATAAACAATCGCATCCACTTTATACTCACTATCAGTCTCAGAAAAAAGCCGACAGTACACTTATTTATCCGATGTCAGCCAATACCCCTTATCTCCGTTTAAGTCTCACGCAATACTTAAAGCAAAATGACACACACGTATCTTCAATGACTCACACGCAATATCATTAATCCCATAGCCCACCCACGTCGCTACCTATAAAAACTAAATTTTCGCTAAAAAAAAGTAAATATATACATTACAGATGGAGGAGAGGCACGATCCAACAGCGGAAGCAGTTCGTCCTCGAATCGATCATCTGGTGTCCGTAGAGTTCGGGTGTCGAGTAGTAAGAACAGCAGTAGACATCAGACAGCGACGAGTTTACCGGTGCAAAGCGAAAGCGACGAGTCGAACATTATTACCAGATCCGAAGATAAGGCTTTCGACGTTATCTCTGCCAAGAGCCATTCCACGCGACGCAATACACCCGACGCTGTGAGTTGATAATATATAGTGATGATAGTTTTTTTTGCAGCAATCGATCCATGCGACGGATAAGTTGCTGGTTTGGGGCAATGTCATTTGCACGATGGGTTTTCTGGGAACGAATGTTTAACTGGGCGGGATAATGATATTTTACCGGTTTTTTTTTTACAATACATAATCCTTAAAAAAATAATAAACCATTTCTCAGACATCAATCCGCACGGAAATCGAGGAAGACCTCCGCACAACCTCAGGCAGCGACGATCACCCCTTAACATCTCGTAACCACTTCGAAACATTATCCTCGGCTAGTGCCGACTCCGTAAAAAGCAGCAATAGTAAACGTAGGTCGGCGGAATCTCTACGTCAACGCAGACTGTCGGTAGCCGAGCCGGAGGATGAATCGCCCAAGGGCAATGATCTACAACCAGCCAAGTGCAACGGCTATGCCGCTGTCGGCGATCGATCGTCGGCAAATAGCATTAATGGGGGAGTCACGTCTCGGCCGGGAAGCGCCAGGGTGAACGGCAGTCCAGCCAGGTCGATGGTGAGGATTTTTCATGGCTAATTTTTCGTTCAAACTTGTTATGAATGATGTACAATTTTTTTATATACATTTAAGAAAGAGTGAATTAGTAATTAATGTGTCTCGTATACAAAATTGAAAAAAAATATTGACAAAGGTGGGAATAAATGGCGTGAACGACAATGAAAGAGAGCCGTCGGAATCTCCCGAGGAAGACGCGGCTTTTGAAACCTTGGACTTCCGAAACGCAACAAGAGAAACGACGAGCGTTACGTCGATAGTTGTCACCTCACCGGTTCGATCGAGGGGATCGTACGAGTACGACAACGACCTGCGAAACACCGACTCCAACGTCACTCTGTATAGCTGCACTAGCGTGATTATGGTAAGTGTATTATTTGTTTATATTTAAATTAAACGAAGAATTCATATATTGTTATCAAAATGCGTTTTCGTAAACGAGTACTGTAGTATCTTTGACTTCACGAAGAAGTCATAAACCAACACAGTTTTAGATTATACATATTTTTTAATTTAGTAAAACTATACGTAATAACAAAAGGAGATTCAAAGTGAAAATTCATTTATCATTGACAATAAAATCTGCGTCGTTGAAGCAATTGACTAACAGATCCGCAGATTTATCGCTGCCGCACAAATAAGCCACGCAATACTCCTTCGCGTCATTTTCAAATACTTTCACAGTAGCTAGACCAAAAATGTTTATTGCATAAGTAGTTGCCTTCTATGTTTCTTATATATCCGATGACTTTGACATTGCTGTTGACTTTTACCGCATCAAATTGAATTTTAGAAGTAATCAATATAACATAGAAATGATTTGGTCAATGTAGAAGTCTGTAACACTAATAAACGCTACGAATTGAAAAAAAAAACCGATTAGAGATATAACATATAAACAGTTTTGCGGTTTCGTTATTCTATAAAGGAAAAACCAAGAAAAATGTATTTCGAAAAAGTTGATCTACCGTTAATATCCCAAACACAAATAAGAATTAATTCAAGGATAAAGCTATCACCTCTATATAACGACACCCAAAAATACCTTCCTAACGACAACGCGACTAATAATTCATCCCTAACCACACGTGCCATACATTTCAGTCACCAAAAAGTTCGAGTCCCAAGCGTTTCATAAGCGAGGATCCACCATCCAAGGACACCGACGATTCCGACGAAACTCCACCTTTGCCGATCGGTTTCGACAACGTCAGTCAAGTCGCGACCGAAAGCTCAGACGCCGGCACCGACGAGACCGACGACGTCAGCGTCAAGCCACAGGTTGTTCATCGATTTTATTTACACGCATTTACACAAAGCTCTCTATACACATCACAATTTTTTTTTTCTCTTCATATTCGAATCGATCGATCCGCGCTTAGTACGTGTCTCTCGATGAAATTTTTATTAGACACTTTTTGTTACGCAAAAAAGCTTGTTTTATGCAATGACCCATTCAAAAACGCGTAGCCTAAGATAATTACTTATTTCGTGTGTTTACAGCCGTCGCGACTACCGACGCCAATCGACTTGCCTCGAAGACTGTGCAAAGTGTCACCTTGTAAAATGCGACCACAGGCTAACTGCTACAGAGCGGCATCGGTACCTGCTACTCGACACCCTGAAAAGATGTCGAAACCGGTTCAGCTGTGCTTTACTCAACTGGAAAGCAAAGACTGGTAAGTCTGAAAATTGCGTGACTAAACTCGATAAAAATGTGCTTTTAAAGCGCGACGAATATTGATTCGATAATCGCACAAGATCGGTATCGCTTTAATCGTATTATTACGAGGCGATATTTCCAGTTTTTCCTTCGTAATGTTGAAATTCCTGAACAAAACAGTATTTTAAATCGTAAAATTTATTCAGGGAAGTGACGTTAAAGGGCCTAAGGACGCTATCTCAGGTAGCCAGGGATGAACCAGAACAACTGGACGCCTGTGCTCCTGGACTACTAGCTCGCGTACTCGGCAAACACGTGAAAAATTTGCGCTCCCAAGTGGCTCGAGTCGCCTGTTTCGCAGCCGGCGAAGTGTTCGCCGCACACGTCCGAGGAATCGATCAGGTGACTACATTATTTTCCATTGATTTTTAAATGGTCAAACATGAGCCGATACGTTGCACAGTTTGCGTATATGTGGAAAGTTTCGAATCGATTCGGTCTGTGGAAAATTTTAATCCTTCCGTTGATTTGCCCAGGATCTGGATGAAATCGCAGGACCGTTACTGCACAGAACCGCCGATACTAACAGGTTCCTTCGCGAGGACTGCAACGTGGCTTTGGATAGCATGATCGAGCATTTCCCACCGAATCGCACGATCATGACTATAGCTAATCGTGGAGCCAGGTATATAATGAGGATTTATTTGGGATTACATCGTTTTATCAAGTCACTTGATTAACCGATGATTAAATTTTACAGTCATCAGAACACGATCGTCCACGCGACGACGGCAAGACTTCTGTATGTAATTGTCAGTGAAATAGGACCAGAAAACGCAATGAATCTGCCCAGGGAAGTCAAGGATAAACTGTTTGCCACAACTGCGAAGTTACTGACTGATGGAAATTTACAAGCGAGGTAGGGTATAATTCAATGGATTTTTGTATTTTATGGTATGTACTTATTAGAGGATATAGTGACACTGAAGGTCGTGACTTCGTATTGCGAAGTACGGGTGAATTATATCCAATATCCAAATCCGATACTTCCAATTATTCAATATCCTTATAGAAGAGATCATAATATTTTTTAATTTTTATAATGGTTCGCCTATCTACAAATTTTTGTTTAATTTTTACAGAAAACACGCCAAGGAAACGTTCCGGCTGTTATCACGTTGCGAGGGATTCCGTAAGGCCCTGACCGATGCTGTCCCAGAAAGTACCTTACGACTCATCGACAAGACCCTCCGATCTCTTTAGACATCCTGTAAATAAATCAAGCAAATCCAACGAGACTACGAATCTTATTTCGTGTACCAGAGACACTCTGAAAGCTTTATCTAAATTCCGTCCACGTATATGAGCAGATACCATGCAACAATCGATTTTCCTCGTTAGAAACTTTCAGAATGTTTATACCATATAACGCGTGCAATATTTAGCGAAAACCTACATATAAATATAAGTGTTTTTCGAATGGAAAAAACGCGCAAATAATTAAGCGCGATCATTTTGTATTTGCATCGAACGATTCTTTTTTATACCAACTTGTATAGAAGACAGAAGAGGTGGTAATAGGAAGAGCTGCGTCGAATCACCATCGATATATATCAACTCATTTAGTGCCTTTTGCTGTTCGCGAAGAAGATGTGTTTAATTTTGACGAACCTCAATTGTATACTTGCGCGCACATTATTCATTTTGTGATGTACTAAATAATACAACGTGATCATTTGATGACAACAAAATTTATTTGTCGATTCGCTCGAATCATTTCTCTTGTGGCTTTTATTTGTTATTTTATTAGTGAATTCATCGGGGGAAATGTGAAAGTGATATTCGTTTGAAATTCTGAGATAAGGAAGCAAGTTTTTTTATTTCACACTTATATATTCATGAATTATAGTCTTGTATAAGTTCATCGGCTCATTCACTTGAGCCACATGAAACTGATCAAGGCTTGACGTTATTTGAAAAATGTATCATTGTCTTGGGCAATGTTACTTTTTTGTAAATTTGTAAGTTTAATATTGTTTGAATTATCTCAATTATCTTTAAATTGTATATCGTTCCATTCATTAAGTGTTATGACATCTGAATTATATATTGTAAATAGTCATGTACTCGAAAGCAGCTCGTACTATTAGTTATAAATAGTAGAATAATAATAGGTTTGTTTTTTAAAAGAATAATTTTTTTTTGCAAATTGAAATTTCTAATAAATAAATCAATTTTTATTAATACTTATTCATCTCATTTTTTTATTGAGTAATTCTCACATATCCTTAGTGGCATACGTCGAAAAAAAAATGAAAAACGCAAACATTACATGTTCTGATTCTCGTTATCCAACCTAAAAGCTGAAGAAGAGAATAATGCTTCTACCCTAATATTGTTTAACCAATTAAACTTTGAACTTTAAAATTTGTCATTAATTATTTCTTCATTTAGTGATTATTGATAATTGAAAAATCAAAAATGGAAAATAGTGAAATTGAACAGCGAGACATTAATTTCTCGTCTCGAAATTCAGCATCCGATTTATTAAACGGCGAAAACGAGGAAGAGGAGGAGATTCAACCCCAAATTGAAATAACAATTAATAGTATTGAAAATATTGTAAGTCTACTTATTAAATAATTAAATATTAAATGTGCCGAATAGATTGTTTTTAAATATTTGTTCTGCAGATAAAAAACAATACTTTGCCCATAAAGATTGCACTCGAACACGAAGACACAATTTTAGGAGAAAGTGAAATAATCTGGATTGATGCTACTTATGATAATCCAACAAAGCTTCACCACATAAATTTTACAGTAGGCTTACCCTATGATGCTAACGACTTAAGAAGCATTTCATCGATAGTATCAGCACCGGTCTTGAGTAAAAATGCAATTTAAATTCATCATATAAAATAATAATTCCTGTGTAATAAAATTAAATTCTCAATAATTTATTAGTCAAAGTGTTTGAAATTTTGAATAACGCTAACTTATCAAGGCAAAGTTTCGAAGCGAAAAGCAACGAAAAACTTCAAGGAGATTCAAGGCGCTCTTCCAAAAATGAAGTCAAAATACTAGGGATGTGCAACGTCGATCTTTTGCCAGTAGTTTTAGGTATCATTTTGTTGAAAATTTATTAAGAATAATTTTTTTTTTAAGTATTCATTGAGATTGAGAAACAAATTTAGGCGAAACTATTTGTGATGAGAAGCTAGTCCTAGAATTGCCATCGTATTCATGGGATGGTAACACCGTTTCCTGGGCTAATTTGCCGAGAATCTCCCTAACAATGCGCTTGAACGAATCTGAAGCTATTCTGAAAGAAAGAGATTTCAACATTCTCAACATTACCGTTGAAAGCATCTATAATCCACCTTCAATCTTTACCAAAGACTTGGATTATAAATGCGGGACCGTATTGTACACGGATAATCCTGTAACGATAATTTCATGCGATTCATTTATACTTATATTAGCTGAGTTGATTTTTTTCTTAATCACTTATTCCATTGAAGATGGAAGAATCGTGTATTATATTTGAAGCTGGAAAATGGACAGATTTCCACGATGTTGAAAAGACAAAAAGTTGGAGACCCTTGCAAAATCTTGAAAGTCGTGCTCGATTTTCAAAATACAAGATTCATCACGACTACGAGAGCGTTAAAAGCGCTTACAAGAAACAATTTGATTTAAAAGTAAATTAAGTTACTTTGAATCTAGTAGAACAATAAGCTATTGATAGCAATGACCTTAAAATCATAATTTTTATAGGCATTTGTCAAAAAAGATGTTCCAAGAGTTGAATGGAACACGATGCAGAGGATTTTGTTAGAATCCGAAGACGCAGAAAATATACAAGACAGGATAAAAAAGTATATAACACTACATTAAAATCTGATGATTATTTGTAACTAATGTTTTAAAAAATGTTCTCGAAGATACAAGTTTTGGCCATTTGAAATATCGGCATCATCACAAGAAAGCAATACTAAGAATAAAGACAAAAATGATGAGGGTACAGTTATTTATCAATGTTACGTCGATGCAAGTCAACTGCTTTTCCCAGGAAGTAAAAAAAATTTGATTCATTGTACCTTTTTTTTAATTTGTCATCAAATATAGTTAATAATATTCACAGGAACGAGATCGCGAGTTTTAGCTCAATTATACACTCGAAGTTTATCAGAAATGGAAGAAAAAACCGGATTTGAACAAAGCATCTTCAGCACCGCAATTGTTGAGGAGCCAAAAAATATACGAAACAAAGAATCCATAGAAGTTTTAGAGAGTGTAAAATTGATCGACGTTGTAATACAAAAAACTATCAAAACAAATTTTCATTAGTCCAACGCCATTTCAGGCTCGAAAAAATTCTCAAGAAACGGAAGCTTCTAGTCTTCCTATTTTTACGGAAAATGGAGATCCAGTTCTCATCCTCATCGAATTTGAGTTGTATCGTCCCTTTCTCCCTGCTCGTGTTTTAGAAGATTTTACAGAAGCGTTTGTACAATAATATTAATGATTTGGTATTGTGAATCTCAGTATTAATTTTTCAGTGAGGAATCAATATTTTTAGAATTCAGATTTTAAAGAGCAAACCAAAACCGAAGGGCTCAATTTATTCTTACACCCCAGATTTGGTGCAAGAGCAATATTCAAATTGTATTAAACAATTGGTTGATGTCATTGCAGAAAGTTATCGAGTAAGACTTTAGTTCTAATATATTCTATAAAATAGAATGAATTAAAGCAGTTTAAAGATTGATCTTCTATTAGGACTTTTTCGAACAATGCGAATGCCAAGAAAAATGCGATTCAAAAAACGCCGCGTCAAAGTGTAAGGATAAAAATAACAAGCCAAATGTCGACGAAGATGTAACGTGTCCCTACTTTTACATACCGGTACGCTAAACAATGCTAGTTGATATCCTCTAAAATTAAAAAAAAAGTTTTCAATTCAAATTCATATTCTTAGGATGAATTAAGTCGTTTTAGACAATTTCTCCACGAGACAGGGAAATACGTATCCATAAGAAGCACATTAAGAAATAAAATAATTAATCTACTCGATCAGAAGTTCGCAATGAATTCGTCGGAGTGGTATACAACGGAAAATCAGAATTTCGTTGCGTCATGCTATACATATTTAGTGGAGCAAATGCATACAGCGGTGAATACAAAACTGGATGTTCGTTTAGCAGAAGAAGCTTCAAAGTCTGAAAGCTCCAAAGAACTTTGGTTTCGTGCTGAAGAAGCATATGAATTTGAAGATTACGAGAAAACTGATAAGCTGATCACAAAGGTATTATAAATATACAATAGAATCATATTAAATCTAACATTTAACGTTTCACATAATTTATTATAATCAGATAGTTTGCAACGATCGAAAGAATGCTGATTCGTGGGTTAAGTACGCGATTCATTTTATGAGACAATCTGAAAGTTCTGAGGCGATCGAATGCTGTCGAGAAGCCATTGGACTAGACAGTCGTCATAAAATTGCGTAAATTGTCTAGCTTATCCCTAATACAAATATTTAAATTAAATATTACAGGTTAAAGTTGTATCATAAACTTATTTTTACTAGGCTACTTTTATATGGTATCATTCTCGCTATGAAAGAAGAATACGTCGATGCGGAAATATTTCTCAAATCTGTTACTCATTTTTATCCGAGATTTGCCGAAGGCTGGGCCATTTTGCACTTGCTTTATATTAAAATACAATACTATCCAGGTGCGATTAGATGATGAAAATCGGTTATTTTTGTATCTTACATGATTTTAATATTCAGGTATAGACCTTACACTTGACATCGCCGAAAAATGCTTGAAAGACAGAGTTCGCGAGAAGGAAACTTTTGACGTGCTGTGCGAAGAGCCTATGGCTTGGTCAGCTATGCTTGGCCGAAGTAATCAAATTTTCTTACTGACAACAGTGCTGCTGCTTAAATTGAATCTCTACGATGTAATTAATATTCACGCTGGAAAAACATTGTATGCAATATATTATATTCGTTATAACAGTTCGCAGGTTCGGCTTTGGCCCAAGAATTGTGTCATGGGGAAAGATCAGTCGAATTTTTGTACTTCTTAAGCGTAAAGAGTTACTTGCAAAAAAACTACGAAGATGCTATTCAACAATTGAACGAAGCTGAAACAAACATCGGACTAGTATGTAATTTTGATACAAAATTAATACTTTTGAAACTTACATATGCTAAGTCGAAATTTTAGGAATACAGTATAGCCGCGTTAATGGGCCACTCGCTTTACAAATTTGGACTCATAGACGAGGCAATAGAACAGTACGAATCTGTCGACATGTTATATGATAGACCGGAAAGCATTCATTTAGTGCATCTGAGAATGGGTTTCTATTACATTGACATTGAGGAATACGAACATGCGAGAAACGTCTTTTTACGAGCTTGCAAGCAATCGCCCACCTGCAAAACTTGGCTGGGAGTAGGAATTTCAAGTTTCTATGTAATTGATCAACTTCCCAGTATAAATAACTAAAAAAACATTTTTCATTGAAATTTATATAAACCTATAATCTAGCTCGAAAACTTCGAGGAAAGCGAAATCGCGCTTACAGAGGCAAATCGAATAGATTGCGAGGACCCGGAGGTATGGGCCTACTTATGTCTCCTGAACATGTCTCTACACAGATACGACGAATTCACGCAATGCTACAGGATGACGGTGAAGGTACAGGATAATGACAGGATAATTATAAAATCCATCAATTTACAGCCATTACAGGTTTATTAACAATTCATTTTCTGTCGTATGTTTTATCATATTAGAACAATCTTAGGAGTGACAAACTTTGGCGGCTTATAACACACTCAATGGACACTTTGGGATTATCGTCACCAATCACTGTTTTCGAGAATTCAACTGATCGATGTGTTTGCTGAATGGTAAAATAGAATTATGCATGTATACATTAATAGGATCTCCATGCAGCAAATTAGGGTTAATTAATGGTTTTTGGTTTTAAAACCATTAGTATGGACTTGTTAACGAGATTCTTTAAATAAAATATTGTGATAGAGCAAAATGATTTGTAAATCTTAGAACCGATTGATGCATAATTTTATAAAGAAAATTAGTAACTTGTATTAGTATGATCATTAAAAGTTTTTTAATAGCCGGAAATTGTTAAATTATCGCATGGTTGATTGAAATATTTTCTTTTCAACAATTTAATTCATCAAAAATAAAATAAATTTAATTAGTAAAAAAAATAAATAGAATATAAAGGGTAAAACCAAGATAAATAATAGACTATAAAATGCATGCAATAACTAGATAGGACAGAATAGTAATAAAATAAAAATATTAATTTTTCTAAGGAAATACGCACAGAAATAATAAACCATGATGCGCAACTAAAAGTCGACTTGACAAAAAAAACTACGTCAATTTTACAAAAATTAAACCAAATTTAACTGTATGTACCCTTAATAAAATAATTGGTACCATTAAATATCTCAATGTCTTCTTATTTTTTTTTCTTTTTTCATCGATTTGCCTTCGACTATTTTTTTCGCATATTGCTACGTGCATTATAACTCTAAGCGCCCCGTGTGACGAATATATAAAAATATTATTCTGCCGTCCACCAAAATAAATATCGCTTTCACTGGTATAAACTGCAACTTACAATAAAAAGTAATATCGATAGAGACATTACAAAAGTTCGAGCGTTGTCGTCGCACTTCAAGCTCTTATTTAGGACTTAGCAGATATTTTTTTTCTAAAACAAAATTCAATATAAATTTCTTTAATTTAAGACGCATAAACTTTAGCATAAAAGCGACAACCTACAAACTCGTTACAAACTTTTTTTTCGAGAAAATTCAGAGTTGCTCTTTGTATGTATTATTTTACACAATCTAATCATACAGTATATAGTTAGATAATTTATTTTTTCCGCAAAATAATTAATTATTTTTTCGTTGATAAAAAATAACAATTATTTTTTTTTGTCGTTTTTACAATTTTATGATTTTATTATATTCGCATTTGCGTTCAACGAATGGCACTAAGCTCATAGCACTTAACAATTTTTTTTTAATGTAGCAGAGAATAAACTTTTTCATTTATACTGTTTTCTATTTGTAGTCAGACAAAGAATTGTCCAAAGCAGGAAACACGAGTGTGCGATTAACAACTAAAAAGCAGCCAAAACTACGCAGCCAAGTGTCATCTAAACAGCAGGCTGCATATCGCTGATAGAATCGAACAACTTACAGTGAGTGAGCCGTTTACAAATTTTTTAATTTTGTTAGGTAGATTACAAAACTTATTCGTAAATAATCGTTACTTCATCTCGAAAGTGTTAACTACATTAAATTATTTGAAAGAAACATAATTGGACCATTGAATATTTTGAAAATTTGTGGCCAATGATTAAACAATTAAAAGTAAAAGTACCTCTTCTTATTGCAATATTAATTATAGTATTATTATGGTTGAAGGCCCTTGAAGGAGTTTTAAAAAATCAACCTTATATATATATATATATATATATATATATATATATAAGTCTTATATCTACAACACAGCATGTTTACTGAAAATCTTGAGTCGAATTAAATTTTTTTATTGAGTTTAGTAGTTAACATTAAATTATTCAATGCACTAAACACTGTTCCAATTCCGTCAAATGTATATTACGAGTAAATTTTGTACTCGCTACGTAAATTTTCTGCTTATAGCAATATTAAGATTACGCACTTAAAACGATATCGTTCTCGGAGATAAAATTCTAACTCCAATTTAGCATCACGAAAAAAAAATTGATTTTCAGTCAAAATATTAGCTAAAAACGAGAAAAATAAATAAGCAAAAAAACACTATATTATTATAATATAACTCACAACTCGCAAAAATTCATATAAAAAATGTCTGATGCAAAACAGACCTTAAAATATTAAGAAAATATACTCATGGCTGTATCACACCAAACATAGATAAGCCAGCCTCATAATTATAGTCTACAAGAAAGAGAAATACTCCCTTTTCATTAAACTTGATTTCTTTTTTAATAAACCTTACGTTCTGAATAAATTTATTTTTTCTCAGTATCACAATCTTTTATCTGGCTAGATTATCACTGTTTAGTGAACACTTATACAATAGGATGTAGTACGTATTCGTTCAATTTTGCGCGTTTTTTTTATTAAAAACATGGCCTTTGAATACTACAAACCTCTGGGCATAAGAATTTGAAAATACTAACGAATCTTCAAGATCTTAGGCGCTTATAAACCTTATATTTAATAATAAATAATTATTGCATCCTTACAAGTTGGATTCTTTAAGAATCAAAACTTTATTCAGGTTGCTGCTATAATACTATGAAAAATCTATTTTTTAAAATTCTATTATAATATATATTATATCACTATAAATTGCAATGTTATAAATACAGCTTTTATTAATATCGTTATATTCAATAGTTAATCTTTTATTAAACAGCTGCATAGATTCCAAAATTTTAGTCTTTATTAGCTTATCACTATGTATAATATTAAAAATAGATTTTTCATGTATTTAAATTGCTACAAATATTTTCAACCTTCAAAAATTTAAGTCTTTCATAGTAGAGTACTATAAGAACGTTTAAAAAACGAAAAAGAATAAAAAGAGAAATAGAACTTAATGTAATCACTCTGTTGCAACTTTCGTTGATTCTTCCGTTTTAAGATTCTCTTTTTCCGATGAAATTTCTTTTTGTAAATCAGTTGGTTTGGATGATTCAATTGTATTGACATCTTCAACAACTTCAACGCCACTGTCTTTGGTAAGATTTTCCAATGTTTCATTTATTTCTTGTTTATTATCCTTTGTTTCCGTCTTATCTTTAACTGCTTCAGAAGTTTCACCGGGGGCGGCACTGCTTATATCACAGCTTTCTGCAGTTTTTTCACAAATTTCTTTGGTTGGCTCTGTGAAATCAGATTTCATTGATTCAGAATCATCTTTTTCAACATTGTTTTCAGCATCTGGTACAACGATGGAGCTAACTGGAGTAATCGGATGTGTTTTGACTTCATTATAATCATCTGTAATGCCGCTGTCATTAGCGGAGGTATTTTGAGAACTGTTTGTTTCAGTTACTTCGTTATCATTCAGTTCAATTGATTCATTTATTAAACTAGTATCTTTAAGACCACTGTCATTAATAGATTCGTTTTGAGATGCTTCAACTAATTCAACCGTTTTACTTTCATCGATTTTAATTGACTTCTTTTCAATATTAGTTTGCTCAATTTCGACACTTTCAGTTTTTCCTAATTTATTTTTATCTTGATCAATCGACTTATTTTCATCCATGCTGATATTATTTACCTTTTGTGAAGCAGAACTTTTTTCTGATTGACTGCCTATGTTCTGACCATCATCAGCTATTTGCTCGGAATTTTTTTCTTGATCACTAGACAATTTAATTTCGTCAACAATTTTTTCTGGAACTGGAGTTTGGATTTTATCTTCCAAAATTTGTTGCTCCACTTCTTGATGACTGTCTGCAATTTTTTCTGAAACTGGAGTTTGGATTTTATCTTCCAAAATTTGTTGCTTCACTTCTTGATGACTGTCTGCAATTTTTTCTGGAACTGGAGTTTGGATCTCATCTTCCAAAATTTGTTGTTCCACTTCTTGATGACTGTCTGCAATTTTAGTCGATGCCGCTATTTCTTCTGTACTAGAAGATAGTGTTGAGTTCTGTTCAACTGCAATGTCTTGCGGGATAATTTGTTGAGTATTGTCGCTCAAATCGACATTCTGATTTGCATCACTCGTCGGTTCAGATATTGTTTGCAAATCATATTCTGGTTCCTTCTTAATTAAATTTGAATCAATGTTCTGAGAAGCTTCTATTTCTGTTTCATGGACTTGATTATTCCCATCAACGTTACTGTCATTCGAATTAATTTCTTCATGATCATTATGCTCTTTAATGCTGTCGTTGTTTTCTTCATTACCACAAGTAGTGTCTGCTACTTCATAGTTACAAACGATTTCATTAGTAGACTCGCCTGGTGTTACAAAACTATCTGAATCTAGATTTATTCTAGATTCTTCTAGAGATACTTGATCTTTTGTATTTTCTATGTTTGAAACATTCTCAATGTTGTCACTATTGTTTAATTTCAGATCTGCAGTATTCAATGATTTATCAGGCTGATATTCAGAAGGTAATGCATCATCGTTAGAAAACGCAAGATTTTCTAATTTATCTCCTGTAGACTTATTATTTCGTTTTTGATTTCTTTGCGGTTTGGAAGCAGAATTATTGATAAGCCTTTGATCTTTAGTTTCAGTTTTTTGTGGGTGCATAGATTTTGTTGGATTCTTAGAACGAGTAGATGATTCGTCATTTCTAAATTCTTTCTTTTGAGGATAAGGAAATTTTGAGTTACCTTCTTTTTTTCTTTGCGTGAAAGGACTCTTTGGAGCCGACTTGGATCCATTGTTAAAATTAGCTCCAGCTGTTTTTTCATCAAAAGACTTTTGCCTTGCAAAATTGTTGTATTCTTGATTACTTCCCTCAGCATCCGATTGGCTACTGTAAGTTATGCGACTCTTTTGTCGAGGGCCAACCCTTCCGGTACCAGCAATACTTGGCGAATTAACTGTAATTAACAACATTAATATTAATTTTCTGTCGTATTTATGTGCTACCTAAAAAAGCAAACTTATAAATTGGAAAAACAAACATAACAAATATTAATTTATATATTATTACCTAACGTCAGTTTCATAATGGTTGACTATAATAGAACCATTTTATTATGTAAAATAATATAAGTATAACCAAAAAATTTAAAGATGAATATAAATGTATTAATGAAGTTTGAAAATTTGTTTGTTTTTGGAACTTATTGCAAAAAACGTTATAATGTAAATAGTTAAACCTTTCACACTCATTACTGGTCCCTTAGGTTGATTTGCAGGATTTACTGTAACTTTGATACTTTTATCAGAAGCAGTTACAGTTCTATCATCGGTGGGAGAAAGAGGTGGCTTGTTATCTGGCTGTCTTTTATACTCATGAGATTGTTCATGATGTGGACGACGATAATCTTGGTGACCATGATTTTTTTGTGATCCATGATAAGTTCGACTTCCGCCATGTCCCCGATTAGAATAATCGCCTAATTGGTAAAAATAGATTTTAAAAATACATACACTTTTAAAATTAAAAAGTAAGACCTTGCGGAGTTATTTTCGAATCTAATGCCCTTATGCCCTTATAAAATGAAGATAACAAAAATATTAAAATATATGATTATGTTCAGTCATGTAACATGAGCTTTAATTTTGACCACACTTAATCGTTTGTTTCTCAAAATTTGTTTTTGATAAAAACTAACACAAACATAAAAAAAAAGATAAACCTAGTATATTTTTTATTTTTGATAGCATTTATATTTGCGTTACAAACAAAGCACAACAATTTTAGTTTTTATAAAGAAAAAAAAAATGCGTAATATGTAAAGACATCATTTTTTGTATACAATTTTAGTTATAACAGTTATAAGAAGCTTGAAAATTAGAAGCATTAAGAAAAGACCTAAATACTACTATATTAACGGCATTTTACGAAATTATTGATAAAATTAGTGGAAATGTTTACTTATTTTGCATAAAAAACGAGAAATACATCTATGTACCATATTTCATAATTATTATTCACGAACTAATCTATGGTTTACACATTCTTTACTTCATTCTTCACTTATTTATTCAAGTTTTTTTTAATAACGTGGTAGAATGACTACAATATTTCCTATTCGATTATCTCTTTCTTACTTAAGAGAGATAGACAACAATAAATGCCGATAATATAAGACTCTTTTTTTGTGCATAATACGTTTTTGATACAGATTCACCATTGAATCTTTAGCTATGGCCAAACTTACTGTCATAATTATTACTTCTTCTTTCATACATGTTTGAATCTTTACGATTCAAGTCCCCCTTTCTTGAAGAGTCTTTCTCAACATTTGTCTAAAAAGAAAATAAAAGTTGAAAAAATGTGCAACAAAGATTGGAAAAAAATACAGACAGCACTGAAGGACATACCTTGTTGCTATCCCATTCTCTGCGCCAATTGCCTTCAGCTGTCTTCTGTCTGTTGATACGGGCCTCATCAATTCGATTACGTTCAGCTCTCCATGCTTCGTACTCCGGTAAGGATTCCTCCTTACTGTGAAATGCTTGAGGACCACGATTGTCCTATTTTCAGAAAGTAGATTTGATATTAGTTTTATTATGTTTACATAAAACGTCTGATTTAACCATATTCAATCTTACTTTGAAAAATGCCTCTCGAGAGCCTCCTCCACTGCCGCCACGATCCCCTCCTCTCCTTCTAGGACCACCACGTGATGCCTTATTTCTAGCCCTATTTTTCTCTTCATCAAATCTCTCATCATCTCCTGCTCTCATTTCTCTTTCAGAATCTGCTAAGAAATTGTATTTGGGATCTGGAGGTGGTCCATTGCCCTATTCAAACATATTCATTAGTATTATGCATCAATTAAAACATGTGCCAATTTTGATGTATGTAACTTGAAAATACCTGAGTAAATTTGTGATCTTTCTTTCCAAGCCTATCTTGAATGCTTGAAAAGTGTTGTGGAAGCCTTTCATTGTGTTCCTTATTCAGTGATTTTTGTTTCTGTACATTTTTAGGTGGAGCCGAAAATTCAGGTGGCTCTTTTCTCTCCGGCCAATCATCGGATGGCACCATTTGAACTAAAGCATTCTGTTTGGCTGCATGCTTTTTATCAGCTTCAACTTCCTAAAAATGACAGTTTTTTTACTGTAGACCTCTTAAAATTTAAGAATGATAAATCTTAAAACATTTCAAAGGACTGACCTCATATCTCCGTCTGATTTCTTCATTTTGTAGACGGATTTTGTTTATCTTCTCCTCTAACTCTACGGAAGCCATCTGAAAATGATTTTTACATTCAATAAAAAGAGAAATTGTACTTTTTTTACTCTTAACGACACTAAATGTTTATAAATCGAATGCGGTCAGAATGTTAAACGTAAGAGTTACAAAGTCACGTCAACGATTACACAGGCTGAACTAACAATTGATTTTTGATTATCTGCCAGAAACAATACCGCGGCACATCGGCATATAGAACCGTGAAAACTGACGACGAGAGCCTCGAGCGATTCGATCGTCCTAAATCAATTGCCCCGTATTATATGCTTATATCTAACGGTACAAAGCTACGAGCACTGGTTCCGAAACGCGTGAAAAAACAAATCATCCGGAGCATCGATCCACGCATGTACACTTACATTCCTCTATATACTTATACTCCACTACACACTCTTTTTCGCATACACACATACGATTATTATCGCGAGAATAAACAAAACGAGCGTTGACTTCTAAAAATGGCTCGGTCGTCAAGCCGACTCGGCGGACAATTGAAAAAGGCTTCTTTATCTTGACATGTGTTACCGCGCGCTGATATACTTATATTAGGCTACTGCAATCTCTCTGCAGAGAAAAAAAAAAGCGGAACGAAACCCGCGCGACGTAACCTCACTTTTCGCGTGGGTGTCTCTCTAATCTTAGATACAGAAGTGAGTATGTAAGATACATAGCTCACCTTTGAGGATGCGATCGTTTCTCCAAAAATCAACTCCTCACCAAGGACTCGTTCCATTAGTGGCTCGCGTTTCTACTTACGACTAATCTCCCTCTCTCTTTTGCGCCGCGATGTCACTCGCTGATGACCGACCAGCCACGACCTTTGCAGCTCATCTCTTATACTTACGGTCTACCCTATCCTATATAACACACAATCAAGAGGACCGCAACACTTGTGTCCTTTACCTGCCTTTACCTCCAAGTACTTCAGAACTACTGTCGGCGGAGACTGCAGTTTTTACGGCTAAAAAGTGTAAGTAATAGGTATAACAAGATATTTTTTGCCGCGAGAATCCCGGAGAAAGTCAGCAGCGGCGGAGCCTCGGAAAACGAGAACAGTCGCTTTTGACTGTGTGCAGTGTATGGATGCGGCTATGTGCATAGGTACAGTCTACAGACACAAAGAGAGGAGAGACGACGATATCGGCTGTCCTTTTTTAATGCGTGCCAATTCGCGCTAGCTGCTACAGCTGTAGGTAAGTGAAGTGAATTCCGGGGAAGATTCGGAGAATTGCAAACGCGTGCGCGACCTGATGCAGCGTTTGCGGTCATGTGACTCGAGGGGCGCGAATTTAGAAAATACTTGAAAGATTTACTGTGGGTCTATATTTTTTACCTCTTTGAAAAGATTAAAAAGGAAGTTAATCCTACCTAAAAGTTTTCATCGCTCCATCTTGAAGGAAAGTACAATTTGTTGCCTGATTGCAGGTAAGTTAAAAAAGAAAATTAAAAATTTTTATAATAGATACTACTTTAATAATAGAACTAGAATCGACAGAGCTTTTTTGTTGTGAGTATCTTGCTCATGTAAATCTTAGATTTAAAAAAAATTTTTATTACCGGAAAATCCTTCGCCGCGGCCAAACTGATAGCGCGAGCGCGTTTTAACCACCGGCATTCGATTCCTTGCGAAAAAACACAACTTTCTGGGCTTGGTGGATAGTTTGAACAGTTAACAGTATAATAGAGAATAAGGTATAAGATAATTAAAAAGATTGCACCGTTTTTCAGATAATAAATATATAATTCTCTATTAGTTATACTTTTACATTAAATATGTTTTTTGATTTCATTTCATCATTCTGATATTCTTACAATAAAATTATTACAATTGTTATTTCATCAATAATAAAGAAAATCACAACGTTCTTTTAGTGTATCATTGCAGACTTCTGTGTACTGCTTTTGAAAATGCACTTAGCCTCTTACGTAACGACAAAACACTCGCTCTTTTTCCTGTAACTTTCACAAAGATCGTAAAAAAATTACTTATGGCACTTCTTTAAACGTGACTCGTAAAACATTTTAACCTTTTACTTGTTTATCACAGTCAGTGCTGCTTTTTTATGTAAGTAAAAGCGCATATTGAAGTGTAATTGTTTTATTTAATTCTTATGTCAGATATTATGCTAACCATCAAAACAATTAAGATGTAAGATACTTAATTTTATAAATAAACCATATGATAAATTAAAACGTATTTGCATGAATATACAATATAATATTATTTGCTATAACATATAGTTTAGAGTCAATATGTATGTATATATCGAAATCATGAATTCAATAAATAACTATGATAGCCTTTCAAAATAAATTACAAAAATTAAAGTCGGATTAACTCAAAATCCTAAAGCTTTATTATCCAACTTTCTGAAAATTAATAAGTGAAAATCCCCTGATGAGAAATGACGATGATGATGATAATGCTGATAAGCAGATATTGATTGCACTGCCTAACTATTACGCGTATCAATGTTTTCCTTATAAGTTAGCTTTTTTTAGTTACACAATATATTTCTGACGATTTTAGACTGCACGCCGATACAAATTATACATATAAATATATTCACGATTAATTTTCGTTTATAATATTATTTACTATTAAAAATTTTGCTACTTATTTTTAACTTCTCTTTATATGAGACAATTAATTTTATGATCATTACAATATCATCTAAAAATATAATCATATGGTATCATTATTTATAATATTTACTTAAAGCTATTTTGATGAATTCTTTTAAAGCATTATCATAATAAGTGTACTTTTTATTTGTTTATCACAAAGAAAAAGTCGGAACATTGAACCTCACATCTCTGAATAAATTAGACTTACTAATCAATAATCAGCCAAATATTTCACATCTCAATCTTTCTACATACACTAATTTTAATTTAATATTAAAATTCCGATCTGATAACTCCATACGTATTTACATCGACGCAAGTATACAGTAAGGCATAATGCACTGCATTATAGATCAAACCCCCTACTTCACAATCCATATATCCTACCCTATCCATTGCCCAACACAGTGTCTCCCCTATATCGTTGGTACCGTAGATGGCAGATTCTTACAACATGACCTCCTAGCCACATGTGCCGCAAGTTTATCCTTCCTACTGAATCTCCGCGAACAATTAGTGCATTCAAATGGCTTCTCACCAGAGTGAAGACGACGATGTCTCGCAAGATTCGACGCGTGAGCAAAGCGCCTGGGACAGAGGTTACAAGGGTAAGGTCGTTCGCCAGTGTGACGTCTTCGGTGTTTGTTGTGGTCCCCAAGGTGGCTAAAGGATTTTCCGCAGAAACTGCAGATAGCTCGAGGTTTTGGTGACGTGTCGCTGCTGCTTCTACTGGTGGTTGTGCGGTTGTCCACTGGTGGAATCATGGGGGTGATGAGTTCAGGGTGATGGGGTTGATGATTTGAGTTTGGCGGGTGACTGATAGGTAAAATGGCTTTTCTGTAAGAGAGAGCAAAATTGGTTGATTAGATAGTAATTAATGTCGTGCAATCGTATGCTAATGTACGCTATCTGGGTGTGGTGATCATTCCACAAGGATAATGTACATGATTCTAGATAAAGATTTGAACATATCTTGCAATAATTTTTTTATTTGTTGACGCGTTCTACAGAAGTTTGGTATGTATTATGACTGTTTTGTCATTATAATATATACTTTAATTTCGTATAATTAATAAAAATTATATAAGCGATTCTTGACAAACTAAAGTATACATAATCGTGACTACACTATTCTCATATGCATCAGGTAAAGCTTGCAAAGGTCATTTCTAAGTATCCAAGATTTTTTTATCTATCAGTTTTCAGAAACCAGCGGTGATACTTTTCGCGTTAAAATGATTCACAATAGGTACATTCACAATAGGTACAAGTGATATAAATTTTCTTGCAATAACGACGTTTTATGTTTGCTACTTGGATGTCTAATAATCGTGCGCGATTCGCAAAAAAAAGATGATTGCAAGTTCAGTAATTTAACCACCAGCGCGTAAATATGTTCGCCATAGTATAAGAAACTACTCGTAGACATGAAACACTAAAACATTGTTTTGCTCGTAAAGCCGTTAAATAATGCCACAATTAGGGCTACTTAAAATACAGAAATCCATCACAACAACACATAAAACTCACCTGTTCGCTTCCAAAACAGTGTAGTTTGAAGCTTCCTCAGCTTCAACAGGTCCAATATAGGATTGTCTATTGACCGTCGTAACGACAGCCTCTGGACCTTTAGAAAAGTCCAACAAACACTCCACAGCATCAGCACTGCTCATAATAATGCCACCCTTTAACGCAGCAAAATTCAACGCTCTGTCCTTATCGTACATCTCAAAACGCACGATCAAGATCCTCTCCCCCAAAAAGTTCACTGCAATCGATCAATCTTTAGACACACGAATATTCCACGCGTTACTTCCTTCTTACCGCAAAAATCATCATAATTACCGCCGATAAGTCGATCAGAAGCGCGTTTGCGTTTTCCACGAAAACCCACAAAAAAAGCTCAATTCGGAGATGCACGACCGGTTCTATGTCGATGACGATCGACCGCACGCTAGACTGCAAAAACTTATAATACTACTCCCGCGCGCGTCAAAAAGGATCTCGGAAGCGGCATTCGATCATTATCGCATCGTCGTCAGAGTGGTATACACACACGCGAGAGATATAGAGGTATATACCTATACACGCTCCAAGTTTCGAGTGGCCTGCAGAGAGCAGCGGTAAGTGGTGGGGATAGAGTTAGGGAATACCCCGCGTTCGGGGCTTCCCCGCATCAAGCAAAACAGCGCATGAGGTTGTCTTATTATTCTTTCACGTTATATGCGACTCTTTCACTATTTGTGCATACATATATAGGTACATACAGTATTATGTATTATCGGATGAGCAGCTGACGATATTGGATTGTTTATTTCGTTGATGATTGGGATGAATTTCCCATGCTGTGTTGGCGTGACGCGATCGATGAATAAATGGGAACTTGGGCTTTTTGCCAGCCGGAGATTGTGGATGACGGCGGAACTGGTGTCTTTTTTTTGTTTATTTGTTTGTAGATGCGAGTTTAATTGCTGATTGGCGAGTAGTATTGTGTGGGCGGGGGATCTCGGCATATATTGAAGCTTGCGATAAGTGCTATAGGTTTGATTAGCTACCAAAGTTCGACGATTAGAGATGGGGAAGTCCAATAACTAATTTCGCCTTTTTTTTCATTGGAAATGTACTTGACGCTTATTTTGGGATTATTTATTGATTTTCGTTTAGAGTATATATAGGATATATTGCAGGACGGGAAAATCAATTGACGCTAGTTTTCTTATTTCATATACTTGGGGTAAAACACAAATATTTTCCTACTCGTTTTTGTGCTCTCACTTTTCATTTATAATTTCTCCGGAATCTCTACGTGGGAAGATATAGATAGACCATGGCAACCGCGAAGTTGTAAAATGAGGAAAACCCGTAGCTTTATCTTAAACGTACGTGTATATAGAGCAAGCGGGCAGTGACCTGATTTTTAACAGGCTGTAAATTTATTTTTGTTTTGTTTTCGTTTCACTGTAAAATCACTTATTCCCAAGCTGGAGGAAAAAAATTTGAAAGAATGAGTAAAAATTATAAAACTACTTTATTCTTATACTTACATATGAACATGATGTATGAGATTTTATATGTTATCTCGATTGAAATAGAACTCGCAATGTCGCCCATTACCACTTAAAGTACGTGATGCAATAAATTGTATTAAAAACTATACACAATTAACTTTACAAGTTTCTGCTTATAAATTACGAAATATCTTAAACTAAGTTCTTAAATATGATGTTGCTGATCACAATAACGTTATACACATTCATACACGTATCATTCATACCATTCGTGTTCATAGAGGAAAATCAGTTTAGCATTCAACGTCATTAGTATTGGTGTCAATTAAAATTTGATGTAAATGCCACAGGGATAAAAACTTTTTAAAATGGTGCCTTTATTAGCGCTTAAAAATTTCTTAAGGAATTTCGGATTGATATTTTTAAGAGCTATTTATTTTTTATATAGTTAATCATTTTATTATAAAATAATAAATATATTTCAGTGTTTGAAAAATGATTTGAATTCTATATTTATTTACGGAATTATTAAAAGTATTAAAAAATCATCTTTTGTTATGGTGCAAACTCGGAATAAAAAAATCTGCATTCACAATTCGTTCATCTGCTCGTGTAATTCTTGTGGATTCAAGCCTTCCGGATCAGAGTTTTATTTGTATTTTTTATACCTGTTAAAATAGAAAAAAATGGTAAAAATTATCTTATAATGACGCTGATTGCTTACAGATTATCACACACAATCAACTTTTGGTTATTCACATACACAAAAAAATAATTAAGTACTCCACAACAATATTTAAAAAATTTTGCTAAGGATATGCTTGAGTATTCTAACTTAAAGTTACGACGTCTACAATGTTTCGATTAACACACTCACAAGCAAATGAGGCACAATTTTTTCATAATTCATGAAAGATTAGATCGCAAAGCTGACATTGCTGACGTGTAAAAACGATTCCTATTCTTATATCACAGTATAAATCACGATTTTAACATTGGCTTTTAAAACGTGATTTGCAATTATTTAAAGTGTTAGACTTGCTTTGACATGGTGCCGAATAATATAAAAAAAGTGTTTGTTCAATAGAGAACAAGCTATTTGATTCACTAGGGAAATTCGATTTTTTCGATTAGGGAAATGAAATATTTCAGCCTTTCTTAAGACAAGCGAAAATTCCAAAGTTGCTGAAAATTTCAATTTATCTTTTTTCATCAACGAAGATCTTTTACTGTTCATATACTTAATAAGCTCGAAATAAAGATACAATACCTTGATCTAAATTATACGCAACAATAGCTGTGTTCAGCCTTTCTAGGTCTATAGTTAGACCATAAACAGATATTTGTACATTATCAGTACAAGATCCTCATGGTTTTTTTTTTATAAAATAGTATAAAAAGCTGCTATCAAATCTAGCATCACATACGTTATTAATACTCAAAACCAGTGGATCAAAGGTAGACGCGAGAACTACTTTCATATTGCAATACTGAACGTAAATACTAATTATTATCTAGGAGTGAAAGTGTTAAGTACATCTTGATTCTAAACTCTCACGAAATTTTCCATCTATTCAAATCGATCTTGCGTCATGAATTTAAATCAATCGCGATACCGATTAACGATTAATAAAAATCCCAGAAACGAAATCTACCTACGAACTCTAAATCGACAACGCTCCTCTCCCTCGCGTCTACCTCATTCACCTCCCCCAAAAATAAACTCCCAAAAACCACTCGACAATTCACTCAAAAAGCGAAAACAAGTCCAACGACGAACAGCAGACTCGCAGCGATCGTCGCGGGGCTTCCCATAAGCGCAAAGCCCGTTGAACTGGCGGCGCGCAACTCGCTCAGTATCAGCGGCAGCCAATTTGCGATCGATGACCGGACCTTCTCGTCGACGTGGTTGATCTCGTTCTCGCTTGGGTCAGCTACGGTATTCTTGTTTTGGCTATTTGTCGATCTGGGCGGATAAGACATCGGATTAGGCTTGAAGTTGTTACATCGGGGGAAACCTTGTGGCACTGGGGCAAAGTCCTCGTGTTCGCCGATTTTGAAGACCAGAGCCATGCCTACTTCCGAGTGGAACTCGATGTGGCAGTGGAAGAGCCAGTAACCTGTTGGGGAAATTTATTGTTTGGGCGATGTTTGAGTATATGGGAATGTGGTGAGATAGTTCGATGTTTGTCTTATGATTATTTCTAAATTTAGCATATTTTGCTTAAAAACAAAATTAAAAGTATACGCTTTCATTTTTATTTTACACTACAGAAATAAAAAGAGAAATCAAGTCTGGAGTGGTATATTATTATTATATCTATATTATTTTATATACCCGATCTTTATCGTATATTTACTTATGTACTTTCCTCGTTAGATCCCAACACACGAGGAAATTTATTTCAGAAATATAATGAGCAGTTTTATACTGGTAAAAGGAAAGCCATGAATAAACCAGAAATTTCAACCGATCAAAAAACTACTAACAATTTAATAGACTCAAGGATTAAAGAGACAATATAATAACAAAAAAAAAACCCTCTTGAAACTAATCAATTACAATACAGGTCGACTGTTTGAAAGACTATAAGCTTACGCAGCCAAGTGAAAAAATAACAGTATTAGATAAAGCAGCATCTTACCTGGATTATCAGCGACGAATCGTATGACGGTATAGCCACCGTCGGGCACCGTGACCGTGTCTTTAATTGGGGCTCGATCAAGCTTCCTGTGAATCCGACCTTCGCGATCGGCTCTCTTCACGTCCTCGAGCGTCACGTTCTTTGCTAGTCGCTCCATTGCGACCACGCGAAAATCGTGTCCGTGAAGGTGAAACGGATGGTTAGCATCGTAAGGCAGACCTGCACGACAACAGCGTGTACATATATAGTCAACGTATGTTTTGCATGATATCGTTTTTTTTTCTCGCGGCTTAGCACACATTCAGTTTGTCGAACCCGAGATTTTCCTCCGACGCGCGAGTATTAGAGAGAAGGTTCTTCTCTGCCATTGTTGGAAAATCGTGTATGGTCGCGTGAGAGATTAATCGATGTGTGCGTAAGCCGCGCGGGAAAAATTGCACAGGTTTTTTTTTTCGAATATTCTATTTTTAATGAGATGAGCGTCTATTTTCTGAAACGTGATGAAGACGCTGTATATTTTAATTAGCGACGTGTACACTCTGTGATTATAGGATTGTTATTGGAATTATTATTGCAGTTTTTCACGGTCTCGTGTGCGGATTGAAAATTTAAACATAGATGTGCGATATCGAGGTCGAGATCGGTACATGAATCTTTTTCATTTTAATTAGTGTGATACTACGTGAGGGAGTGATTAGATATAGGAAATAGACAATCGCGTGGGCGCACGTGCAAGTGTAATAAAGATTAATTGCCAATATTTGCAGATTGCTGCATCTCATTATGGAGCCTCGTGTAACAGTATATTTTATACCAATGGAAGAAACCATTGCAATTAATTATGAATAAATTATCCTATCAGATATTCAAAATTTTAATTTTCCAATTATAAAGCCCAAAAGCGATCATTACGTGCATGAACCGAATGGCACATTTCTGTATAGCGCTGTAAAGAAGAATCGCGAGAAATTATTAATCGAGCGCGAATAAACACATTATTGCATCATTATAAGTGAAAATAATACACATCTTGTATACAGAAATCCCGCCTATCAGCGAATCGAAAAAGCCGACATGCAAACAACTCACATCACGACACGTGAAAGTAATACCAACACAAGAGAGGAAAATCGGCGAAAAAAAGAGTCGTCTCTCCCTCCGAGGCCTCAAGTGCATATATATACATAAAACAATGCTCTCGAGCAGCTATACATCAGCACGTGCTTCTTGTGTAACGGAACGCGCGGTGATTTATCGGAGCAATTATATGTACGCGCCATCCCATATAATTTTTCTCATCTCACTATATACATGTTCTCCCTCTTGATGTCTAGCGCAGTAATAGCCCGCTCGAGGACAATACACACATACACACATGAATATGCATGTACACACACACAAGCCATCAAAATTTAGAACACCTTCTTTCATCAGCGTCAGTCTGATTTCTCTCGCGAAATTCACACCTCATCATCGAGCGAAGCACATCGTGCCAAAATCACACACCAGATGAAACTAGAGTCGCGTCCAGAAATTTCGAGCATACCTTCATCGACGAGAACCAGTTCCACAACACTGTTGAGCTTCACCTGCAGTACATGAGGACAAGTGCAATAGTCAGTTTCGCAACCCTCGACAGTGCTCGCGTTGCAAAACGCACTCGAGTCAATTAGCTCCGTTTGTGACATCAACGGGAACGTTGGCATCTTCATCGATATGTGATTCAACTGCGGTGTGCCCACCTTCTGCTTCACTGTAAAATATTATAACCATACAGTAAATAAGTGCTCTTTAAAAATTGCTTAGAGACGCCGCTAGCGCGTGATTTTTATGCGTTACGACGTGGCTTGTGTATTACGCGCGTGAAAGATTGTTGGGAAAGGTCTTGGGAGAACACGTCATCGCGCGACACGTGTGGTTGAGCGGCGGCTTACGGGTCAAGTAGATTCGAACGTTTGTTTTAATCCGTTGGTTGGAGAGAATAAGATATTGTTGGTGAGGAAGAGGAAAAAGTTTATGGATGCAGTATGACGTTTCTTTTTGTAAATTTTAAACGGTTATACTATTACGTCAGAATTTTTACCGAGTCGATTCATACATATTCATAGTTTAGAGAACTAATGAAAATGAATGCGGTTTATGCTATTATAAATATTTCAAAGAGGTGAGTAATACTATTATAGGGAGGAAAAAACTTGGAATACCTTGGTGAAAGCCGTAAAGATCCTTGCGATGGAAATCGGCATTGTCTTTGGCGTAAAAGTCGTAAGAAATGTAGAATTGATAGTCTGGTTCTTTTGTATTGGCTGCGTTGTCTTTATCCAGAGCTTCAAGATTCGGAATACTCAGAATCTCTTTCGTCTCCGTTCCTTTGTTCAAAGCGTTGATTTGCTGTAAAATTTGATGAATTCATCGTAATTGTAGAATGTCGTTGAATGGCGTTATTAAATACAAATCGATCCATACAATATTTCTATTCCAATTATGCAAAAACTAAAAGTTCAATCGCACACACGTTTATAACGATTTGATTTGAATAATGGATACCGATTTTCCCGTAGTAAACGATTTTCAAGAATCATAAAATATACCATGTTCATGGCTTCCATAGATGGTAGATCGTAGGCAACGTCTTCCTCGGGATCCTCGTCTGGTGCACCTTCGTACCGCAAAATAGCTACTTGGTAAGCTTTGGTGAAAGCAGGACCACAGTCGAGCAGACCCCTAAACCTAATCCAATAGTTGCTGACGTTCTGATTCGTTTCGACGATGAAGTCGAATCTCTCGCCAGCATAAGTTACCAGAGACTTGGCTAAAGCAAATTTTTTTTTAATTAATCGAACAATAATATTAAAGTAAGTATATATAGTAAGAGCGTATAATTTACCTTCGACCGGTTCCAAATCTCTACCATCCGAGCTGACGACCCAGATCGTGTGGTTATCAACAGAGACCTCGATTGGGCAGTTCAAGAATTCAGCATTCATAATTCGAAAACGATGCTTAGCATTCTGCGAAAATTAAAATAAACAAGTCTTTATGAGCATGACGTATCGCTGTATCTATTAGACGAGTCATGTGCTTCCACTTATGAAAATATGCGCGTAGAAAGTTACGTTCGAGCTATCATAATAGACGCCACTTCGTAAGGCTTTAAGGTCGAAATTTCATCATTGCACCTTGATACTGGCGTTTGCGTCAATACATCGGCTCGTAAAAATCTTGTGACTTATACTCACACCTTGTGTAAAACTGGGCAAAACAGTTTACGGAATATATTTTATCGCCGCGCTTAAATGGACCCCCGTATACTGTGAAAAGTGTGTAATTGCTCATAAATTGCTCTTTGAAGCCGTAGAGAAAAAAATTTGATTTTTAAAAGAGTACACACAATGCACAATTTATTTTCGATAATAATCGACGAGAACAATGACCTTGTCTCACATTACACAAGCAACGGGATTTCAAAAATATTTCACAAACAATGTACCGATCCGAAATCGAAAAAGAATTCGAAAAAGAAAACAGGTCCATAAACAAGCTTCCGAAAATAATTGCGGATCACCATCAATCATCGATTATTGCGTACACACGCCAAACACGACTCGGAAAGATAAACACGTCCGGAACCTCCCGATCAAGCGTCGAATACATTCTCTTTTTACATATATAACATACTCGTGCACTCGACGTGCGTCACACGCAAGTGGCGAAAAAAAAGGCGAAGAAATTTCGAATCTGCCGCGGTATACTTACACAAATATATATTCGCGCGTGTAATTCGACGTTGCATAATGCGCTTAACCAGCAGTGAGAGAGAGAGAGATGACTGGCGAGCGATCGGGAGCAAGTTGCACAATTAGTGTTTCGAAGAGGCAACGACTCGAGATGAGTCCCGAGAAGGTCGTATATAGTTTTGGGAATCACAGTACATACTCTTCAAGCTTTATTCATAGCAACAGAATTTTTTTCGTTCTATACACCGGATCATCTCGTCCACATATCCGCGTCCAATTCCGCGAACATCCCGTTCGCTTATCTCGAAAAAAAAACAGCGCAAACGCGTCATCAACGTCTCAAAAAACGGGGAACCCCGAAAACAGCCTCACACAAGTTGCTCTTCCGGGTATCCGGCGCTCAGCAAAATAAAGCCGCAAAAAACAGTCTAATAATCGTGCATATATCCTTTACCGGTTTGACGTCGAAGACAGCAGTAGGCATGACACCGGCGACTCCGTCACGCTCTGGCAAATCGGTAAATCTTCCAAGACCGTTGATGAGAAGATTCGGCGGTTTGTTGTCGCCGCTGCCATGATAATGCGCGAGAAATTTGTCTAGACCCATCTCGTGGTCCCAGTCGGAGATGAGCATGTAGTGTTCGTCATAGTCATACAGATTGCGAAGCTGATCGCGTTTGGGCTGGCGACGTACTACCATAGGGCCAAACATGCCGTCGCCGCGTTGGAAGCCTGAAATAAGATAGGGTTTATGGATGAAACAAAAAAATAAGTGAAAAAAATTCAGATCCTAGACACGTTTCTATTTTATAATACAACTCTTTCCTACAAATTTATATCTGTTGAATCATGTCTCTCTCCGTTACGCAGACAGAAAGAGAGGAAGAAAGAGCAAACGAGGAAAACAAACGAAATGCATACAAATTAAAAGAAGCACATAGACATATGAATCAGAGGAAGAATTTCCGTTTATGTATATCCCAGCGTGACATTTACTTTTTTGTCTTCCGTAATTTCAACTCTATTATTGTCGGATTCGTTATCTTTATAGTCGTATCACGCGCCTTTTAATACTGCAACAACATTTTGTAATTGATGCAACGGTAAAGTTCGTCTGGGAATTATTAATATACCTAATCGTTGTATAATCTATAATACTCTTCGTATACGTAACTCAATCTGCGTAGCGTTGATGACGAAAAAAAAAAATTTGATCGTTCGCGTAAAAATTATCGCGTATATTATAATCTTTCCGCAATAGAAACTTGTCATTCATGCTTTATCACGCTTATTACGGTGCGCATCAAAGACTGCGGGAGATAACAAAGCTTCTTTATGTAAAAGCTATTTACCTACACTGGAACCGAGCTTGCATTCAGAGCTTAAGCGCTTATCGCGTCTAACTGTTGTTCTTCTTCGAAAAGGATCTATCTTGAATCAAGTTTTCATGTGAATTAAAAAGATATATATATATTCATCTCGATTAACGATAACTCAAAACAATCAATCCACGACCTCGATGAGCTTTCCACTCCGCTGTTTTTCCTCATTTCCCTAAACAGCGAGTACATATATCCCGTAAATAAACCTTCAATGCCAGAGGCGACTAAATTTAAATCAAAACAAAGGAGCGATTAATTTGCATATTTTTTTGTTTACAACTTACCCACGTGCGAGTGCCAAAAGTGCGTTCCTGGAGTCTCAGCGACAAAAGTATAGCGGAAGGTATCCCCAGGAAGGATGGGACACTGGCTCACCATTGGTGTACCGTCCATATAAGGGGTAGTACGCATGTGTTGGCCGTGCCAGTGTACTGTTGTACTGTCGGCGTGCATCTTGTTTGTTACGTCAACTATAACGGTGTCACCCTCACAGACCTGTGAAAACAGAAGGGAAGAAGCTTTTTTGGTTATTGCAAGCTCTAACGCTCATTTTTTAATTCATTATCATTATCAACTCTAGTGCGATACGAGGAATGTTGTAAAATTTCCTATCGCACATTGCTCTATTATTAGAGAAATCGATGTCATTCTCTAAACATTAAGATAAGTAAAGTTGCATATATTCTTGACGGAGACACGTGGGTACGTGTTATTTAAATATGAATTGATTGAAAAATTCAACACGTGAGCTACAAAGTATATATCTCTCGAAAAAAAAGCGCATCACGATGAAACGATTTCATCTCAGAACACATGGCTCAACATAATGATTTATCGATGATCCATGAATATTCAAGTCTAAAACCGCGTACGAGTAAGTTACAGCTCGATGGAAAATCCATATACTGCAATCGTAAGAATCGTTTTCCAATTTTATTGAAAAATCAAAAAGTTTATGCTTCGGCTAACTAGAGTCGTTAAATCGCGACTTATTGCTGGCAAAAGTTATTAGCTCATTAGAAACACAAATATATGCGCGTTTGCCACATATATATACATAGTATGACAGAAAAACTCGTGAAAAAGATGCATTTCGTGATTCTTTGAATAAACTGATGCCGTAACGAGCGCACTGGATTTATTTCACGCGTCACTCCCTTTTTCTATTATTACCAGCTCTAAAAGCTTTTGCTGGTTGGTCGAGTAATTATTAACCATCGTTATGACAGTGTATTTTATTGCAGTTGACAAAGACAAACAATTTTTTATCGAAATCTCGTTATTCAAGATTCTTTGTACAAAAATTTCAAGAGGCGCGAACAAAGTATAACTAACGGTTGATATAATAATTAAACCGAAACCGTTGCAGTAATTGCATCTGACGTATACGCGCAATTGGTCGATCAAATCATCAAAGAATGCTGCAATAATTTTCATAAAAACCGCGTAAAGCTTCGTCGTACAACGCCCATTAAATACAATAAATTACACATCTTTATCGCAATATGACTCACGCTATAAACTTCATTCAAAACCCTCTGCACCTCATAAACTTTCAAATCGATTCCCGCTATAACACTTCTGTATTGCATCACACTGTATACAAAATCATATCGAATTCAATTCTCGCCTTTGTCTCGCGCCTTTTCCGCATACATATCCTTCCTATACTCTGGCAATCGTAATATCATAATCATTATGATAATCTACTTCGACACGTGTGGATATAAGAATTATGTGTTTAATCGAGAATCGCGTGCACCTATTGCGAGAAGGATACGGAGGCACATGAACGATCCCGGAACCTATTGTGGAGAAGAACATCGAAGGACGACTCGTTTGAATGAACACAAGTGTGAGAGTTGAAGCTTGGCTATTAGTTTAGCGGTTGATCGTGATATTCAAAACTGACAGAGTCCTAGAATACTATTTTAGGAATTTAGATTGGAATTTTTGATGCAGGATAAAAAGGTGCTAATTTTATAATAGATGATCTCATCAAATGCACAGTTAAAAAATTGCTGGTCATTTTAATAAGACAACGTGAAATTCGATCTAGACAAGAGTAATTCGATTAATCGACGATCATTCAAAGATAGGTATCAAATATTCAAAAGGAATATCTTGTGTCATCGTATGATCTCGATTCCACAGACCACAAAAATTGTAAAAAAGCGAAACTATTTTAAATGTTACGAAATCCTATACGTCAAGACAGAATAAAAGATCAAGTTGTCATTCGAGCATGTGTAAAAAGAAGAAAAAAAAATAGCAGTAGTACACGTATATTTTAATGCAGAATCCACGTGTAGTCACGTGCCGACTGTTCTGCGAAACACAGTATACCAGAGGCTAGATCTGTCACGAGTGATGTAGGTGTATCTGCCGCCGCAACAGATGCAGATTTTTTTCATTATACCGATGCAGCATCAGGATGAGGTTTTTGAAATTCTTAAAGGAGAATGTCTACTTTGTGGATTTTTGATGAGGCTACGGTTTTTTGTGGACACAGACGTCAGGACGAGAAGAGGATAAAGGGTGATGATTAATTTATATAAAAATACGGTGACTGATGATTTTTAAATAAATTCTTTTGATGAGACGTTTTTTAACGGTACAATGAAAATTACATTTTACGATAAAAATTATTGAAAAATACACATAATACAATGTTGCGGAGATCACGCATACATCTTATTCTTCAAGTCAATTATAGGTCTATCGAGTTTCCAGCGAGATATAACATTACGCAGATATATGCCAATACTCGAAAAAAATCAAGATCTGCATCGACCGTATCTCTCTCGCGAAAACAATTCTCAAACAGAGACTCCCATCATAATCATGCACACATATGCAATGCGACAAAAAAGTACTCGCCTTTTTTACGTTATAGAAGCATACACGCGAGCAGACTCTCATAGACCTTGTCCGTTTGCAATAAAAACTCGCTTCCATATACCGGCAAAACAATGTGCATAAAGACATTTAACTAACTAATCAGATTTCTTTAATATTTTTTTCCAAAAGATCAATGATCAGGTATAAAACTCTCATTATTATCAAATCCTTCACGCCTGACCAAACCTCATGATTCAAAAGTCCCGCGCGCTTACACGCACAATCCGCGAAATATCTCCGCGAAAGACCTTCGGAAGGTCGTGAGCCTTGCCATTTACCGCAGCAGCAGCCGATGTTTTACGGTTCTAAGTTTGACCTTGTCTCTCAGCTCTTTCTCTCTCCCAACTCGCGCAATACTTATTATCCGCATCTTCACGAATATATATATAACCAGCGGCTGTATTATAATAAGGAAACGGTTTTTTGCTTCCGTTTTCCGTAAAAGAGATTTTTTTCAACCGGCTTTTGTTTGCGAGCTTTATAGTGTTACGTATTTTATTATCTCAGAAGTAGTAGCCAGTTTCTTTTTACGTGCATTTCTGCGTGCGCGGATGGACTCACGTAACGCAGAATTATCGACGAGTGGATTCTATATGGTTTTTTTTTACGCGGAGGAGGTGGACGAGTTTTAACTTTTAAATTTCCCGCCGCGCTTAAGGTCATTATTATAGATATTGAAGAAGGAAAAATCAACGAGTAGGCACATTAGATGATTACAATATGATTATTGAATTAGATGCATATACGGGTTTCTCGCACGCGCGCGTTTTGTTATTGAAATTATTTGACGATTTATGTGAATCACGTGAGTTGCGTCATAAGTAATTAAATTAAATGTATTGTGATTTTGTCAGGTGTGCATACAAGTTTATCGATTGTGTGAACAGCACTATGAATGTAGATTTTGAAAAGTGTGACCGTTATCTAGTATAAAAAGCTCGTGAGCTGGTACACGTGTATATGGATGTATTTATTTAGCTAACAGGTATTATTGTGTATATATATTTACACAGGTGATGCTATTTCAAATATTTGTTCATCGGTTGACTGATGTCTGATTTCTAAAAATCTTGATCTTTGTATCAAAGCATAAAAGTACTAAATACATAGGCTCAAATTTTTTCATTTAAAAATATTCCGAATCAATAATAAGAATGATAATTATATGTATGCGTTCCAGTTTTTAATCCTATGCACATAGCGAAAACAGTAAACCATTGCGTTTTTGCTTCTCGTATAGATTTGAGCAGCGGACTGTCGTAGAATATGAATAGAAAACTCTGCGTTTCACCGTGACGTTACATAACTCGGCGTAATGTACTTCTGTATATGGTGAAACGAAATTCGTAAACTTCTAGAAGTTCAAGATTTCGCTACACGCAATAACATTCTAAAAAAATAGAAAAGACAAATCATCGCTAAACATCAATATACCAACGCGAACAGCTTAGCCCATAATTCTTTTAACGCCGCAATTAAATTTCAATAAAAATTCTCATTTTGCAAAAATAAAAAAAAAAGTTCTCACCTCAACGGAGGGTCCGGGCATCTGACGATTGACAACAACAAGCGGTCTGTGCACACCATCGGCCGGTATGCAATGAGGTCTGAAGCAATCGGTGCGATTGTAGGGACAGTCGTAGCAGGCTTTGCTCATCGCGTAGTATTGCTCGACGTGGAAGCTATAGTGGCATTCCATAGGCGGCTCGTCGTCCTTGCAGGCACGACGACAGGGGTGTCGACTCCAATCCACGAGATCGGCATTTTCCTCGTTCGCAGCGTCGTCCAGCCAGAATGGCTCGCTGTGGTACGATGTTACCACGTTGTCTAATGTATAATGATTTTTTTTATGTCGTGAAATTTTTCTTTAGGTAGATCGTTTATTTTTCATATAAAAATAAACAAATATGATACGAAGATTGCTTCTAATGCATTTATTTTAATTATAGCTAATTATAACTTCCTTTGTGTATTATTTGTTTGAAAAATAATAAAAGATATTTTTTTTAAAGTACTCACCAGACAGACACCTCTGAGCTACCACCTGCAGCAACACGACAATCAACACTTTTCCGCCCATCTTTTGTCTTTCTACAACACATAAGAAAAGAGAAAAATTTCACTCGAATGTCTCTTCACACTTGACGTCTCCGCATCACTTAAAAATAACGCACATAACAGTTCTAGTATAAGCGGAGAACTTTGACAGAAACGTGTAAAAGCAATGCAAACAACAGCTTCCTTATCTCTGATTAAAATTATAACCCGCCGCTTTGCGCACATTATAGCTATCGTCGAATCTCGTTTTTTAACACTTGACTACTTCGCTCTTTAAAACTATGTTTTTCAATTTAAGCACATCGACTCCAAAAAAAAACTTTCTTTTTGAAATTTATTTATAAAAAAAAGAAAATCAAAAATATTCACCTCTCCTATATCAATCTTCAATACCGCAAAATCGATCGCTTCACACTCGCGACCGGTAACCCACAACTTCAAGTCTCTATAACTATACAACTCGCTTATATCCGTGCGATGCTCGCGCGATCGCGGCTATCTACAAAGTAAACGCGTCGTCGCAATACACCGGTCGACTACTGGACCGTCTCTCACTCGTGTATACATGTATTATACGGCCCCACGCGGCTATCCTATAAGCACACCTGCAGATAGCTATATACACTCTGCTCCTTCGGAAAACGCACGTATACGCACGCATCAGGTCCGGATGAAGAGAGAGAGAGAGAGAGAGCAAGTTCGCGCACGTCACTATACTCTCCAGTATGCGGTTTCTATATATAGGCTGATCTTAAGTGTTGTAAAATGTGCGTATACCTATATACAGTTCGAGGAAAGGGTAAGTATAAGGAAAACCGGGGATTCCCCGGCATCAGGTTCGACGGGTGGTAGTTTTGTGGCAAAACCCTGTGTTTTGTGGTTTTAGAGCTGACGCTGATCGAGGGGATAATTAATGATCGGTATTAATGATGGCGTTTAGGGAAACTAATAGGATTAAAGCTCGTTGCATCGAGTTTGCAACAGTGTTGCGGGAATTTGACGTTTTTCTGTTTAACCACTTTTCCACGAGTTAGGATGTCATTGATTGATTGATTGATTGCTGGAAATGAGTTGAGTGTTGGTTTTTTGTGGTATAAACGTTTCGATTCTGTTTATGTTACTTATGATTGTATCGAGGATTTCAAGAGTGAAAATTGGTATCTTCCCATTTCAGTGCGGGCGTTTTAAAATCGAGGGCGCTTTTCTTATCAACGATTTGCAAATGCATTTCATATATATTCATGCGCAAGAAAAATTCGGTTACAACTGAACTGTGTCATTTAAAAAATGAATCGCGTTCCTAATTCTCAACGCAATGTAATAGTAACATAGGATTTTCCTGACTGTCACGCGCTGCATCTGTCTGGAGTTTATTATCTATAACCGCGGCGTAATGTATGCAGTTGTAAAAATTAATAATACAGTATTTTTCCAGATACTTATTTGTTGTATACTTCTTCAGTATCCTATACTCGAAACGATACTTTTTCGTTCCGCAGCCCAGTCACGTAGTTTCTCGAACTTTTTAATTTGATATAGAAGCCCACGAAATAAGGCGCGCATCTCTAGACCTTGAAATGCACAAAAGTATGTCAATACCGACTTTACAGTAGGAAGATCCTCAATTTCATTGTAAAACACCGCCTTCCCTTTTTTCGTTTCGAAAAAAAAAATATACACATGACGACCGGCCATAAAGATCTCGTTGCCGCAACTGCTCTGGCATTGCACCGTCGTTACTTTATTATTACGAAACCCTTCCTATCTTTATAATTCCATATACAAGTAAAAAAAAAGAATATGAGAAATGCCTATATATACGACTAATAAGCACTGGAAAATTTGTTTTTAATTGTGACAGCACTAATTACTTTATAACCATACGGATCGCGATAAAATTTCGCGAGTGTAGTGAAAAAAAACTCTATAATAATAGCCATCTGTCCTACGATAATCATTTGCTGGCGCATATACACATCGAAATAAACGCGCTATGCACTCAAGGTCTATCAGCACATACATATATACACTCGTGAGAGAGAAAGAAAGCCGTCGTCGTGAAATTATAAGTCGAGTCGTTTAAGGAGGATGCGCGCGTCGTGATGGATAATTGCATTTACGAAATACGACAAACGCGAGGCCACACTTGCCCCTGACCAGTTTACTCGTCGTTATAGGTGCAGTAGAGAGTGTTATGGATACACAAAGTGTGAACTACTAAGAATTTTTTTTTTTTAGTTTGTTGAGGAATTTTTGAAACGTTAATTTTTATGTAGCTTTAAAGACGTTGGGGTTTCAGTATTGGATGACGTGGTTGACATTACATGGAAGTTTTCAAACGCGTTCCTATATTAGATGATTAACTAAAGTGGTGCAATGTTTGTAACGTTGTCGTGTCTCTCTGATGATAAATTTATGTACATTTTTTATTACGGTCTACTTGTCAATCTTTGATACGATGTACGCGCGTTTTGTTTTCCACGATTTCGTTCGAAATATTACGAAATATTAAGATTTTTATTGTAAAAATGAAATTTATTATGTATACTGGTGTGATTAATTTAGATGCCGAGTTACCGAAAATTACAGGCTCACGCGAACACTTGCGAAAAAGAAATTTGACGATTCGATTTGAAAATCAATTTCTCTTATCTTTGTTAGCTAACACATGATTAAGTTTTATTTATTTAATCGTGAAGCGTCTGCATCTTGCTAATACATGTCGAAACGAGTATTAGAAAATACGCGAAAATTCTAATTAAATGATTAGCATCTGTAAACTTGACAATTCGAATTAATAAGCAATATTTATGGATAAAAAATATATAAAATTAATGTGTTTTTTCAATGAAAATTTAAAGTAATACGAGAGAAGAGTAACTTACATTCTTTGGTTCTTCAACGCGTGATTAATCCATAATCACTGTTAAAAATAATCCAAGCTCGCGCTTATTTATATTAAAATAACTAAAGCGAATATAATCTAAATCGGCAGAAGCTCAAACAAAGTTTCGGTATTTTAATTGTTCACCATCTCCTAACAAAATTACACAGCTGCTCGAGCAGGTATTTTCAGAAAGCAGTATAGATATACATAAATAATTCAATATTTGCACTTCTTTTTGTATTTTTCCAACTATTTTTCCAGGCACTCGCTCTTTCCTTGTATATATAAAAGAAATTTACCTTCGATTGTCGCAAAAAAAAAAAATTATTCCATCCGCGAAACCAGACTTGCAAACACCTTTTTTTTTTACATAATCGCGGTGCACTTTTCTGGCGCCGAGCGTGAAATTTTTCGCAATCGTTACGCGGTCTGATGCCGATCTCGCGCGAGCACTTCTGTCAAACTCGCGACTTAAGGATCCTAAGCAAATGACACTTATCTTATGACGATGATTTGATTGTTCGCCGGCTGAGTCCAAATCCGTAAAAGCAGATAAGGTGATAAGACATGAAAATGGCGTTTTCACGGAGCTTTTTCTTATTGCGATTGAGACACGTATTGGGTAAGTATATGGCAATACGTATGCGTGGATTATGAGGGCGATGCGCGAATGTGCCGGAAATGTGGGTATACGTTGAAATGCGCTCCATTTACTGGTTGGTTTCCAAGTGGTGCTGTAAGTCGTATGTCAAGGAGGACACCCTAATAGCACAAAACGTTGTAAAAACGTTGTAAAAACGTTTACTTATGTTACTAACGTTTAATTCATATAATAAAACGTTGTAATTACGTTCAAATTACGCTTTTAAAACGTTATTAAAACGTTGGAAATGCTAGAATAAAAGGTAACTATAAATAATTTAAGTATAGTACTTAAAAATAACATTCGATAAAAAAACAAAAAAAAAAACGATAAATACTTATATGAAAATGCATTCTTCGATTTTTCTTGTGTGAAATGAAAATCATCGATTTTATAACAAAAATATCCATATATTTGAATATTTACATATTTTACAAAATAATGATTATCGTTTTAAATACACAGTATTCGTACGTTTAATTAGTCTGTTTCTTTAGCGTCACCTGAATCGTCTTGTACAGACAAACCTTTGGCTTTTGCTTGTTTAGATTTTCTTAGTCTATTGATTTTTTTCTTCATTGTCATAGCGCCTAAAGCGTATATTTCAATGTGTTAATATTAAATTATCTTCGGATCATTATACGAATCACAAATTCATGCGAAAATAGATTTACTTACAAAGAAGCGTTTGCCACAATTCTTTTTTCACCGCCACAGTTTCAGCACTCTTTCTGAAAATCGAGATAAAACCTTATTATACCTAATACTTCAATCCTCATTTTACATTTATTGCTTCGTGTAAGATATCTTACCTATTTTCAATTTCTCTGTGAGCTTTTAAAATTTTCGTTAAATGAATAGTTTCTGCAGAGGGACTGGAAAACAAACATAGCTCTAGCAACTGAGATGATTTGAAATTTCTTATGAAATCCAACCAAACCTAGAAAATAAATTCATAAGCAATTCGTTGAATTGAATATTTTATTTTTTGACAGTGAAATACTTACAAAATCCAGGTATTGAGTTATAAACCACAGCCATAGGAATAATTTTTCATGCCTTGATTGATACTTATAAGGCAGTAGTAAATTTGTTGGAACGTACACCATATATAAGTAAGTCCTACGAAAAAAATGAAAGTTATCAAAGGTTGTATGGTCTCAAGAGCTTCTGGAATTTGTACCCTTTCTGCACATAATTATGTGTAGAATAGGCATTATTAGTAGTATGTTATCATTACCAAAACATGCAATACATTATGTACAATGTTTTTGAATAAAACTGTTTGGCTTTAACTGGCCACCTTAAGTATAATATTCTACACAGATCCAATATCAATATATCAATAGATTTAAGTAGAAAAATACTTGTAACAGATGGCTGAAGACTGTAAAATAAATAAAAAATATTCAATCAATTAAATAGTTTACAAACAGAATTATTTTTTCACCAATGCACAAAAATTAACCTTTGTCGAGGAATCCCAAAGATAAATAGCATGAAGAAAATATTTGAAAATCCTTTCAACCAGTTGTCATTTAGAAGTATAATGCCGCTGTAATGTATGTAAAAACTTTTTATGATTATGACGGATAATTCTGGCTTGAGAAGTGAGTTCCATAGTAGTACAGTATATAAAAAGATGACACACATAAATCCAGAGCTCCATAAAACATTGGCGATTCGGTTTCTGCGTATCAACGCATATCCTAAATTACGGAAGTATACCTAACAGAAATATATTGATATTGTTTTATTTATAATAGTGATATAAGAACGTATTTATAACTATAGTATACTTACATTGAGGCACTTTTTAGAAAGACAATACAGGATGGTCCACAAAATTATCATATACATAAGTAAAACTTTTTCATTAATCTTATGACCTTTGTTTTCTGGAAAATTATTTTTTTTGTTTTCTTTTAATTGGAGATGCAAAGGTATATTTAATTTCCAGTGAAGTACAACATCCAGCCATGGTGAGTAAGTAGTCAAAAAGTTATGTAACATTTTGATATGCTGTCAATTGTCTAAAAAAGCAATTTAGATGAGCATGTGGATCATATTTTCTAAATAGAATAAGATTGTTCTACTTACAATACATCATTTTATCATAATTGGCAAGTGTCCATCTGTAATTTGAAGTTGAAACGCTTTATGAAGTGTACTTGGTTTAATTGACTGGCCCAAACATTTTTATTGACTCTTTTTTAGACCTAATTAGATACAATTTTTTATAGCGATACAGATCACTGATTGACAATTCTAACCATATCATAACACAAGTATACATACAGGTATACTTGTATATGTGTCATGAATATATGCACTGTCGAGGAACCTTAGCGCCTTCAAGGAGTCTGTGTTGATAACACGAACTACTTATCGATGATTTGAATTCTTCGGATTCTTCCAACTATCAGTAAATCAGAGTAAATCTGTATACATATATTATTATATTTATATAATAATACCTGTCTCAACCTATATTTATATGAATTTTGATAATTCATAGTAACATATTTTTAAACTATTGTAAAAACGGGAAACATAAATGTAATTTTTCTCACAGTAAGATTTATTTTTTCTCATATGCTGACGAAAGTTATAGCGATGTCATTGCCATCTAGCGGCTAAGTAAACAAAGAAATAAACTCTGTACAGTCTGTACCAAACATAACCCAAGTAGTCTCTGTCAGCTGTCTGTTTACGATATGATGCGTACGCGGAAAGTTGATTATTCCCATTTTTTAACGCCCACTTGAGGTTTTTCGCGTAATCCCAAAGAGCCGATATCAGGTCAAAACGGTGCGCCACGTGTTTCCTCGTCGAGGTGTCGCTGAAACATCGGATTCACACGTAAGTATCGCATCATAAGTATACATACATTTTCTCGATGCGCTATCTCTCAACCTGTTGATTGAGCTCATGATGCATCGTACTTACAGCTTACAGCGTAAAATGCAAATTCGATGAATCGTTTCTGGCCTTGAGAAAACAGTGTTTTCTGAGTTATTCAATGCATTTAATAGTTTTTCACCACTGCATTAACTCTCTGTTATATGTAAAGCAATGCTTTCTTCATTTCATCACCTGTTGCTCGATGTTAATTAGGCTTATCCTGCCAATGCTGCCACTGTATATTTCTGGAGACTGACTCACTATTTTCTGTGTTTAGGACTAGGCATTTTTGCACAATATGGATAAGCTAAAGAGCTTTTTTAATGGCGAAGAGGATTCGCAGGAGGAGCAGAATGGAATCATCGCACAGGTAATTTTCTCTTTTTTTTATTTACAAAATATGTTCGTTCTTATATGTTTTACAAAAATAGCTGAACCTTCATCATCACTGTACTAAAACTGTGCTAGTATTTGTTGAAATGAGTATCAAGCTAACGATTTTATATGTTGTTTTTTTAATTTTTGCAAGTTTAATAGCACTTATTATTTGTTCGATGTGTATCATAAATCATAAGACACTATAATTTTTGTGACTAATACATTTAAATCTTGATTAATGGAAACTAAACAATTTTAAGTGTTTCTAAAAGTTAGCTTATATTTTAAATTATTATTATTAGAATTCCATGAATTAAGTGTTTGTTCATTAATTATTATCTGTATTTCAATGTTATAAAATATAATCTGACACGCTTATAATAAAATTGTATTATTATTTTAAATGCAAGTCTGATGTGGATTTTGTGGTAAGATTTGTATAAAAATATTATATTATATATGTTTACAAATTTTTATATGAATATTAATTAATATTGTGATTTGCAATTAGGTTTCAGATTCCATGAAACTAAGTAAAACTACTAGAATAAAGGGCTTCATCATATGTTTTGTTGTTGGTATTCTCCTATCAATACTTGGTTCATTTGCCTTATTTTTGAAAGGAGGTTTAACCATTTACGCTATTTTTTATACACTTGGAAATATCACTTCATTAGGAAGGTAAGGGTGATTTTTAAATTATAAACAAATTGCTACATATTAATAAATAATTATTTTATGCTCGTATTTTATTGTTATAGCACCTGTTTTTTAATGGGACCAGTTAATCAACTTAAGAAAATGTTTGCAGCCACGAGAGTTATTGCAACTATAATGATTTTTGTTTCAATCGCATTAACGCTTTATGCTGCACTTGGAGTAAGTTTTTATTTTTTAATAATTTGTACATTTTACTTGTTCTTATCGATTAATGATAATTAATACTTTTTCTCTTGTTATTTTAGCTCCACAATGCAGGACTAGCTTTATTATTTATTATTATTCAATCATTAGCCATGCTTTGGTATTCCTTATCATATATACCATATGCTAGGGATGCTGTAAAGAAAACTGTTGAATCATGCATAGCATAAATGCATGTATCTTTCAATTTTCAATTCTTGAAACCCAATGATCATAAAATGAAAACATACTAAAATAATAACTATCTACTGAAAAACAAAAAAGTAAAGGCAAACAAATTTTTATAAATTTTTAAAAGTATATTTTAAAAGAATATAAATTACAGAGTTCAAAGTGCCTGATGCAACATGTGAAGTTTATAAATGTTATATAATCTGTTTTAATAATGAGTTGTCAATCATGTTCAGTAACAAAGGTTTCAAACAGTGCCTAAGGATACTGCTATGGGTCATTAATATAATTTAGCCCTTTGAAAATGTATTCTATGCATGAAAAGAAATTTATCCTCGGAGGGTTAAATTGATCATTATAATGAATGGTATGAATCTACGTTCGTATTTAGCTACTTATTTTTAGTAAATTTTTACAGTCAATAAAATAAAATCTTTTTACAGCTATGAAGCTTGATTTAACTAATTATTTACTATTTATATTATGCTTACTTCTTAGTATTGTAATTGCACAAATGATGCATCATTCATTTACAGGCTTTGAGGTACCTTATCACTTTTAAAAATACTCTTCTATAAGTTTAAAACATAAAAGTAATGCATAATTTCTATTGACAATAAAAATTTACTGAAAAGAAGCAATACCAACTAAAACTAGTATCCATGTGAAAAAAATGTATTTATGGTAAAAATGTAGCTTTAATGTTTAAGTCATAAGTTATTTTAACCTAAAATAATTGAATAAATAGGCTTCCAACCAACTAATAGTTCACAACAGTGTAATCGTATAACACAAATCAAGTATTTAAAGATTTATATTACTAATATGCAAAGTTTTTGCAGAAATTGTATAGTACTTACATGTAAGTTTCACACATTATCATGTACACACTGTTTATGCAAAATGGAACTGATATTTTTCCAAAAATGTTCGTTAAGCATTTATTTTTTTAATTTCTATCAATAGCCCAATACATGGTTTATTACCAACTGCAAGTGTGTTTTATTTACGTTTCTTTGACCTTCCAGACCTTAAGGGTTTTCCTTAAGTTTTTATAATTAACTTGGTCATTTTTTTGTGGGCATTTCTTGTTTTAAACTCTTATCTGTGGTATCTCACTTGACGGGCCTCCCGCAACTACTTAGGTACAATAAACATAGTTTTGGACTGGCTTTTCGCGAGCCCCACTAAACTCTCCGTGTCTCTGGCAGGTGAAAATAGATGTCGCATAGGCAGTTTTCCATTTTCCTTATAACAATATGCGCTCCGAGTCTAGATATAGTGTTGTGCGTGCCACCAATGCCAAAACTGCTGTTTTGCCTGCTGCTTTAGTCGCTCATGCTATAACTGCGCGAAGCGCTAACGAAACAACTTTCAAAGAGCGCGCTAGAACAAGCAAAATTCAAATTCACGGCCCAGAAAAACGTTAGCCTCGTCTCGTCCAATCCCATCGCTTCTTCCGTCTCCCACTCTATCAAAATTTCCATTACCCCGTGAATCTCTTCTCCGATTGGTTAATCACGCCCCCCAGCGACGCGGACATTTTGCCTCAACAGCGCTCGGCAACGAGGTTTTCAAGCTAGCCGACTAGCTGCCGGCGCCATTTGTCGCACATTGCTGTTGTCGCGCGGGCCGCGGTAATATCGTTTCATTTCGCACGATTTGCTCAAGTTCACGACGATTTGTTTATTCGCCTGCAACAACGACCGTTTGGACTTTTTTTCGCCTCCTCGAAACGCTCGGCGACAGGTGAGTTATTCAGTGATTCGCGACGTAGAGTAAAATCGTGCAATCGAGGAAGATACTTAGGTTATAGACAGAGAGAGTTAAAGCGCGATTTGACGGTTACGCATACGATATATGATCGCTATCGCGTGAGAAAAACGCAACGATTTTTGCGTTTTAAATAAAACGTTGTCAAGGGTATTTACGTCGCTGTTCGCATATATTGTGTGTTAGAGGAAAAATTCGACGCTAAAGGTACGACTTCCGGCCGTTTGGAGGGAAAAGCCAGACCTTTCTACACAGGTATACTCGGTCCTTTGTCCTTTTTGTATTTTCATCTGACCAAAAGGTGCTTCGTGTATATATAGGTGTATATATAGGTGTACCTTCCCCCGCTCATGTTGACTTGTGTATATAGTGTAGTGCAGGCCCACGAACGCTTGACCTTTGCTCTTCCTCGCTAACGGTTTTCTCGTTCAAATTACCTTGAATTATTTATTATCTTATAAGTTGTAATTTTTGTGTTTATTCCAAGTTTTATATAATAATAAGGAGGTATAAATACAACGTAAATATGTAATACGTTACACGCGGATTGTGCGCTTATGATAGCGATGATTTTTCGTACGTGTATCGTTTGTGTTGATATGCATTGCATGCGATTTTTTCTTTTTTGCAGTCGGTCGGCACGTGAATTTTGTTGCTAATAGAAGTGCATAAATTCATTTTTTGTCTAATCCATGATAAATAATTGGTTGACTATTTAAATGAATAATTTATCGTGTTATGTTGACATTTATAAATATTTTATTTATTTTATTTTATTTTATTTCACGGGGAAAATTCCCCTTTTTAGATACAATAATAGTACAATGTGAAAGTTTTGGTAAGATGGTACATATCTACTAGGTAGAGTGCCAAGGAAGAAAAAGATAAATAAATAAGTATAAATAAGTATAAAAGAAAGTAACATTTCAATATAGAAAATTAATATCATTTGAAAGAGAAATAACAATAAAAGAAAGAAACAATAAGAGAAAATAATATATAAATAACATTTGTATCTGTGTTTTTTTAGCAATAAAAATGCCAGCTCCAGACATGAGTGCCAACTCTAGAATTTCAAAGTTCAAGTTCCAGGGCAAGTTTGATGTACGTATGCAACGGAATCAAGAGAAATTTCAAATAGTCTCTTCTACAACTCAAATCCTTACATTTATTTTCCATTTTTGTTACAGGAAGCTCGAAGGAGGAGAACTGAAGTATCAGTTGAGCTGCGTAAAGCTCACAAAGACAATCAATTGCTGAAAAAGCGAAACATCAACATCGAAGATGAGCCGCTTAGCCCACCAAGCGACCAAAAGTCCCCCATTGTAAACATGAGCATCGATGAAATCATTGCAGGTATGAGGTCTAATGATGAAACGGCGATGCTTCAATCAACTCAGGCTTGCAGAAAAATGCTCAGTCGAGAAAGGAATCCACCTATTGATGACATGATAGACAAAGGCATTGTTCCTCTTTGTGTGGAATTCCTTGGATACGATCACTGGTAAGATGTCTCAACGTTTTAAAATTTCAAATACTTTTTTTATAAATAAATTTTATTTTTAATAGACATCTGAAAACATGATTCGTAAATTTACAGTCCTCTGCTCCAATTTGAATCTTGCTGGGCGCTCACAAACGTTGCATCAGGAACATCTGAGCAAACACAAGTCGTTGTCAAGTATGGCGCTATTCCAAAATTAGTTGAACTTTTGAAATCTCCTGCCATAAACGTAGCTGAACAAGCAGTATGGGCTTTGGGTAACATTGCTGGCGATGGCCCTGCAGCAAGAGATCTTGTCCTCAAAGAAGGATCTCTGTCTCTTTTGATAGCTCTCATTACGCCCGAAACTGCGTTGTCTTTCGTGCGCAACATCGTTTGGACAATGTCAAATTTATGCAGAAACAAGAATCCACCTCCTCCGTTTGAAATTGTAAAGGATGCTCTACCTCTTTTAAATCGTCTTTTAAGCTACCCAGACAAAGATGTTCTTGGTAAATTGATAAATAAATTGGTTTTGTTATTAAAATTATTAATTGTGATATTTGCAGAAATTAATCTTGACAAATATGTTTTCAGGTGATGCTTGTTGGGCACTCTCCTATCTCACAGATGGCACTAATGAGAGAATACAGACAGTATTAGATTCTGGTGTTGTACCAAAGTTAGTAGAATTGCTGGGCTCTCCAGAAGTTACAGTGCTTACCCCAGCTTTGCGTGCAGTAGGTAATATCGTGACTGGTAATGACTCACAAACCGACATGATTATTTCCGCTGGAGCTTTGAAATATCTTGGTGCCTTATTAACACACAAGAGGGTGAATCTTGTTAAAGAAGCTGCTTGGACAATTAGTAACATCACAGCTGGTAATGATCAACAAATCCAGCGCGTTATTGATGCTGGGTTGTTGCCACCATTAATTCAAGTCCTGCACATGGTATGTAAAATACTCTAATCGTATATTAAAAAGTAAATAAAAGGTAATTCCTTTATCAAAATATTAATTTTTGTCAATGTCTTTTAGGGTGACTTCAAATCTCAAAAAGAGGCAGCTTGGGCAATAACAAACTTGACTTCTGGCGGTACAGTACCACAACTTGCACTTTTGGTTCAATTGGGTGTTCTAACTCCTTTCTGTCATCTTTTGGAATCAAAGGACTGGAAATGCGTTTTGGTTGTTCTCGATGGTCTTAATAATATTCTTAGTGCTGCTGAAAAGATGGGAGAAGTTGATAGAGTAGCTTTAGTAATTGAAGAAGTAGGAGGTCTAGATAAACTTGAGGCTTTACAATCACACGAGAATGAAAATGTTTACCAAAAGGCTGTTCACATGATTGACACATTCTTCTCAGATGGGGTGAGTAATCTTATCTTATTTTAAATATTTCAATTTCAAGGAGATTAATATTTTTTATTTGAAATTAAATTGTTTTTAATAATAATTCTAATTATTTCTACTTAACGATTATTTATTCACATTGTTATTATATTTTAACATTATTTGAAAAAATATTCATAATTTTAGTCAAATTATAATCGTAGATGAAAATATTTTGTACAAAATAAATTTATTTCTGAGTAATCCAGTTTAACTTTTGGATATGGCAAAAATCGAAATATTAATCTTATAGATGTAGTTGCATTACAAGAACATTTATAACTTGGTTTTTTGTTTTTGTTAATCAGGAAGCTGATCCAAACCTGGCTCCAACTACAAACGTGGATGGTCAACTCGAATTTCAAGCTACAACTGTAGCACCACAGGGTGGCTTTCAATTTTAAGAGAACACGATCTTCCGTCTCTTTATTATTTATTTTAAGTCGACTGTATATATTTACGTTTTCATTATTGCTTTAGACTTTCATGTTATTGAGTGTCAGCTTAGGATGGATATTATCAATCATTAATTTTATACTTAATTTTTGTATATCATACATTTTACGTTTTTTTTCTTTTCCAATATTCCGTTGATTTTGATTAGCCAAAAATTTTTACTAATAAATTGTTGTTATAAGGCTATGAGTAATTAAATCATCCAATTTGTATGTATTTTAATGATTCCTTTTCTATTTTTATAATAAACAAAAATTGTGGATCCGCGCCGAATCGTTTCTTTTATCTGTCCTTTACCAAGTATAATCGTGCTAATACTAAATTGAACAAAAAATGTTTTCTAAACATATTTATACACCAACAGTACATAGCTTTAAATTACAATTATATTTAAGGTGTCGATTGCATCAACACAAGAATAGATATCTTATAACATAGTATTAATACAAGATTCAGGTAAATTGGGCTATCTAAAAATCTCATAAAAATTACGGTAGATTACAAATGACTAATGTATACATATTTAACAAAATGATCTAAATGATTTCTAACTCATCTACATGCGCAGTAAATCTCTTGTATTGTTTTTACTCATTACTTAAAACCCATTTGACATATTCCCTTGAGTTTTGTTTTTTTCTTCTTTTTTTTTGTCAAGTATAAAACTATAAAAATACTTGGCTCGCTGATGCAAAGAAAAATAAAACCTCTAAGCACTGCGAGTTTACATTTAGTCATGTCTCTTCTAACATCTTTGAACTATATATGAGCAAACGAGAAAAATCTATACGTGTGACTATAGCAAAGCAATTTATGCTTTCTTCACTACTGAGATCTTCCTTTTTTTCATTCCAATATTTGAGTTGAGAGACTACCATACGAATTTTTTCATTTTGCAAAGCATATCTTATACTCATGTAAAAATTTGCGGTATTTTCTACATTTATTTATCGGCCAATAAAATCACTTTGATCGTTTATCAAGAAGTGATAAACAAAAGCTGCCTTTTTTCTGTCAAATGTTACTTGAGTTGTTTTACTCCGCTGATTACGATCATCTCTGCTTCTCGGGGGATCCCGTAAGAAAAATGCGCCAAATAGAGAAGCTAAAATAAAAATCCAATTAGTAAAATATAAATTTAAATTTATTCGTATGTAATTGATATATATTCGTGTGTCATGTAAACACACATTTTTTTAACTTACCAAGAGTTTTAGCATCCAACCCATTGTCCTGAGTATGATTTAAAAGTTCTTGCAGAAAAGAGCATATGTACAAGAATACCGTCCTCCTAATTTCTGGTAACTGCATAACAATCTAAAATTTTATACAAAATTATCATGAATAAAATATTTGTGAAGTAAAACAAAAATGTTTGCTAAAATGTTTACCTGTTTACACTGTAAATAATTAGTAGCAGCTGATAAACAGACATTATGAAGATTATATGGAACAAGAGGTTCTGGTGTGGAATCTAAAAGTAAAAGTAAAGCTTCTGCAACAGAATGTACACTTCCAGCTAATATACCTTATTGTTAAGGAAAATCAAATGTTACATTCAAATTATAATAATATGATTGTTTTCTTGTGAAAGGATACGCATTGGATCTTGACTTCCAATGTCTAGCCAATCTCTGATGGCTAATACTTCACTGTGTAAACCTTGTGTTTCAAACAATCCTGCTGTTTTTATACCATGTCGATATAGCCTATCAACTAGCAGCCAAACTTCTTTAGGTACTGAATATGGATCTTGAGAAACATTTTTGTTGTTTTCCTTTAATAAGATAATACAATGATTTATCCATTCATAAATAATTTGAAATTTAACAACTATAAATTAAAAATTATTAACTTACTAATTCCATTATTCTACCAATTGGTATTTCTCTTATGGGAACTGGAATGTGTACCAAAGCTTCCATTGAACAACCAAAACAACTACGTTCATAAGTACCTGAAATTGAAAAATTTTAAAACTTCGTGAAGCATTAAAATCGAATAAAATTATATTTTATATGTACCTGTTACTGTTATAAATATATCTTTTCCATTTATTAAGTGCAGTACTAATATGTCATACAGTTTATCTTCACCTGAATTTAGTTTCCATGCAGATCGTTTATCCACACAAACCTCAAGTTTAATATCACATTTTTGACCTGTGATAAAAAAAATAAGATGATCTGTAGAAGTATGTAATTCTTATTAACATTAAAAAAGGATTACGAAAAAATTACCTGGTTCGATGAAATCTGTGTAAGGAGTTATTGTCAACCACTCTTTACAGTAAGAAGAATCATCTAATTTTTTTATAAATTCGAATTCCACAGGAACTTGGCCAGTGTTAGCAACAATAAGCTCTTTAACGCAGGGTTCATCAAATCTTAAGGTTTCATAAATTATTTCCGTTGTATCAACAGTCACTTGTGGCAAGAATTCGTTTTCCAGTTTGTCCAATTTTTTCATAAGTTCTTCGTGAATTTTACGATATTTCACCACGTCTATTACTCTCACCTATAAGATTAAATTCATAATTATTATAATTTGCTTACAATATGCAAGAAACAACATTATTATATTTACTTTTGAATCAAATATGGAGCTGACTGGTTTGTGATCAGAAATCTTCAATTCTGGATGACTGCGATATTCCAATGAAGTAATAGGTTCACCTTTCCATAACACACGGTCACACCATGCTGGAGCTCTCCCTTTTTCACTAAAATAATAGATGATATCATTAAACAAATTTTATTTTAATCACTGTTTTAAAAATTTAATAAATTATTTTTGTTTTTGTACCTTGAATCCCAATTATCAGTTCCAGGGTCATATTTATAAGTAGGTTTAAATTTTATATCTGCTTCATGGAAGCCATAAAACACCCTTCCAAGCCTTCTTTGCTGTTCAAGTTGATCTAGTGCCAAAATAGGAGTCAAATTACCAGTAGCAATTAATTGCTTTGCAGTATGACCATCCATTTCTGTTATTCGATAATTTAAATCACCCAACCAATAAATTTGACTGCAAAATTAAAAAAGATTGGTCTTATTACTGACAATGTTGGTTATTATTTACACTACTTTGTAAAAAAAAATCTCTTACTCGTGATCCTTAAAACCTTTTGGAGGAACATAAGTCTGGAAATTGAGTCGAGCACAAATATCTGCATAATCTTGATTTCTTCTTTCATATTCTTCACAGTGAGCAGCTAAATGAGCATTCACAAAGCAAACAGATGTATTATGAATGCAGCAGCTTACCGCGACCCCACCTTTATTACCCTAAAGAAAAATATGGTTAAATAAAAGTGTGTAAAAATTGTATGGATTTGGTTGAATTCATAAATTCTTTTGTTACCAATTTTCCCATGATTCCAGTTCCAACTGTATCGATACACACATTTTTTATATGTGGTACATGTGAAGTTTTAGCAAAAATTATCAGCATCATACCAACTAATCTCACAAGGGCAACTTGTTCATAAACAGCTTTTGGATGAAGAGACTTGGCAACAACTTGTCGCCATTCATCCTCGCGTGGTGTATCATTAAACAGAAATGCTTCTTTACTTAAATCTAATTCTTGGAAACCTATGGCGTAAAGATCAGGTGGCACCTCATCGCTACTCAACCATTGTTCCAATGTGATTCCATTTGGTGGTTGGCCATTTACATTCCATGTACCAATGAATATTCTGATAACACAAATTGAATTGTATTATTTAAAAAATTATTTTAATGTGAATTTGTTATATTTAAAGTGACCTTTCAACAAACCTTAAAACTTTAGTGTAAGTATAATCATCTTCTTTGCATGCCATTTGATAGCGAACCACTGATTCTCTTGTAGCAATTGGAGTTTTTCCAGTAGCTATGTTACGTCGAGATACAACTAAGTCAGGACTCTCTAGCTCAATAACCTGAAATACATAAATACATTCACATTAGAAATAATTTCATATATCATCATAATAGTTTTTAATCTATTTGTCTATTTACTGGTTCGGTGGTACTTTGGACTGGATCACTCGTATTATCTAAGGTGCGAACACTTCCAGTCAGTTTTTGAATCCACAAGAAGTCTGTTGTGGGATTCTTGTTTTTCTGGTACACTTAAGAATTTCATCACGTTATTACAAAATTTTTGTTTTTCATAACAAAGCTTTACAGACAACATAATTACCATCAATTGCTTGAAATATTGCAGAAACAAGATTGGTTGTGGTGATACCAGGTCTCATTTCAAAAATTGTTCGGGACTTTCTGCATGTTACATTCAAAAATACATCCGTTATGTCTTTATGTTCCTCATCTGTTCCTGCATAAGAGAAAAAGCATTTTATTATTTATGGTCCAATAACAATACTTATTATTTTTTTCCATAGTTATTACCAATGTCACATTGAAAATCTTGATCTATAGGCAGAATTCTTTCTATTGTAAGATCACTGTAAACTTGAGGAGGTGTTCGGGAAGTTATTAAAATGACTAGAGCGTTTGTTGAACCTTTATTAACTAAAGCAATAAGCCGTGTTGTTTTCAACCAGCCTTGTATCAGCATTGCCTCCATGGCCTTTAAAACTAAGTTAAAGAAAATGCAAGTTTTCTTTTCTTCCGCATTATTATAGCTATATTGAGAACTCAAATTCTAATTGAAAAGTAAGGTTGTAAAAGGATACAATGACAACGGTTTCACCCGTGGTAAATTTGGATTGGACAATTGCCAGTTGCTCTGGCGTTGACATGATGCTTAATTATTATCTGGAAATGGTATGGCAAGTATATTAGAAGCTGTTCGTGGTTGCAATGTGACTACCAATCGAACAGAACAAGTGAAATAAAACTGACAGAGCACAATTGAAAGCCAATGAGTTCATTCTCCATTTGTTTTTAATTCAATTATGTTCTGCAGTGAACTTAAAGTATTGGTCACGTAAAAACGCCATTAACATCTAACTCGATCAGATTAATTATAAATCAATGACATCTCTTACAATCAAATGCTCGGCGAATACTTATATCACTCTATTTACTTATAACGAAAAATACTGTACAGCAGAACCATTGTGCTCCAAAATGCTACTAAGATCAGTTTCATTAAATTTTCATTGTTATTACCTTCTCTTTTACGGAAAAGAAAACTATTTGCGTGTTCTATTCATAGGAATGAATTAAGGCCGACGGTTAATCAAACTATTTTCGACATTAGCCACGTTTAGCCTTAACGGCCTAACCAAAATCGTTAAAATTGACAGGTGCGGTTAAAAACATATGGGGCGTGTTTCCATAAAATTGTGTATTGTGTTCTATACTTAATACGCTATTATCCCCCGCAGAGGGCAGACTGCAGATAGATTTTTTAACGTTTTAGAGGTTATAGAACAAGTTGGTAACCTTGATATCACGCGTAAAATCCATATTAGGTATTATTTATTGTTTACTTGTATATATAGGTAAAAAAGAAATCGTTGCTCGAGATTCATGAGCTCATTCGAGAATCTCGGTATTTTTACTCATGCAATGCAATTGTTAACATTTTGATAAGCATAATAATCTTTTGTTGATAAACTTGGTTTATTTGAATAATACAAAAAATTCGTAAATTCATATTTTGAAATTAAGTGAAATTTCGATTTCGATGGTTTCGCTTAATTGTTGTTTAGGTAATTTTTAGTTGTAATTTTTTACTAGAATATAATTTATGCATGAAAAAGTTAATTTTTTGTTCATGCACTAAGCATTTCTGGTTTTGAATGGATATTTATAAGTTTTCATTACAAAAATACACTGCAAGTGATTTTTACGAAAGTAGCAACTCTATAATACAAAGTCTTTGGAATTTTATGTTTAATGCTATAATCAGCTATAATAATATTTGCAGCAAGAGCTTTCGGAACATTATAACATACGACTTTTCAAATTATTCATAAGAAATTAGCGAAGCAAGACGCATATAATGTTTAGTTTTGTATAGAAACTAAAAATTTTAAGTTTTTATAAAATTGCTTTATTTTGCAAATTTTTGCAGTTCAATATGCAAATACAAATTTTTTTGTAGGAAAAATTAATCTTTTTTCACGGAAATACTGTCCATGTTTGGGCTCATCATGTATACAGAGAACTAAAAATGGTTGGAAAAAGTATATAAATAAATAAAAGATCACCTACGTTCCTTCTATGATCCAAGTATCCATGACGTGACGAAGGCACTATTTAAAATGGTGTCTGCTAAATAGAATTATATTTTATTATGTTTTTAATTCAACGAACAACAGGTGCAATCCGAGAGATTAAAGATTTTGTATTTTCATTATATGCAATGAAAACAGCAATGGAGTTATTTTACACAAATGAAAAACAAAGACTTACATCATCTACTTTTAGTATGTAATAGTGTAATATAAGGCAAGCGTTTTCGCGTATAAATTACCGCTGCAGTTAAAATTAGACGACAGTAAACTTTGCGCATTGTGTATCCTTAGTCTTGGTTATTTAATGTTAGTGCTGACGAACATTTTTTTCGATAAGAATCATAAGATAAAACTTTGTTATTTAAATGACATTTTAGTTGCTACGAATAATGTTTGGATATAATTCTTATTTTCAAAAATACAACGTAAATTTGAAATTTTATTGACTATAAAATTATGTACAAGTAGTATTAAATAATTGTCACAAGTGTGCATAAAGCTACCCCAGTTGGTTGACATTTAAGGATTTACGACCGTATAATTTGTTTCATTAGTGATTTGGCAGAGTAACAAAGTTGTAATTGATCAATGTAATCCTTCATACCTATATTATTACACTAAACGTGATACCTATGTCCCGACTGTTTTTGACGGTCTTGCCCGAGTAGAAATTAGCTACGGCGCGCCGGACTTAACCATCCGGCCCTGGTCCGGGAACGAATGTACGGTCCTGATCAGACATGTAGTGGGGTGAACATATGGGCCTGGTCCGGGGTGCTCTAAGTTTGACTTGGGTTAAAATATTAAACTGTTTAAATATCAACCAAACCTATACATATGTACTGTTTTTCGAAGCAGCATCCGGATGGTGCTTCGGTATTTTTAAACAATAAACTTTGATATGATCCATAGAAATTAAAAAATCAGTTTTTATATTTTCACAAAATCCGGTTGCCTTATCCGGCCCGGATCCTACCCCCATTACATTTCTGAAAATCGTGTGTAAATGCCTTAACAGGCCCGTATTTTTGACGGGTCCGGCCCTGATGTTGCCGTACGATTATTTTCTAGTCGGGTGACGTCACGGGAGAATTAGTGCACTGCGCATGCGTCTACCGTTGAGTAAAATCAAAACTTGCCGCGCAAATTTGAATAATGTAATTTTCGTTTTAAAAAATTATTTATAAATTTAAAAAATTAATTTTACAATTACGAAATAATTTTTTAATAGCATAGTCATTGTAAAATAACTACTACGCATAGCGAATTTCGCCTTTAATTATCCGAATGGCTTTCGTCAACACGCTTATTAATCAATTTTTATTTATTTATGCATACCGGGATAAACTGTCAAGTTGATATTTAATCATAAAAACAATTTTGCGATCGCAGTGTTCTAGTAGTACTTGAAAATCAGAGATAATCGCTGCTGCTCGAAGATTCGCTGAAATGATGCTCTCGGCGGTTCGTCGCCACGTGCTTTATTATAACATTAATTAAACAAATATCGCAAATTTAATTTGCAGTTGCCCCATGGATGCATAGTCACTGTTAAAATAAATTTTTTTCAAAGATATACTGAACTACTGCGCATAGCGAATTTTCGCCGTTAATTATCCGAATGGTTCACGCCAACTCGCTTTATTAATCAATTTTTACTTCTAAAAAGTGAGGTTGAGAAGACACATTGCATCCGGTAACGTAAGCGACTTTGCCATCAGAGCATCAAAACAAGAGTGTGAGACATATTCGTACAAAGAATATGGGTATTCTTCTAACACTACATGAAAAAACTCTTGTGTTACATTTCATACAATGTAATTTATTTACAAAAAAATATATATAACAAGTCCATCTATAATATCACCTCCCTAAAATCCTTTCTTTTTATTATTCTTAGCTTCAAGCTTGCTAAGATCTCTGAACACCTGTTTCTTCATCTCCCTCTGTCTCTTCATCTTCTTTGCCGTTTCCTCGTCGACTCTCTTCTGGTATTCCGTGATTCTCTTGTGCGTCGCCTCCTTAAGTTTCTCCTGTTTGTAGCTGTAGTTCGTCCTTATCATCTTCATCATCCTCGCCACGTTCTCCTCTCTTGGTTCTCTGACGACGGCAACTCGTTTTTCTTCGAATTTGGTCTTACGCTTACCAGGTACTGGCTGGAGCTTCGGCTTGTCTCGGTAGGGAAGATCCTTTTGTAGTGTCCTTGGTACAACTAGGGGCTTGAACACCTTGGGCTCACGCAACACCGGGGTGTATAGATTGTCTGTATTTGGAGTAGCCTTGAGGTTAAGTTCACGTTTGAGCTGACCCGTGGTCTTCATGCCCTTCCATTGACTCTTCTGCTCAGGTGGTAGTAACAGCGACGTTACCGGATTGTAGAACTTGGGAACGTCTACACGGTACCATGTACGGCAGAACACAATGTCGCTCAGTTGGATTTTGTCTTCGAAGGTTGCACGGAAGCAGCCTTCGGGTCTGGATACTGCCTTCTTGATTTGACCTCGAATACCCGAGACAGTTTTGATCTTGGCACCCTCAAATTTGGCTACCTCGAGCGCTGAAGTGAACATATCTTTAATAAACGCAGTCTTCTTGTAGATTTTGTAAGGAACACCTGTGAGCTTGAGTTTTTTAACGACTTTAGTGCTCTTGTCAAGCTCGACGATGGTACCGGTAGCGGCTATCCTAAATCCAGCCTCACGTTTGGATACGTCCTGGACGGCGAGAATACCCGTGTTCTGAGGTGTGATCGGACCCCAGAAGTGAGCCATACATGCTACATGCTCAGGTGTGTACTTCAACATTCTGTTGCGCAGATTGTCCTCTGTTTAAAGAAAAATATGTCAATGTAGTATTCTATTAAAACGAATTTTGTATCAAGATACGCTTTGATTAAATTCTTACCCAATTTCGAAAATATCGCCATAGTCTGGAATCTCCTCCATCCGACTGACAAAATGAGCGGATCCTTGCTCTTAAGAATCTTTGAATACCAACGATGTTTCTTGACGCGAGTTTGTACATATCCAATATTTTCCTCCCCAGGAAGCAGACCACCGACGATCATGGGATATGTCGGATCTAGATTGACGATAAGCTCGCAGGGCACATTGTCGATCTCCAATCTAACGTACATTCCAGGTCTGTATCCTTCGAGTGTGACACGTACGTTGTCATCGAGACCTTCGAATTCGGACTTGTTAAGCTCAGCCTGACGTTCGACCTCGAGCTTGAGGTCCTCATAGTATGATTTGTCCGTTGTATCGTAATCCGCGTCGAACTGCTCCTTGAGTTTTCTTTTCTTCTCGAGCAGACGCTTGCGTTCATCCAATTCATCGGAGGTCATTTCTTTTGGAACTTTTGGAGCCGATCCTGCGGCTGGTTGCTTCTCTACAGCCTTGTGCTTCTCGCCTGTTTCGAGGTCTTCAAAGTCGCCATACACCTCCTCATCGTCGTCTTTCAAGTCATCTAATAAAAATGATAAAATTACTTAATGACAAAGCACTTAAAAATGTTTGCAATTTTTTATTATAAATCTTTTTATTCTTACCCAATTTAAGTAGTTCTTCGGCATCTTCCGACTCTTTCCACTTTCCGGTAACGAAGCGGTTCACCAACAAGCATTTATTATCTTCTGCAAGCCAGTCTCGCGGAAGTTCTTTAGAAAAGAATACAGATTCTTCCTGGTTTTTCAATTCACGTTCTTCAATTTTCTGCTTCTGTTTAGCTTGTACAACGTGGAAGATACCACCAACTTCTTCTTTTTCTGGTTCTTCTTGCGTGTCTTCTTGATGACTTCTGTCTCCATCAAAGACTCCATAGACTAATCGCATGACATTAATGTTTGTCTGTTGTCGACTCAAGAAAGCTTCTCTGGCTTTTTCAGCTATGTTCTCTTTCCACTTGAGATTTTCTTGCTCGTCTTCATCCTCTTCGTTCTCATTCTCATCGTCTTCGTCGCCATCTTCTTCATCATCTTGGTTGCCCTCAACATCATCATTTTCGTCGTCATCGTTATCTAATTTAAGTTCGAAATTCATATCTTCGTCTTCACTAAGTTCGTCAAAGCTCTCATCATCATCGTCGTTTTTACTGGATTTGCTTTTAGTACTTTCTTCCATGGAAATTGATGCTTTAAGGTTTTTGTCTCCTATCAAACCAAGAGCTTCTGAAATCTTGTCTTTCACATGTTTATCTTGATTGAGACGCAACTCGCGATAAACTTCTGGATTTTTACTATCAGGATCTAATTTCATTTTCTTTTTAGCTGATTTTTCAACAGCTTTCCTCTTTCTTGATTTGCCAATTTTATCATTGGATTGATCATCTTCATCACCATCATCACCATTTTCCATTTCTCCATCTTCATCGTCTTCTTCATCTTCATCATCATCGTCGTCATCGTCGTCATCGTCTTCTTCTTCCATTTCATCTTTATTTGCTTTCGTTTTTTGAGCAGTTAACTCATTCAGCTCTCCTTCTAGATCCATTTCTTCATCACTTTCGTCGTCGTCTTCATCTTCATCTTTATCTTTTTCCGAATCGTTAAAAACTACTTTCCTTCGTATTCTACCCTGATCAAAAACTTTTTCTTCTGTAAAAATCTGATTGACATCCTGAGACTTTATAGGTGCTGAATTGGTAAAAAGTTGTAATTCACTCTGTTCCAATTTGTGATCTAAGGTCTCATGGGTTTGCAGCAGCTGACTTAATAAACCAGTGTCATCCTTAGTATGGGAATGACTTCCACCTAATTCAACATAAACTGCATCTTTGTCATAGACAATACCACCAACCCCTGAAAATGGAGCATATATCAAACGTTCTCTTTCTACTAAAGCACGCTTTTTCAACTGTTCTGGAAGAGGACATGGATCTGGTAAGAAGCTGATGTCTTTAATTTTTAAATCTCCACATCCTGGAATGTGAATGGAAGACTGTTTGTTCAGAGGCACACCACGAACGTATCTAAAAGGATATTGAAATATGGTTATTTAAAATTATACTTTAAAACTTATGAAAATATCAAAAACACATTGGACCACGTACCCATAAACAGAAACTGTTCTGTCAACTTTGGAGTTTTGCCTAATCAGTTCAGGATCTGTTAAATCTTCAACTCTGTCAACTAACAAATAAGGGTGAGTTGTCCTCCACGTGAGAGGTCTAAATTTCATTACAGAAATAAATCTTGCCAAATTTTTTACTTCCATTCGCAAATATTCATCGTGTAATAAGCCAGAAAGGTAAAACAGCTTGGCTCCAGAGTAGACTTCAGTCCAAAATCTGTGCTTTAAAGTTTTCTTGGTTCTTCTCATTTGTTTAGCATTCTTAATCTGATCAAGATGTGTCAGAACACCCATAATTTTTGGCATACCATGAACTTGACAAATATTAAGAAACTCAAAGATTTCCATCTCAAATCCGAATGATGCATCAATCAACAATAAGACCAAATCAGCAACTTTGGCAATGTCAATCATACTGTTGATGTCATTGTTGCATTCTATGAATGTGATTCTTCTACGTTTACCTGATACTAAAGTGACAGGTCCAGTAATGCTAGTCAATGGATTCTTAGTGTAACTCTTTATAAGGCATTGTATAACTAGAGATTTTCCAACTTTTGGTGGACCAACAACAGCAACTAGAATTGGTGGTGGCTCTAATGGATTTCGATCAACAACAGGAATATGCTGCTTTTTTGTATCAATGTCTTGCTTACGCCTGAAATTTCTTTCTGCTTTTATAGCAGAATTAAACGTGAATGCTTTTGGGTTTTTCTGCTTGGGGTCTTCAATGATATGACTTGGGTCTTTCTTTTTGATTTTCTTCTTGTCTGCTTTGCGACCAGCATTGCGTTCTCTATGTTGTTTGTGAGAAGCACTATCTCCTTCTGGAGTTGACATTTTAATCTGTAAAATTTTACGTTATATATTTATTTAGAACAACGTTCTACTAATTTCTTGCTTAATAAGGTTGAGACTTTACTGAAGTAATATGGATTTAAAAAAATTAATTGATACACTAACATGAAATAAAGTCAGACACGAATTCGGAGATGTGAGAACTCGATATTTAAAAATTTAGGTCGTTGTTTGACAATAAAATACTTAAACACTTACAATAATTATTTGGTTTTTATCCTAGTAATTATTTTTCACTTTGCAAATGTTCTTGATACTCGCATGTTTCACACGTTGATATGATGTACACAAGACCTCGTGCGCACTGACAAAGTAAGGTTATGTTTTGCACTGTAATACTTTGCACTCGTGTAGTACACGTCCAATGCTTATTTGTTATACACGAAGAGAGCCAAGAGGGATTTCTGAGAGCACTACACTAGAATAATATAAGCCAGGCTTGTACTGGATGGTGCTGACATCTACGGTATTTGGTCATATTCTCGCGGGAATCTCGACCTTTTTAAATCAAAATTTTTTTTCTTTCTTATATGAGTTATCGGCTCCAAGCAAAATCAAAATTTGAAGCTTGCACTTATGCACCAAACGCATTTTTATTTTAAAAACACTGTTGCGAGTCCAACCCAAACTTAATTTCAATGTACGCATAGTGCACATTCATACGTAGACCGCTAGATATCAAGTCGGTATCAAATCAGAACAGTTTTGAAGTTGTGGACTGGCTCTTTCCTATAAGCAGGTGCAAATAGGCGGCGCATGGGCCCTTTTCCATTTCCCTCATAACAATATGCGCGCCGAATCTAGATATAGTAGTGGTATGCCACCAATGCTAAAATTGCCTTGCTTCGGCCGCTCATGCTGTATAATTGTCGCACTTAAGTACTCAAAAACTGAGCGCAAGTGCACTCGCAGAGGGAGGTCGCCGATATGGAAAAACGCATCGCGCTTCGCGATGCACTCAGTTCTCGAAAATCCGGCAACAGCGCTCTATTTCCACCAATGATTTCATCTACACCATCGGACACATCAGCTGATCGACTAAAAACAAGCTTGGATTGGCTATCTTGGGCTTCGCGGCACCGCAGCCGTTGGCCGTTGTTGTCCCACTTACGGCCGCGACCGCGAGCGAGAATGAGACGGAGCGACGTCGTAGTAGAGTGTGGGCATATATTCATATATACCCACAGACCGATGGCGTTGGCCGAACGTTGTTGTCGAGACGACGAGCTATTCCAGCAGCTCATCGTCGTCCTCCGCTTCTCCGGGTAGCTGCTCTCTGCAGCCGCTGCTTTGTCTTTTGAGGAGATAGAGAAGAGGAGGATAAGAACGGGAAAGCATAGTGGTGAGGAAGAAACGGTGCCCTCGTCGACGGAGAAGAGCACTTGGTGCAGTGCGCGCGCGCGCGCAAGGGGACGCGAAAGGACGATGGGAGAGACTCGAGGACGACGACCGTGTTAGGCGCGTATGGCTATGTGCCGAGTTTGACGCTACCGAGGTTAGATTACAGCTACTGTGCGAGGGTATAGTATACATTTTGTCGAAGGGGGGCATAAGTATACGACGTTTCGGAGTCGGGACTGTGGAATATTATTTACGGGGCTATACGAAGTACTGTTGTGCGCGCAGACAGAAAGATATGCATGGAGCTATGTGCGTGTGTCTCGTCGAGTTTGTAAATAGAAAATTTGTTTTTCAGACCGTGGTTCATTCATATGATTTGGTTGAATGTGTAATGAGTGGCTGAGTGCTGATTGAGATTGGGGTTTTTGTTGTTCATTTAACTGATAATACAATGTGTTTTCATCAGTGTCTGTCTGGTGATGTAGAATGTAGAACAAGTTGGGACAATTGTTTATGTTGTATTCATTGGAGTTTCGCACTGTGCTGAGAAGAATAATATTTATAGTTTTTGGAGCAAGGATTTGTAGTTTAGAACAGGCTTGAGTAGCATTTGCATTACAATTGTTTTTAATTAATGACACAACAGTATGAGTCATAATAATACATTACAATATCTATTGTCTCTAATACTTGCACTCAGCTGCTTGCTACTTGTATTATTATTATTAAAATTTTAATTTATCTTGGAGTAACTGATGAAAACACCACAAGATGATGTGTAACAAGCATTATTAAAAGTTATCTTGAGTTTATGTGACCTAACAAATTATTATATTTCTATTTTCAGATTTTATGCAGAGGATAGTTCATAATTAATTTTACTAGTGATTATTACCCTTGAAGAAGGTCCACTGATTCGAGATGTTCTATGTGCAATGGAAGCAAAATGTTGCTGTTAGGTGATATAACAGCATCTCTGATACGCTGGTTTGAAGGATCGTGAGATTAAATCAAGTGATAATTTAGCTTTAGGTAATGATAAATCTCTTGAATCCATAATATGATGGGAATATTGTACGAGAAGAGGCCGCTCAAGAGGCCCAGGCTAGGTCCGCCTGATGTTTATCCTCAAGAACCCAAACAAAAAGAGGATGAGCTGACTCCAAACAATGTAAAACATGGATTCACTACTTCCCTACAGCTTTCGGATGAACATGGCACTGCCAGGAATTGCAATGTTACTGCTGCAAAGGTTGGAGCTTATTTCAATGCCATATTGGCAAAGAAGGAGGAGTTGGCAACAATGCCTGACACAGGCAGAAAAAGACAACAGATTAATCCTAAGGATAATTTTTGGCCAGTGACAGCAAGGACTAAAATTGGTATTGAGGCTTGGTTCAAAGATTTATCAGGTTGTAAACCATTGGTGTCATTAGCTAAAAAAGCACCAAATTTTAATAAGAAAGAAGAGATATTTACAATGTTGTGTGAATATCAAGTGCCGATGTTGAGAGCTGCATGGTTTATAAAGCTCAGCTCTGCCTATACAGTTGCAGTTTCTGAAGCCAAAATCAAAAAGAGACAATTACCGGATCCAACCACAGGTATTAACAATATGCTTGTAGTTATATTTCTAATGAGCATGCTCAAGTATTTCCTTACTGCTCTGTGCATGAATTTTCCTTGTTGCTCATGTAACTTGATTTTTTGTAAAGCCTTCTAATCTTGAAATAATTCTTTCAGAATGGACAGGAACACTGATCAAATTTTTGAAAGATCAGCTTTCCAAACTTCAAGAGTATTACCATTTGGGGCATGGAACAAGTAATTCAAACAGCAATAGTAACGCTGGTACTACCGCTAATGGTACCACAAATTCATCTTCCACCGGCTCTGGTGGGGCAACGCCTAACGGTACTTCCTCGTCAAGCCAGTCTGTAACGACGAACGGACTTGTCAATACTCAACCTTCGACCCCGAATTCGAACTCGAACTCGGGTACTCAGTGTGCCTCCGGTACTGTGATGAACGAGGACCACAAGTTGGCTCTGAAACAGTGGCACTATTGTACACAATTAGGTAAGCATCCGACTATATTTCACAAATATTTTCTGCTATGAGGATCCAAGGTAAATAACTGGTATTTGTTCTTGCAGCCAAGTATATGTTTGAGGAAGGCCTTCTGGACAGACAAGAGCTTCTACAGTGGATACTTGAACTCTTAGACAAGATGAAGTCTGCACCGGCTGATGATGGTATCTTAAAGCTCTTGTTACCTTTAGCTCTGCAGTACCTCGAAGAGTTTGTACAGTCGGAACTATTGGCTAGGCGACTGGCCTACCTTTGCTGTAGAAAAATCGCGCACATGTGCAACAACGTGGACACCAGCTGCTGTCCGTCAAGTCCGTCCGTGGCTGCGATCAATGCTGCCCCTTCAAACAAGAGCGACATGAATGGGAATAAGGATGGAGCAGTGCCGCAGCCTCAGACTGCTCCTGTTGTTAATCAGCTCAACGCTGTGTTCAACGATTATCTGAATTGCCCGCATCATAGAGATGTACTTTATGGATTGTCTACTATTATTCAGGTATGATGAGTTCCATTCATTTTCAGTACCAATTATATTCCTAAAAACAATAATAAAATGTGATATTTATTCCAGGTTATAACATTGGAATGCCCAACAGCGCTTGTCTGGAACAACGTTGGCGAGGGTAAATCCATATCGGTTTTAAATGGTTCACCACTGGATCACTTACCTTGTCCACCGGCTGCGCTACCCAGTCCCCCAGCTAGTGCTGCTGATCCCACGAGACATCAACTGAAAATCGCTCAGGAGAACATTCGTGCGCGTTCACAGGCTGCTGAAAGTCGATGGTCTTGTGACAAGTGGCAACAAAGCAGTGCGGGTATGACAACAACGAAGGTCTTGGCAACGTTAGACGCTCTTGATCGTCACAGCTTTGACAGGATGGATGCCAATAACTCCTTGGACACTCTCTACTCCAAGATTTTTACAAGTCCGAGCAAGGACAGCAACGCCGCGGCAGCTATCTCGTCGAACACCCTCACTCCGCCTAGTAGTGCAAATCCAGCATCTTCCGATCGCGAGGGTGCTAACTCCAAAACCGAGTACAACCCACAGCAGGACGCGCCGATTGTCGAGATCCTATGCGAGTGGGCAGTAAGTGCTGAGCGTTGGGGCGAGCATCGGGCCATGGCTGTGGCCAAGTTATTGGAAAAGCGTCAAGCAGAGGCTTCCGGCGAGAACAACGATAATGATGACAAAGAAAGTGTGTGCAGCAATGGGAATGGACCACCAGCACTACCGATCTTTCAGCCACTACTTATGAAGTTCCTTGACGTGGATGCGCCTGTGCTGGATACTAGCTCGGCGCAGTCCAAAGTGCAGTTTACTAATCTAGTGCATTTGTTCTCCGAGCTTATCAGGCACGATGTATTCTCGCACGATGCGTATATGTGCACGCTTATATCTAGGGGTGACCTTATTCAAGGTTAGTGTATTGTTATTAATTTTCATTACCTGTCTTAAAGGCCAAGTTTTAATTGGTATTTAATGTTTGAGTGAAATTAAATTACATTTTGACCACAGGACCAGCAGCGAGTAAAGCCAGTACGCCGAGTAATCGCGACCCAATGGACGAAGATAGTCTCTTTCCAGGCATCGATTTAAAACCAACGAAACTTGATACGCAAGATCATATGCGATCGACAAATGACTATGACGATAGTAAAATTGACGACGACCTCGACAAAATCCTTCAAGATATCAAGGATGTACAACAAAACAGCATGGACGCACCGGACAGTCCAAAGGAGAGCGACGCTTTAGGTGGTCACGGAGCTCACGATGCTGGCCTTGAATCAAAAACTCCTAACAGTCCGAGTAGGCATCTGCTGTATACGATGCATTTCCCACTGCCTCAGGATGAGACGTGTAGTCAGCACGACTGCAATCAACGGCATGTGTTGCTCTTTGGTGTCGGCAGGGTCAGAGACGAAGCTAGGCACGTTGTCAAGAAGATGACCAAAGAGGTGAGTTGTGTTGTAACTTTTGGAAATTATATGTTAATAAAGGGCAGTAAAACTTAATGCAAAATGCATTTAATAGGTGTGCAAACTCTTCGGCAAAAAGTTTAGTATCGATGTAGCAGAGGGCGGAAAAGTAAAGAAGCACTCGCGCAGTGAGTTCAACTTTGAGGCGATCACTCAGAAGTTCCAGAATCTCAGTTACTTCGATCAGCACGTGGTGACGTGGCAGTGCGCCACTCAGGTTGTCGACATGCTCAACACCTTTGTCACTGGCTCGTCGTATCTGCCGGTCCAGGAGCATGTAGCCTTCCTCTTCGATCTCATGGAGCTCGCTCTCAATATATACGGACTGATAGATATTTGCATACAAATATTGAAGGAGCTACCCGAAGTCGAGGCGCAGTTGGACGTTAGAAAGAGCACGCTCGTTAGAAATTACACGACCAATTTGAGTTTGTACATCGTTGGAGTACTCAGGAGATATCACTGCTGTTTATTACGTAAGTTTCGACGTTCCTAACAATTAATTTAATAATGGCATTATTTTTCTCCTGGTTGAATTATCGCTCTCTAAACCCTGCGTTTTTTAAATTAAATTTGCAGTCTCACCAGAGCAAACGACGGTGGTATTCAGCCTACTTTGCAAAATGGTAGCTCACGTTTCTAATCCCAGCGACTGCAGCTCGGCCGAACGCTGCGTTCTCGCGCATCTTTACGATCTCTACTCAAACTGTTCGTTGCTCAAGACGAAACCTCACAGTTCGGAGGGTTTCAACAACGCGAATCCGAAGATACGTGCGGCCTATTATACGGCGCTCACGCTCACGCCTTCCAATCACCTGTACAACTCTCAATTCATGGTTGACGTGCTGAATAATCCACGCAGAGGTGGCAAGATTGAACCCCAGTGGGCCAGGCAACTGAACGAAACGCCTGCCAATCGTTATAGCTTTGTGTGCAATGCTATTGTCACCGTATGCAGCGAGACTGACAACGACAAACTCAACGATATCGCGATAACGTGCGCCGAACTAACTGCTTGCTGCAACGCTCTCAATACAGAGTGGCTGGGAGTTCTCAGTGCTCTCTGTTGTTCTTCGAATAGTTCCGCTAATTATAACGATGTACAAAATCAAGTCGACGTTCAAGACTTGAGTATACATAATTCTTTGGCCGTTTTCACATCTATTCTCATAGGTAAGCGTCAGTTTTTTTTTTAAATCTCTGAGTGAAACGATTCATATTTTATGTAACAAATTGATTTTCATGTTACAGCGAGGCATTGTTTCTCCTTGGAGGACTTTGTGCGTCACATAGCCATACCCTCTTTGGGTAAAGCCTTCAACGACGGTCGTGGCGACGCCGATACGGATGCCGAAGCTGGCGCTCGTCTAACTTGTCACTTGCTGCTACGACTTTTCAAGACGGTCGAGTGTCCGCAGCCGTCTCTTTACTCCGTAGGCACGTCCCCGCATCCGTTGCCCACTGGTAATCAACGCAGTTATAGCATAAAACTCAGCTGCGATCGACACCTTCTCGCCGCTGCACACAACAATATTTGCGTTGGACCATTGATCGCGGTTTTGAAGGCGATCCTAGTAGTAGGAGACGCGACGGCGGGCAAACAGCCGCCGAAGAAGCCCGATACCCAGATGCCCCATGCCAAGGGTGGACCTGGCAGTGTTGGTGGCTCGGGACCGGGTGAATTATCTATTAGTCACATTTTAGGCAAGTACTTGCAATTTTCAATAAAAAAAAAGTTTATTTGTTAACACGCACAATATAATACGTATTTTGCTTCTGAACTCTAGGTACTAGCGACATTCTTGGTGGAAGCGATGATCTTGGTCTCGACTTAGGAATGTCATCGTCGAGTAGTAGTGTTGGAATGACAACGGAAAACGTAAAAGGACTCTCGGATTTTGCGCAGCACGTTCTCAGACAGATTTGTAGTCAAGAATGGGTATTGGAGAGATGTTTACAAAATCCAGAAGAACTTTGCCAGGACGACATGCTTCTCGATAGTATGCTCACTCCTCGTCAGGCCCAAAGATTACTTCACATGATCTGCTATCCTGATACACCAGCCGATGCGTTCCTCGATCAGAAGACTCACATCACCAACATCCTCGAGAATCTCGAGCAATGGAGTTTGCGCATGTCTTGGCTGGATTTGCAGCTCATGTACAAACAGTTTCCACCCTCATCCGCTGATCTGTCGCAGTGGCTCGACACCGTGGCTAAAGCAGCCATAGACGTTTTCCAGCTCAATAACGTATCCGGCAAGCCTGACAAAAGATCGGATTCCATCTGGCTCGTGGCGCCTCTAGTTTCCAAGCTGCCTAGCGCCGTTCAAGGTAGGGTCCTGAAAGTCGCAGGTCAGGTGCTCGAGTCCGGCAACTGGTCTAAGACGACCGGCAGGGAGAGAAGGTCGAAAAGCCCCTCGATGTTCAACCACCAGCCGTTCCTGTCTCTCGTGCTCACCTGTTTAAAAGGACAAGATGACCAGAGAGAAGGTCTATTGACGTCTTTGCACTCGCAGCTCTCGCAGTTCTGCACGTCAAGTAAGGAAGAGAAGAGCATCGGTAGCGATGATCCTAAGGCCCGTGAGATACTTCAGGACGCGTTGCAGCTGCGCTTCAGTCTGGTGGGTGGTGTCTTCGACACGATACAGCGGAACATAACTGTGACCAACGACTGGGCAATGCTACTTGTCCAGCTCGTAAGCTACGGTGTTATTGACTTAAATAACAATGCCGAGTTGTTTACGACCGTTATCGACATGCTCGCCACTCTCATACATTCCACACTGGTCTCGGACTCGCAAAGTGAAAAGGACGAAAATAAAAAGTACTATCAGAATCTGATGAAGAAACTGAAGAAGGAGTTGGGAGACAGGAATAACCAGAGCATACAGTTTGTTAGACAATTGCTGCCGTTGCCGAAACTCACTATGGAAGTCATTACGTGCGAGCAGGTCGGTTGTATTACGGATACTAAAGGCAACAAGATTGCTGGTTTTAACAGTATTGATAAAAAGCAGGTATGTGAGGATAACGTTTTTATCATCACATTTTGTCAATTGAACAAAACTTGCAATTACTTATACATATTATTTTTACAGGGACTGCAAGTGTACAATGCACAGCGTGTCTCCGCCTGGGAGTTGCTCGAAGGTCACAAGAATCCTGCTCCGTTATCATGGGCTTGGTTCCGAGCGGTTCGTCTTGAGCGCAAGCCTCTGACCTACCAGAATGCCCACAAGCTTCTGCGCTATCATACACATAATCAGACGAGACCAGCGTCTCACTACTTGGAACCGCCACCACTACCACCCGAGGATCTTGAACCTGATAAAAAGGAGCTGGAAACATGCAAGGCGGACACGCCCATGAGCATTGACTCGCCGGGCAGGATGATGGCCGCGATGGGTGGCATTGGCAAGGGTAAGGCGCTAAAACCCAGCAAGAGACATCGGAGAAACAAGAACGGTCCGGCTACACCGACAAATTGCATGCAGCCTCAACAAATGCCGGTTAGTTGCGTTTAACGATTTTTTTTCCTCTACAAGTAGTTTTCTAGTACTTCTAAGACCTTAAATATTTTATAATTCGTTTTACAGCCACAACAGCAAGGCCCAACGCCAATGCAGCAACAGATGGCTTACGGTGGTCAACAACCACCACAACTCCCTCAGCAGCCTGGTATGTTCCCGAACCAACCACCCCAACCACAGCAGCAACAACAGCAACCCCAACCTCAGCAACCGCAATGGTATCCAAACCAACAAGCTCCTCATCCTACTGCTGCTCAGCAGTATGCTCCATACGGACAGCAAATGGCACCAAATCAGGTGACCGGTCCTCGATACGACAGACCGACTCCCCCGCTGAACCAGTCTCAGTCCAAGCAAGCGCTGACCCAAATGCTCAGGATGCGGCTGCCCACAAACCAGTTTATAGCTGGGCAGCAGCAGCAACAGCAACAGCCTCAGCCACAACAACAGCAGCCTGGACCACCGGTACCAAATGCGGCGCAGCCCAACGTCGGTGGACCTGGATTCCAAGGTATGCGAAATCAGTTCATCAGGCAGCAACTCCGGGCTCATGGGCAGCAGCACGCGCCTTCTGGTATGCAGCAGCAACCGGGACTCTTCCCGCCACAGCAGCAGCAACAGCAACCGCAGAATATGTATGCTAATATGCAGCAAGGTCAGTGTGGTTTATATCTCGAATATTATTTTTTTTTTTTTATTTACATCGTTTAATTTGATGATTCCAACTTTATAACCGACATGGTAATCGTTTCTATTCGTTCTATGATTGTATTTCGTTATATTTTTACGGCGAGAATCTCGAAAACTGATGGCGAAAATAGGTGGCGCATTACATATAGTGGTGTGCCACTAATGCTAAAACTGACTTCTTTGTTCTGCTGCTTTGGCCGCTCATGCTATAATGTACGTTGCTATTCAGGTATGAATCAAAATTACGCTGGCTATGGTGGACAGCAAATGATACCACAGCAACAGCAGCAACAACAGCCGAATATGATGGCACAGCAACAAAACATGTTCCAAAATCAACAACAAATGATGGGTGCCCAGAATCAGCAGCAGATAATGAATGCTCAGAGCCAGCAGCAGATGATGGGCGCGCAAAGAAATCAGGAGTATTTGCAACAGCAGAGGATGCAACAGGGGGCTGCGAGACCGCCTTACATGCAGGTTCGTTTTTATTTCCTTTGCAGCAATGTAAATACAATTGCTTCCAGATTGTTGTGCAATGCTGATCGTTATGAAATTCTTTTGTTGTATAATAAAAAAAAATAACGTTCTTAATAGCAGGCACCGAATGTTACAATGAATACTATGGGTCCAATGGGTGGTGGAGTACAAAATCAGCCAGCACCTCCATATCGGCAACCTGGAGGAAAACCTGGTGCAGTTAACGTTGGTGGCGTTGGGCAGGCAAATGTTGGTCTTCAACCAAATCAACATATGCAACCGGTAAGTTAATTCTACCTAAAAGTGTCGATCGCTCCCTCCTGAAAGAGTTCTATTTATTGCCTGATTGGTCGGTTAAACATTCATATTGTATTGAAAATAATAATGTGTTTATATAGCAGCAAATGTCTCAATTGAACCAACAGCGCATGAGGCAGATACTAGCGATGCAACATCAGCAGCAGCAACAAGCGCAGCAACAACAACAGCAGGCCCAGCAACAAGCAGGAAATGCTGGTCAGCAGGCAACACCTCAGTTGGTCGCTCATCTCCAGCGCAATATGAACCAGGCGCCACAGCATCCCTACCAGCATCAACCACCGCCTTATTAAGTGTACTTCGTTGACAAAAAAAAAGAAACAAAAGTGTGTGTGGCTGTGTGTGTTCGGCGCCATTTAACGGACGCATTACAATTAACGGAAAAAACATGTGTTTTAGAAGAAAATTGCCGAGAATATTGTGAATGTAAATGTTAAAGTATTTTATCGAGGAAAGATTTTCAATTTTTTCGCGTAGCTGTTTACAATTAACACATTAAATAACGTTAGCAAGAAAGAGGAAATCATGCAAATCTATTGCCGATCTATTCGAGACGTAATGTTTAACTTAGAAAGCGAGAGAACTTTAATTATTTTTTAATTTACACGAACAAGTTTAAGTACTTGGTGTGGAACAGGGCTTCGACTGTAAATGTTTTATTATTAATAATTTTTTTACGCTGTACATTACTTTTTAAACTGCGTTTTCTTTTTTGTTTCTTGTCTTGCAATGTACGGCGGTACAATAGTTGACGATCATTGTGTATCCGCGCGGTTGATAACGCATGAGCTGTAATTTTATGGAGTGATTATCGGTGGACTTAGATTATATAATAAATATACTACGACGAAATTTTACGTTTTACAATTTAATTAGCTCAATTAATTAAAAATACAAATGACGTGTTAAACGAAGTTAGAACAACGTGTAATGGTTGTGCCAAAGTTTACAAATGCACAAATTTCAATATACAACTTGTACGATGGATAATGACTTGATGAACAATCAATATGATCAAAAGTGAATTGTAAAAACTATCGTGTCTAAAATACCGCGCATCATCGTATTTCATACGCCTGCATAATGCCGCAACAAAGACTCATAAACTGTACATATTCACTTCCTCCTTCCAGCAATCTGTAGCTGCATTCCTAAATTAAATTAAAGCAAATTTAACAATTTTATAATAATTAGATATTATGATAACATTATACTTTGAATACAATCATTTACATACCCCCAGTTTCTCCCCAATATAAGCTTTTTGCTTGTCCGTAAGAGTATTTGAATAAATAACGATGTCGTTCAATTGATCCACCACCTGGGTAAAAAAAAAAGAAAAACTAGTTTAGTATTTTTGTCGTTCTCGAAATATTATTTGCACGTCGTACCTGACTCGCTGAATAAGCCTCTAGCATAAATTTATCGACATACGCTTCAACTTCGTTGTAGTTTTTCGTTTCGCAAACTCTTAATAAATCGTCGAGCCATTTTGTTGGAACCACCTGAAGAAAATCAAATTCTTTGTAAAGTATTATCATAAATCCATGTACAAATTAAGAAACAAAAATTATTGGTAACAATATCAATGTTTACTTACACCAGTTACTTCTAGTACATCATTAATGGTAACTTCTATTCCTTTTCCCTTAAGCCTTGTAACAGATTGCAAACAAGTTATTGCTCTTCTCAAATCTCCTCCAGAAGCATCAACAACTGTCTTGAGTACGCTTTTTTCGGCTTTCAAGTCCTCTTCTCCACAAATATACTCTAGTCTTTCGATAATTTTTTCCTCTCCAAGAGGCTTAAATCTAAATTTTGTACAACGTGACGTTAGGGGTTCTATGATGCGAGAAACGTAATTACAAATAAGACAAAATCGAGTTGTCTGAGATTCTTTTTCCATCGTTCTCCTCAAAGCTGACTGGGCTGCATCTGTCATACTGTCTGCCTCATCAAGGATTATTATTTTGAACGGTGGACAAGGTTTGCCACTGAAATAGTATCATTCATGAGTAATTTTATCAACATGTAATAATTAGAGTAACTTTTTTACTTTGAATAATTTGCTTCAGTATTTAAATTGTTATCATGCTTTGCTAGAATCATATCAATTTTCTAAAACAGCTTAGCAATTAAAAAAAAATTACCTTGAAAAACACTATTATTAGAATTTAATTTAAATAAATTTCAACTGCAAGAAAAAATTTAAAATACTTATTGCAAGTAAAGAAGAAGACAAATACAAGGTAATTTTTTTTGTGATTTGTTTGCTCTCATACAATTTCTAAAGTTGAATACTTGAAAACTTTTGATTATACTGATGATAAGAGCTATAATGTCTGGTGGGTGATATGAGCTTTAAAACTTGTATAAAACTCCTGATAGTCCAACCAGCTGCCAGCTATTTTTTGAAATTAGAGATAGATTCCCAAGCAAATGTCAGACCTTTTACATGATCATCATTAGCATTTTTGATTTCATTAAAAAAAAAAAAATGATTTTGCAACAAAGATATTACATCAAAATATACGTACTCTGGCCTTGTGTTACCAGCTGTAAGCTGAGCAAACTTTTTAACCTTGTCTCTGACAACTTGAATTCCTCTTTCATCAGATGCATTGAGCTCTAATATTCTCTCTTTAAACATACTTCCAAAAAGTTGCCTGGCTGCAGCTAGAATCGTACTGGTTTTACCTGTACCAGGTGGTCCGTACAGCAAAAGATTAGGAAAATCTCCACCTGATAAACATTGTCTCAAGACCTCGACAACTTCTCCTTGCTCAACGACATCTTCTACTGTCTTGGGTCGGCTGTTAGGTTAAAGAAAAATGATTTTAATCAAAAGAGCCATTGTACACTCAATACTTTTTTTTGACAAAAGAGTATAAAACGAAAACTATTTTTCTACTTTCATGCAATAGTTTCACATACATCATTTTTCTCACATAAACATTTACTAAGAAAATAATTACATAGCAAACAAGTGAAACTTGTATCAATTTTAACTGCATCGTTACTGAAAGTTTATTAATCCAATCAAACATACACTAGCTTTTCCAATAAGATTGTACTGTATATTATTTGTTACATATTGTATAAAATAAAAATAAATAAATGTACAAAAATCCACAGCAATGTGAGGTTAATCAACTTACTATTTTTCAACCCAAGGTGTAGCTTTTACCCGAGCACTGCTCTCCTTTCCCTTTGACGTCGAAGGCTTCTTCGCCTCTGCTGCGCCTAATTTTCCTGTTTTCAAAAACGCGTGCATTTTGGAAACCGATTAATCGTAACCGTTAACATATAAAAAAGTTCAACAACAAAGCGGTTGCCGAGTATTCCCGGATTCCCGCCAACTCCGTATTACCGGGCTTACCGGCGTCGACGGCGTCGCGGGCTGCGGGCTGTAGTCAATGTCATTTCGGAGCTGCATGCTACCAACCTGAGGAAAATTTTTCAGCACGGCCGAAAACATTGTGCTACGAGCATACCATAACGTTATTCGATTGCCAAACAATCCGGCTTTTGGTCGGCATTGTTAAAAGATATTTGTGAAAACAAGGCACTTTTTCTAGCATTTGTGGTTGATTCATCCTCGATCCAATCATGGTGAGTGATTTTGTTCTATTACGATTGTGAGCCAGTTGTCGTTCAATTTTTATCGACGTCATAACCTATAAAGTGCCAGTTGTCTTTGTTGTTATCAATGTTTTTGAATAATGATAATTTTTTGTTATAGTTGTTCTACTCTTTTTTCAAATCGCTGGTCGGCAAAGACGTGGTCGTGGAACTGAAAAACGATCTCAGGTAATAAGTTGCTTTGATAGGAAATATTTTGCATTTCTTCTTTTGAGTTGTTGCTACAAAAGCCAACATCAGAAAATACAATTAATCACATTCTTTTTTCCTTACTTTTGCAGCATTTGTGGGACGCTACATTCGGTGGATCAGTACCTGAATATCAAACTGACAGATATCAGCGTCACAGATCCTGACAAATACCCTCACATGGTAAGTTTTACATTGAAAAGTATATTCTTCTGTGTTAAAAATTTAAACTCTATTTATAAATTGTAATATTTATAATACATTTTTAATTATTGTTTGCAGCTGTCTGTCAAAAATTGTTTCATAAGAGGATCGGTGGTCAGGTATGTGCAGTTACCTGGTGATGAGGTTGACACGCAACTTCTACAAGATGCTGCAAGGAAAGAAGCAGCTACTCAATCGCGATAGTAAATTATAGTATAGTTGGTTATTATTTAAGTTAGATGATTTTGATACAACAGAACACAAGAGAAAGTACTATTTTTTTTTTCAATCATTGAAACCAAATTCCAAATCACACACTGTGTCATATTGTGAACATAAATAAAGGTAAATTATTTTTCACATAAATATTCAATTTCTTAGCTATCCTTTGTGATATTTTGTTTGATTCTTAAAAATTTTTCAATCATTTAATTTTCACAAATAATATTGGAATCAAAAATCTATACAAAAATCAAGTTTTGGAGTAGTAATTTATTCATCCATAAAAATGTATAATTTATTTACAAATCTAGAAAAAGGAAAATCATTTAATTGTTAAAATCCTTTGAACTCCACTCGACGACCTCTGATCACAGGCCTATACACACGACTCTTGCAAAGCTCCTCAATTAGTGATTATTTTTTGTTCACGTATCCACCACGGATCAACATCTTCCCCATAATGAGATGAAATTTATCAATGGGAGACAAATAAGGCTAACGACATATATTTTTCGTCCACAATGGGGATTAGGTTTCTTTTCAGGACTATAAGAGGCCTTACATCCAGCCCATAATTTAGATCTCCAGTATAATAAATCGACGAAATTTTTCCACGATATAGCTTATACGTGACGTACGTGAAAATAACGACTGCGACAAATCCGAACAAAAAAAAAATCGACGCTTCCCATTCGTAAATTTTTCCTTATATATCAAAGCATATACCATATAATATCGCGAATCGCAAGTAGTAACAGTCGGAATTGGACGGACGACAATAAAAAGACATCTCTGGCTATCCGAAACGAGATATAGCCACACAACCAACAGACAGACGAAATCAAGCCCGTATATAGACACTGACGCGTCCCATCCACCTCTACAACAGTAGCACAGCACGATTAATTCAGTCGACAATGAACTACCAATTGCCCTCCTCTGGCGACCAAGTCATCCGTGCGCACGACACGCCGTATACATCGCTTCCAGTACGAATTAATCTCCCGTCTATCTCTGCGCTTCGTTAAACCCTCCCCGTTACAGCACACCAGGTAGCCTATTACGTACACTTATTACGTAGAGAAAACGACACCCTTATTATATATGCAAATTCTCACTAGCTCCTATTTCGAATCGAAAAACACGACGAAAAATAGACGCAGCGCCTAAGAGATAAGCAAGAGCATGGCACCACGTCCTAGCTGTAGCCCTATATATATACATATACACATATAGAGTAGGGGGTGATGCAGAGAATTCCCGAGAGCTACTGCTCGCGGAAAGAGAGTAGGGGCAGACGTAGGTGCGAGACCGAGGTGATCAGGGGTGAAAAGGAGAGGGGATGTGTGAGGAAGGGGGTGGGGAGGGGGTGTATTTTCATTGATCCGTCCGTGGCACAAAACGGAACCATCCGCGACCAAAGCGAGTATCCATATATACGGTCGAAGGGCTATACACACACACACACATATACATATACACACTTTTGTGCCGGTAATATACAGTCGCATTATACATGAATCGTACTACTCGAGCTTGATTTTTCCTTTGAGAAGCAGAGCTTTCTTCCTTTATCTCTTGGACATACGTATAAGGTTATATATGTGTGGGTGATCGTTGATTCTATGCGGCAATCGATGTGTGCTATCCGAGAGCTAATAATTCAAGAGGGGATGCAAGTTTTATGGCTCTTGCTTGCGCGCGCAGGGATGATTGAGTCGCTGATTTTCTTTTTGCGTTCTTTGTGTGTGTGTGTGTGTATAGTAATCTAAATTTGGATCGTGTCTAACTCTGGAACTTCCGGTTGATACGAATTATACATTCGAGCTGCATAGGCTACTTTGAGTTTCGATATATACGATATAGGGATAGGGATCTCTAGCTTTCAATTAGCAGGACTTTTATTCTTTATCGGTATGGACAATCGATACGGGGAGACGTTATCGACGGCTTGTTTTTCGCATATTGTTTTTCTTTTTTTAGAAAAATTTCTTATCGCGTGTATGTATAGTATAGTGTTTCTTCGACTATTCGAAGGCTACACGTGCGAGGGGTTTTGTATCATAAACGGACGTATGAGCTGTGCTCGTTTAACATAATTGCGATATTGATTTGTACAAACGAGCAGTGGGAGATTGATTTTCTACCAATGTCTCGCTGCGAATTTTCGATATCTGTTTGGATTTAGGATCAATACTCGAATCACAGAAATCATTCGTGTGAGAATGACTCACAACGTGTCTAGTATCCGGCGTTTACTTTACGTAATGCGTTCTGGGTGTATAACGTTTCTATATCCAACGTCTCATTTTGCACAGAGTCTCATATCGTCTTATCCGCACTGACGAACCCCCTCGAAATCCTTCGACCCAACAATTAACCCGCATATCCCCGATAAATCCAAAATCCCTCAATTCTTCCCTCAAAATATGTATATATACCTCGAAGCTTCTCGAGAGCAGCATCATGTCTCTCTCTCTCTCTCTTTCCGCGGCGAAACCAATGGTTCCTCCTCCTCCTCCTCCTCACGAAGGTGGAAAGGGCGTTCGACTGTAGCGCGCGCGCACCCAACCCCTACCATCTACTCTCGGGTCCGCATCATATCATCAAGCCAGCCAACCTCCTCCTCCCCCCCCACCCCCGCATCCGCATATCGTCGTTCTCTCTCGTTTCTGCACCGACGACTGGCCACAGCCACGAGTCCGAGTGAGAGCTAACGCCGCAGTAGTACAGTGCCGACTACGCCAGACTATACCGCGTCAGAGACAGAGATAGAATTAGGCTATTATATACACGTAGAAGCGAGAGAGAGAGAGAGAGGGATGATGCGCGCGCATACCCCATAGCGAAGGGTGAGAAAGAGGCTCGAGTGCGCGTGCCCTCCCGAGAGCTGAAGACGATATCCGCTCAGTAGTAGCAGCAGTAGCAGCAGCAGAACGCGCGAGGCTTGTGCGACGAGTAACGAAACGAGAACGAAGCGAGAGAGCAAGCAAAGCCAGAGAGAGAGAGAGAGAGAGAGAGAGAGACTGGGGGTTGTGTGAGGGACTATACACACTCACAGAGAATAGATATCACAGTGAAGTGTCGGACAGAGCTATATACTAGCCCTCGCGTTATACACGAACGCACAAGAGAAAGAGACACATAGAGTCTCGACTGCTGCTGCCGCGATCGCGCGCGAGTTGTGTGTCAGTGGGCTATAGCTCGGCAAGGGAGAGAGAGAGAGAGATAGATAGTGATTGTGTGAAATGGTGGCAGTGGTAACGGCCGGGACTGCTCGGACTCGGCTAAGCGGCAGGTATCGTCAACAACACCAGGAGAAGAACGAGCAACCCTAGACTACCAGCTACTATATATACATCACCACTTTGCGTCGTTCCAGAAAACCAGCGCCTTGACACACACACACACCACACCACATACACAAGTACACCTGCGCGCTGTACTCCGATGGGACTGCCGCAGTAGTGTAAGGCTCTGCGACAAGAGAGAGAGAGAGAGAGAGAGAGAGAGAGAGAGGGTCACACACACACACATATAGACACAGACACATACACACACACAGCAACGAACGGACACTGCAAAATGCTGTCGCAGAGCGAGTTCTACGCCCTCTTCATCCACTACACGTTCGTGTAGTATCAAGAGTTTGTTGTGTTTTCCTTCGGCTGCCGAGTATAACGTGTGTCATCGTCGTTGTATCGCTGACGTATAACCATAATACCAGCGACATAAAGTTCTGCCAAATCTGTGAAACATCCAGAATGATAATGACGAAGGAGCAGCTGCAGCGGGCACGCCAAAGATAGGTGGTCTGCCCGCGCGGCGCCCAACCAAGGCCTATCAGGATATAATATACACACGCAGCATCGTCCTCTGCAATCGAGTTCGTCCGGATGAAACGACGCAAGTGACATCAGGAGTATAGGGGATAGTGTGCGCGCGTGTGTGTGTGTGTGTGCGAGAGAAAGAGGAAGGAAGAGAGAGGAAGATGTGGGCCGATGTGTCGAGGAGACGTCGCCGCTGGAGTTGCTCAGAGGGATAGATAGAGGGTAGTAGTGGATCGATAAGCACGAGTGCTGCCGCCGCCACCGTCGTCGTCGTCGTCGTCGTCGTCGTCGTCGTCCTTATACCCTACCAAGTCAGGACGACTCAGGGTTATATATACATACGTGTGCTGTGTGCCTCTCATCTTCCTGTAATATCTCTCTCTCTCTATATTATACGCGCTAGCTGTGTGCGCGCAGTGCCGTCGTTGTGATAATAATTATAATAATACATAATAGTAAGGAGAAGAAGTTGAGGAGGAACGATTTTTTTCTCTCACTCTCACTGTGTGTATGTGTGTGTGTGCTACTGCAGCACTTCACGCGCTGCTCTCGCTCTCTGCTCCATCGATAATTATCTGTAATAGATATATATATATATGTGACATAGCCGTCACACGTTATATATATATATAAACGGAAACACACACATAACACGTTCACACACACAAAGTAATTTTTCGAATTCGCGCATCTATTCATTTCTCGCTCTCGTTTCCTCTGTATAACGTGTCGCGCTCTCTCTCTCGCTCGCTCTATTATAATATCTCGTTATATTATCGTTATTATACAGTGCCTGGTTACGATAAAAAATAATAAATAAACGTGCGCGCGTAAAGTCTCGATACGATGTAAACACACATACATATGCAACACACCTAAAAGCGAGTGCAAGGAAATATAAATCAACCAGCGTCCATCTGAGAGAGAGAGAGAGAGAGAGAGAGAGAGAGTTGATGTATCAAGCCAGTGCTGTGTGAGATATATATAGTGACGCAGCTTCTTCGGCCTCGAAGACCCACGTATATATACATATATACATAGGAACGAGACGGCAGTTCTGTATCATCAGCCAAGATCACAAGGATTTCGCCGCCACCAACCACGTAAGTGTGTTTTATACGCGCTGATTATATTTCTTTTTTTTTTTTTAAAAAGCGCACGAAAAGTCTATATTGATTAAACTTAGGGCTGAGAGTGTTTTGGATGATTAATAACGCCGAGAAGGTCCTTTTTTCTTTCTCTCCTAAGTGTGTTACTGTGTATTACAGACCCAACGTCTTATAGTCGTTTTATACTTCGACGCGGGAAAGCTCGAAAAGGGCAGGAATTTTTCGCCGGATTTATTAGACTTTCCTTTCGCTGACTTTTACCTTTTCTTCTCGTATACGTATGATTATACGGCCGTCCGCGCTTTTTTCTCCTCTTTTTACTGTTATTTCGGGCTGAGTGTGCGTATAACGCTTTGTCATCGTCTGCGTATATAAGTATAGGTATATAGGGGCGATGTGGGTTGCTATATTATTAAACGTTATTAAAATTGAGGATTTTTAGGCAATACCTCGATATACGTTCAGTCGCGCAAGCGGTGGACGAGACAATGGGGAATTATCATATTTATGTATATCGAAAGAAAGAGAGGGATGGGAATAAACTATGCTGATTCGGGTTTAATATTTTAGCTTTATTCGGGAATTATTCTTGGACGATATTGCGGCTCTTGCTATTCATTGGGCTTTTAAAATTCAGTCCAAGTGCGTGTGGTTTTTTTTTTTATTCGATAATTTTTATTGTTCTATATGCTGTGGAAGTGTGTTGTATTAGTTGGAAATACTGTTTATTTTTTGCTTGGACTCGCTGGGATAATAACAATCGAGTGCATCAACGTGTAGCAGTGCGAAAAACCGGGTCACGTATTTATCGCCAGAATAGTTGTATTGATTCGTCACACATAGTCGCTGCTACAGTTTATCAAAATTGTTCTCTCTCTTTTTTCTACTGCTGATGTGTATAAATGCAAAGTTTATACCCTTTAGACGTCTCCCACACGTCATTTTTCAAAATTAACAGCGACATTTACGTTTAGCAACGTCACAATAAAAAAAATTTTTCGCGGCATTCGAATGATCAACCCCTTTATAAGTGGTTTAAAAAAAAAAACAAAAACGTTCGCATTTTATCGAAGAAAAAACAAATCTCTACTTTAACGAACATTTTCCGCCGAATATAAAAAATTAAAACCGCCCGCATCGGATCAAAGATATAATATAAATGCAAAATAATAAAAGCACATCACCCACACGCCTTTGGAAAATTCTAATCTCCAGCAGACAATCTCTGCAGGCGTATACAGCAGCTGAGCAGTGGCAGTGATTCGCTGAATTCATTGTCCGCAGTACCTTGAATAGAAAATTGATTTAATACACCCCCGCGCACACACGGGCTCATCTCGACTCTCTAGACCGCGCATATCATCCTCGACGTGCTAGCTGCGAAATCTCACTCTATATCTATACATTCAAGATATTCATCGCGATATACAGGATACATAACACACTCCGATACATCAAGAGAGAGAGAGAGAGAGAGAGAGAGAGAGAGAGAGAGAGAGAGAGAGAGAGAGAGAGAGAGAGAGAGAGAGAGAGAGAGACCAATTAACGAGCGCGCAACTGTCGGACAGCTGATATTATCGGCTGCTGCTGCTGTCCCTGAAGTGACGTCCGTCGGAAAGTTATAAATACGTTATGCTATTGCGCGCGCGCGCAACACGTTCTCGGCAACCCCGTGGGTTACGTAAAGGCGACGACGTTGTGTGTGTGAATACACCCTTCGAGACTCCAGATGGATTATTATATATTTGCATATGTAAAAATTTCCTTTTTTTTAGAGATATAGGGAAGGAATAGATTTGTTTTCGTTAAGGGTTGCTGCTGCAGTTACGTAAGCGTATAGAGGTGATGCTTTTCGAGGGAATCGATGTGACGTGGCTTTTCGGAAGGCTATTGCACCTCGTGTTGGGCTTACGTAAGAGGGTTGTATCCATAAATTTTCATACCTTACGTCGGATAGCGTAACCGACGAAAGTTTTTTGTTGTATAATTATTCCGAGAGAATTAAGAGAGAGATGAAAGTTTGTTTAGACGGATTTAAAAAAAGATCGAGCGAGTGCTATTTATATACTTAAGCCGGGAAAGTCGAGGCCGTGCGCGGGAATTATAAAAAAGAGTGTGTGTGAGAGAGAGAGAGCGAGAGAGAGAGAGAGAGAGAGAGAGAGAGAGAGAGAGAGAGAGAGAGAAGTATAAAACTACACTGTGTAAAAGCTTCGATTTGCAAGGTCGAGCGAATCAATAGCACTACGGTTCATTCTAAACTTATGCGCGATTAAAACTCGCGCACAGCGTAAAAACGCTTGTGTTACACTTGTGTGTGATATAACACATTTTTACATCCTTTTTACCTATGTGACGCTGCAGCTTTTCGAACTGCTTGTCGCGTTGAACTTAAGTAAAGTCCGATTATTTCCGAGAAAATTCTTTAATCAAACAGTATACTCAGGTCTCATTGTTTTCCAGGCTCTCTCTCTCTCCTTCTCGGAGGAACTTTTTATCCGGATACGTAGAAACTCGAACTTTTGACACTTTTCTCGTGAATGAAAGAGGAGTTTGCTGCAAGATTATATATGTACGAATATCGGACGAAAGCTGGTGTACCTATATTTATACAAAAATTTCGCTACTATTTAGAACACGTGTTACCCCCGGGGATAAAACTTTTCCGAATGTATAATCAACAAATTTAATAATTTTCAACGAAAACGCTTGAATTCATTTCGTTCGCTTGTTTTTCACTCTCTCTCTCTCTCTCCACATAAAAAAAAAACTAGTTCGCCTCGCGTTTCGAAACCCGCGCATATACGTGTACACATAATCGAATGAAAAATGCAAGATTTCAGGGAAAAGTAAGTGGCCGTAAAACGCGGCTGCTCCGTCCGATAAATTTCATCGCGCTTTAATTATTTTATGTGTGTATACGTTCTCGCATATGTGTATATAGGTGCATGAAATCAACATACACATATCCCTCTCGCACGAGTGCTAATGAACAAACATTGGATGCGCTGTAAATTAGGTAGAGCCTTGTACGAGTATAGCTTAATCGAATTACAAGAGCGAAGTTGCTGTTTGATGCTGGATTAGTTGAAATTAAAATATTTTTCAGAGCTTGCGCGTCATCTATGTGCGAAAAGTCAAATTGGGTTCTCGCGGAGTATCTGTGAGATTTTGCAAGTACAGGAAGGGGAATCATTAAGCTTAACGATATCATCGCGTGGATGTACTGTATAACGCGATAAAAGAGCCTCGGACTGACATAATTTTCAAGCTCGTTATTAATGCACAGCCGCGAGTCCCGAGATTGCAAGTTTTGAATTTCATGCGCGTCCTGCCGGCGTAATCTACTCTTAACGAATTTTGCATTTCTTATCGTTAGTTTTTACGTTCGCTTATACTTAACGACTTACCTCTGAGGAATTAGAGCAAACGCTTGGGAGTCGAATTTGGGTGTATATTGCTCGATGAATAAAGTGAATAAAGTATGGGGAAACGCTTGCATCGTTTTAAAACTTGATTATGTAGCTTTTTGCTTTTAAAAACTTGACGCAGGTAAAAGCTGTTCGCGCGCAATAAAACAGCGTATTTTTGCTTGTATATTTCAGAAAATTGAAATTTTTACTGTAAATGCTGGATGGAAAAATTGTTTCCTAGTTTATGTTTGACATTCTTTTAATATGCATTTTTCTGCGTGAGATCCCGACGTTTTATTAAAACGTTGATTATTTTTTAACCCAGATTCTCGGGATCGACTTTTCGTTTTTACATTCACTTTCCTACATAGCATGAAAAACATGTTTTAATAATACTCACCAGCAGTAATGATTCAAAGTTCAAACTTTTTTTTAGGGTAATCATTAATTAAAAACTTCCTTTACACTCCATGTGAAATCGTTACTCTTTTTAAGTTCTAAATTGACGATAATCCAGTCAAGCGGAGCGAACTGAGTTAAAAATGATTAGAATGTAGTCTTAGGTAACTTATAGCGTTAGAAAAAATTTAAGTTTCCACAAATTTTTCTTATAACACAGAAAAGAGGCTCCAAAACACGCAGTGAATTCATTATCCGAATCTTCGGCTCTCCAGTTTCTGATTAGCGACGATAGGTGGCGCATAGGCGTTTCTTCATTTCTTTCATCATAATTTTGCGCGCAGAAGGTATATTATATAGCGGTGTGGCATCATTTCCAAAGCAGCATTATTGGGCCTGCTGTTGGAGCCGCTCATACTATAACTGAATGAGTCTATTTTTGTTATCTTTCTGTTTGTTCGATCATAATAAGACATTCAAATTCAATTCCAGCGGCGCAAAAAAAAAGAAGATGATAAAAATAAAGAAACAAACCCGTTATCTTAACACCTTATAAAACGACACGAATAATTCAGACGGACAAACATACACATACACACATATCCTCATTTTTATTTTTCCTCGCGAGAGGATCAAACGAAATGAAAAGGATCGTCCCTGAGATTCGACTGTCGGCATTTAATTTATCTCCGCCGCAGCCCTCTGGTATATATATCGCTCTCTCGCGCTCGCGTTGGAATTGGGTCTGGAATACGAATGAGCTGCTTCGTTTCTTCTTCTTCTTCTTCTACTCGGCTATATACCTTTTTTTTCCGAAACGGGGAGCATATAACTGCCCTCGTTTTCCGTGTCTGACTTTCCTCGGCGCTCGCTCGGTGAAATTGCTCGTTTTAATACGCAGTGTGTGCTAGACGAGTATACGTGTCGTTTATTTATTTAGCTTTGTTTGCATCTTTTCACGCGTCCGATATATTGCGCTGTACAGCCTTTCGAGAACCGAGTTTTCATGTCGTGTTTTCGTTGTTTTGTTGATGATGCTATTGCTGCTGTGATGGATCATGATGAATGGGATTTTCGAGTCGTGTTGAATAAACAAATAAGGGGTTTTGTATATGGGCTGTGAAGTTTGGACTGGACGATCAGTCACGATTACAGTGTAATACGTGTGACTGTAAGTTTGATTGGATTGATTAAGACGAGGTATAATGACCGACAAATAAAGCGGCTTTTAGCCTGTAAAATCATAACGATTATAGTGACAAAATCTCGTCTATTATTATTCTCAATTTCTTGAATATTTGACCAGTATAGACGTAGGTACACACTCAAATGTTATCTAGATCACTTATTTATAGGATGTAAGCAGGATGTGTACACATCAGTCCATTTACATATAGGTCGAAAATTCAATATGTTTATCCATATACGTAACTTGAGAGGCAGAGAGAACGTCGAGAGTTGACCGAATTTCCAAGTATATCATCGGCAGTGGCTTTGCGGTCGCCTAATGAGATAACGTCGATTACATACCGATTATTTCAATCTTCGAAGAGCTATCGATCGTCGCCTCGTCTATAAAAACGATATCAAATTTCGTCGCCCCATACACACACCTTTTTTTTCCATATCGAATCGAATCGGCCTCGACGACTAGTCCTGACATTGTTTGCCTGTTCCAATAAACGCCAGTAACCGACGACTACCACTACGGCGACATATCGCCTCCGATATTTACGACTAGATCATACACGTCAGTCCAGTCTGTCCGTCGTCGACTCCTCGTGTCAAAGTGGAAAACGCAATTTCGTCGCTCGACGCACTTCGCTCTCTGTGTTATACGCGTATATACAATACACGTCCTTTATACGCTTTCACGGAATCCAATCGTCGTCTTTGCTTTTCGTTAGCCGCGTGACTCGACAATTCAACGTGTCGTCGGTGTATACAATCGAAATGTCCTCGATATCGTAATAACGCTGATGGTTGTTTTAATATTTCATTTTCCTTATACATATTTCGCTCGACATATACGGAAGAGTCTATAATCATCGATGTATTCCTCCTCAGCTAAAGCGAAAGAGTTAAGTCTGATGGCTAAATCTTATTAGGGTTCTTAAAGTCTTGTTGCGCTAGCTGACTGACGTAATATCCATAGATCCAATTACAGGGCGAAGTGCGCGCATGTAAATGTTAAGCGTTTGTTTCTCTCCTTTCAAATCGGCAAAAGCTTAATCCTATTTTACAAATATACCTATCTCTCGGTATTATATTACACACCCGATCGATCTAATCGTTACGATTCTCCCTGCGAAACTGAAATACACGTCTATCGCGCAGATACGAATGAGCAAACTTTGCTCTGTCCTCTGCCAAGAATTTAATATCTCTCCTGCAAAAAACAACAACAACGATGATAAAAGTGTAGTGATAAAAAAATATCGATTCTCCAGAAAAAAATAAAAAACAAAAACACCACTACACACACAAGGAAAAATAAATAAAAGCCAGAGGGACGTGACAGTAAAGGATCCTTCAGAGAAATCTTCTACACATACACAGACGTTTGTTTTCGACAGAAAGTTTTTTTACCGGCCACTTATAGAGTCACGGCACAGCAGCAGTATAAAGAGCCGCAGTAGCGCAGAAAGTAGTGCAGACCTGCGACGAGTCAGACGCCCGACGAAGTAACGTCGCGCAACGTGGCGTCAGACCTGCAACTGCGTCTGTTTATTGCTCATTATTGGGACATCCTTTTTTTGTCCGACAATCGCAAAGTGTATAGACGTTAAATTGACGATCGATACGATGAAATCGTGTGCAGCACCTCGTGATCCAAGTGAACTCTGAGGAAGAATCCTTGAACTTTTAGGAAAGTGGCGTGTGACCTGAACCGAATACGACCTACTAGTTCTCGCTCTCTCTCTCTCTTTCTTACGCCCACAATGTCACATTTGGAGAAAGAACAGATGTTGATAGAGTGTCATATTTGTCGGGCCGACGCGAGCGAGGATTTTGCTTCATTATTTTTGGCATTGTCTGAAAATGCTCCCATTTTGCCATCTATATACATTGACTTTTTTCTAGGGACACGAAAGAAATCGATTCTCTTTCCGGTGCAGCTCACCAGCGCTGTTAATTGGGATCAACGATCGAAGTGAAATTCGTTTTGTCGTGTGTATCAGTGGATAGAGGTAGACGTGTGCATCTATGCAAACATCGATACTTATGTGCGATATCGATCGGCCTTTTGTTTTAATTACTTCCAACGCGTGAATTCACAGACGGATGAAAGAAAAAAATATTTATCAATTCCAAACCGTATATTACATTGCTCACAATGTGTACCTATAGAATATATATACAGTCGCGAAGCGCTTTTGAAATATCAATTTATTGATAAGCGAGAGAGAGAGAGAGAGTACGTATATACAGCGCATTGAATGCGGCACATTGTACATACACTATGCAATTTAAAATTCAAACGCTCGTTCGAATAATACAAAGTTCCCGCGAACGTGCATTCAAATCCATACACAGCGCACGATACAGTCGTCAGAAATAATATACACGATGCATGCATACATTATAATATCGAAATTATACCAAACGTTAACGTTTTCAACGGGATCGACTCACATGTGGCTAATTATCCTCGAATACATTAAGTATCACATGTGAAAATTTGCATTTTTCAAAATATCCCCACAGCGATCGATGAAACACCTTACCTTCGAGCCATCAGTAGCGAAACACACTCGACTAATGACGAGTAGCGCTGGCGAGAAAAGGAGAACACGCGGTCACACATATCGCGTTAGCGAATAATAGAGTCCGTTATACGTTTTTTTTTTCTTTTTTTTCGAGCCGGTCGTATGATTTTTTTAGAGGCCACACAACCGCGGGTGCGCCGTTCGCTACTCATATGGGAATTTACCTGCGTGCGTTCACGGCTTTAACGATAGACAATATACTGTGTGTGGAAAAAAGAACGCGTTCCCCATTGGCTGCTTTGTTTATGGATTTAGCCTTCCGCGAGTTCTTTTTGTTTTCGTTTTTTTTTTTTAGAAATTAGGTCTGCGAACGCGGCAATAGGATTTGTTTACGCTAAGAAGCATTTTAATGTTCCGGAGATGGAATCTCGTTTGTCGAAATGTGACGTTAAGCTACTCTGATTTTTTTTTCCGTCCCTCATAAAATAACCCAATAAACTATTTCATCGTTAAAAAGAAAAAGGAAGAAACTTTATATTCGCCATAAAGCCAAGTATAATTAAAATTAATGCAGGCTGCACGTACACGAACAATTCCAGCGATCCGGAGAAAAATACTTAAAAAAAAAAAAAAAGAAAAAGAAAAGAGTAACAACAGCGCAAGGCTATGACTGAATCGGTATGGCATGCAGTGTAACCCTCTCACGAACACATGCATACACACGCTACATATAATTTCTCGCGCGTGTACATTTCCCTTCTCTCTCTCTCTCTCTCTCTCTCTCTCTCTTTCCTTTATTTCGTCGCGACGGCGACTATACACATAGTCGAACGTCGTTAAAAGAGGGCAGCTCCACCCCGAGAACATTGTGTATGCGCGCGCACGAAAGAGAGAACACTCTGGGCAGGCGCAAAGCCAAGTATAGAGAGAGAGGGATGACCTTCTTGAATCTGGGTTAGTAGCCCATCTCTTTTCAAGCGGTTTATGGATTTAGATTGACAGCCGGAGCGAGTGAGCCTAGACGAAAAATTTTTGCTCTCTGGGATTTGTATGTGTGTGTGTGTGTGTGTATGCGTTTGATCGATATCCTTTGGTTAATAAAGTGTTTGCGAATGAAATTTAAACGTTTCTGGATAAAAAACTTTGCACTGAAATACGCACAATCAGCATAGACACGGGAAGAAATGCGCTTGCGCGCAGTGTCGCGTGTAATTTCATTCCCCTGATGATAAAAAGGGAATTACAATTCGAATCGATATCGAATCAAATATTCTCATGCCCTGCTTTCTCGAACACCTCATGATTCCTTGATGTACAACGTACTCACTCTCTCTCTCTCTCTCTCTCTCGTGCAAACGCGCGAGAATTCGAAATGTAATTTTATTATTTTCTCTCGACGACGAAATCTGCGATTGTCAGTCCCCGATCTCGAATCCCATAATTCACCTACACATACACGCGCGTATGAGCCATTTCTCCCATTTCTACGACGAAATAAATAACGCCGCTAACGAGGAAACGCGTTGCTACAATCGACAAAAGGGAAAAACTCGCCTCGATAAATCCCCCCCTTCATATTCTCCCGAAAAACTCTACTCTCGACTTATATAGCTACTATTTATAGTCCACGCACATTGACGTATAGTTCCCATCCTTTCAGTCTCTCTGCTTTCCGGTTTCTATATAGGCTTGTGTGTGTCAGTGTGTATACGAACGAGTCCTTTTCAGTTTTAACGATCGAGTCGTTACTGTACACGCTTGATTCGCCGACGATTGAACTACTGTGTGCTATATATATACACGGGATGAAAGAGAAAGAGAAGCTTCGGGCGTGTTTTCGCTCGATTACGGAAATCGATGGTAACGCTGCGTACGACGTTGATTAATCGACTGCTCGTGCGTATGGATGTATACATATATAGATAGAGAAAGCTTCTGCTGGACACATCAGTGAGCATGTGCGGGTGGCTTTGCTTTTTTCTATCGATCTCGGAATTTCTTAATTGAAACGATGCCGGATTGACTCCACGTATTTATTGATACGTCTGCGGGGGTATCTTTCTCTTTCTGGCTTATCTGCGGTGAACGTCGGTACGGTGTTATTTTTTTCGAATTAATCATCGAGTGACCTGCAGTGGCTTTTTGTTTTGGTGATGGATTTCCTGGCTGTGCGTGAGTGAACGGACGTGCGTCATTGTATTGAAAGATATCATTTTTACATATTATTATTTCTAGTGAAAAATCGATTTTTATTTCGAAAGGACTGATTAGGAGCATGAAATCTTCACAGCCTGGGGGGTTAACTAGACTGTCGAGAAAACGAGATGCAAGTAGATAACGTCCGGGATACGTAAGACAACACAAGCATATCGTAGCCGAGCATCGACTTTTATACTCGTGTTTGCCATCCAGGCAAATACGTAAACAAAATTTTTGTTATTCTTTCTGATCGAGAAAAGAAGAATAATACATATTTCACAGCTGTAAACAGCTTGTTAACGGGCAAGAAAAGTGCCCGGTCACAGTGGGACTGTAAAGGTGTATATCCCGGCATTTTAGAAGCTTCACACGCACACAGCCGCTATCGGCAAATACAATCAAACGTGAAAATATTAACGACCATTTCCGGCACTTTCCATCTAAATACCAATACTTACGGAGATCCTATCGAGGCTCTATTCTAATAGTCCGTCACTCGCCTATACCCATTAACGCCAAAAGCTACAATATTTCCCGATATATACGATTGTATACAAAAAATTTTCCCATGAATTATTTTTACAAAATTAATCCAAGCTTTCAATTCGCCGATAATCATAAATAAATCCGTAACGAAATTGCAAACACCCGTACACACACACACACACACACACACACACATACGTGGTTCTCCCCTTATGTTCGATAAATTCGTTTCCCGGTGTCGTTTCCCCAAAAGCAGCAGCAGTGGCAGTAGCAGCACACGCGCCGTTTCGGGTTGGCCTAATAAGGATCCGATCAGGAATTATTGGTCCCCTGACCCCTAGCCTGGGACTAATCGAGCCTGTGTATATAGGTATACCTTCCGTTCTTTGTCTCAAAGACACGTTCTCTCGGTATTTCTTTATCTGATACTCCCGGCCATTTCTTCGATTGAGTTAAAGAGTCATTTTTAGTCAGCTCTCTCTTGAGTGTGTGTCTCTCCTGACTTGCAAGATTCAAAAGGGGATGCTATTACTTACTTTTTCTTTCACTTGTATTGTTCTCCGTTGTGTCCTTCTACTGGATATACCTCGTTGATGAAGCATTTTCTTTTTGAATTTCGATACAACATTTATCGAATTATATTGTGTGCGATAGCAAGCAACGATTTGTTATTCAAACATCACGACTACCTCCGAGCATTTACATGATTTGATTTACTATACATCCTTTTCCTCGATTCCTCGTATCCAACTACTTTATTTACTGCACTTGCTCGTCTCTTCCAGTTGCATATATACATATACGTTTGTATAGGTACACACACATACACACATAGACAGACTAGTGCATCGTCGTCGTTAACCTCCTCGATTTCTCCCGATCATAGAGGTAAATTCAATTTGCCCGCGGATCGAAGGAGCCAGTGCACCAGCGGGTAGTACACGTCTTGCTCATCCCTCGGGCATTTCGAACTTCTTGGAAGGAAGCTTGTATGTGTGTGTGTGTGTGTGTTCCCTCAGCACCGAAAATCTTTAATTTACGAACTGCAATTACTTTGGAGATCGGAACGTGTCTGAGTTCCTCTTGCGCAGAGAAAATTAAGCTCGAATTACACCTAAGGTAGCTCTATTAAATAGCGTATAAAGCTGACTTTTTGATTTTTAATTTTTGAATTGCTGTTACGTTTTTTCTCGTTTATAAAAACCGTCGCTCAGGTATAATTCGTAATCTTGTTACAGCCGTGACACTAAGTATATACACATAAGCTTAAAATCATAACTATCCATCAACACATCGTCATCTCAAACCTAATCGTATACACAAAATCCATACCCACCCTTGCTCGAACACGAGGCTTAAAAAAAAAAAAAATCGAAAGAAAATAGCCCCGGCGCACACACTTGGAAAAATTTTCCGTATAGCGAACAATTTTCGGGCTCTTCGAATCCCTATTTACCCTCGTCTATCTACGTATGTGTGTGTGTGTGTGTGTACTATATATATGCCGCCGTCTGGCACCCAATAATAATCGGCGCGAACTCGCCTCGACGCAGACTGACTCAAACTCGCGTATACGTACATATATATGTATATACAGGGAGAGAGTCTCGCGCTCGCGGCTGTATCGATTCCGGCTCGCACACACCCTCTGCAACCTGGTTTTTCGAGCGCTACTGCTCTGCTATATATGCTTGTGCGTGACACTGGGGTCACCCATCCGCGCCGGTCAGAACTGGTTTTCTTTGTTGCTTGTTTTTCGATCTTTTACTACTGCTGCTGCTCCTGGTGGTGGTGAGTTTTCTTGGGTAATTCTGTGATGACTTTTGATTCGTGTGGGAGATTATAATAGTATGGCTTTGGGACTTGGGACTGTTTTTGTTGGGATTTGCGGTTGGTGTGTATTTGTATGAGGACACGTGAACATTTATTTTAGTCGATAATTCGGAACGAGTAATTTCAGCTCGACATACAAGGTTGTAACATCGATATACACATTGTTCGAATACCATACCGAGTTTCATATTCCGACGTTAAAATATATATCCAGCCATATTCGTCCAACGAAATTTGAGCTTACGAGAATATACTTTAACGATACGATGAGTTTTCACTTTTGGAATCGAAATCGCTGACTCGAGTATTATAGATGAAGGATTATGAGGGCGATTTGTTTTATATTGGCTCGGGGTATCATGATTTACGAAGGTGAATTATATGGGATCTCCGACTGAAAGGTGAGACCTCTTGTAATCTTATACCGTCGTTATACGAAACATGGATTTTAATAGGCAAGTCTACGACTATACTCTGCATGTATATATACTGTAGGGAATTCGTCGAGACAGCTATATTAGATTAAGTTTTAATTTTTACTAAAATATTCGAAAAACAGAATCTTTATCCAACGAATCTTCTAATTATACAATAATTAGATAAGAGTAATGAGCTAGCACAAGCCAAACGAATAAACGAAGAAAACACGCGCGCATTATCTGAATGAATATTCATCTGTAGGTGTGAAGTGCTCGTCGCCTACGTCGTATTATATTGTAAGAGTACACACTGCTATACCTTTTACTCGCTATCTTTCTTTGTTTTAAAAGCGCTGGGACGGAAATAAAGTCCTATTGTCCACTCTCTCTCTCTCTTTTTTTTTACAGCTTAGCAGCTCCAACTTTTTTTTTATTTCACCAAATTATTGGTTTCGAAAAGTGCCCTCGCATTTTTTCATAAGAGAAATGAGATGATAATGGATGTAAAAGAGCGAGTTATACGCTTTATTACACAGTACCTATATAAAGTGTATTAAAAACTCTTCCGTGTACACTCATTTCCGAATTAGCAGGCGATCCCGCGAAATGTTTTAGTCATACTGTCCACTTCAAGTTTGCCTAATATTTTGCAACTGTCTTCGTTTACTCGGAACAATCGAATCGATGCAGAGCGAATTGAATTCCAAGTAGAAAGCACCGAATTGAGTCAGACGAGCTTTTATACCAAAATTCTATTTTCCACGCAATATATTTCAAGCTCCTGTATAAGGAAGCTTGATTACAAAATCAAGCCACAGCAAACGAAAAGCAATTTCTAGCTAGAACATCAACCAAAACGAAAACCGTGTAATCACAGGCTACAAGCTTTTCGCCGAAGAAGAAGAAATCTTTCCCTCTCTTGCAACTTGTATCATAAATTATTCAGAACGCGTAATAGAGGAACAAAATTAAACTTCATTATAATGAAACTTCATCATCCCTGCCTCTATATCTAGGCGATAACCGCATGTAAAATTGATTAAGGAATTTCGATGATATTGTATTACGTAATATAAGGCTAGCATGCGCTCCTAGCGCTTTAAGTAGAAAATTCCCGATACCGTCAGACACTCAGCGCCGCGCTGTTTCGTAACGAAAATACTGCCGCTCGTAAGCTTCTTTAATAAAAACATTCCTTTCTCTACTGAAAAGGAAAGAAAAAAAAATAATAAAAACAGATATATACGGTTACGCAATTTCAAGCGCATAGCAGTATACAGCGTATATATATATACGTGTACAAAGGTCAATGCTCGGAGAATCGAAGCCTCGTCGGTGTGTGCGTCGTCATCCTGCGACGGGAAATGGACGGGTTTCAAAGAGCCTTCCAACCCGATTATCCGTGGTTTCTCTGTTTAGACTCGAAGCTGTATAACACGTGTCTAGCGCGAAATCGAGTGTTACGCGAAGTTTGATTAGCTGTTACTGCTGCTAATCGTGTTCTCTTTGTGAAGAAGAGAAATTAAGTTTGATGCGCGCGTTAAAATCGATCGTTGAAAATACCGACGATGATGGGGATAATCGATGATGTTAACAAGGGGGTTGGGCTCGATGACGATGCAGGATTTAGAAGGCATTAGGAAGTGTATTTTTGAATTTTTTAACGTAGCGTTAAAAGTTTCCCCTATATTGTCACAAATCGGTGAAGATATAGCATTAGTGGCGAAGCGTTTAACGTCGCAATTAGCATTTCAATTTACGTAATTCTTTCGGCGATAAATTTCCGTATTGCGTGTCTACGGTCGTAATGTTTGAATTTCTATTCTCAAAATGGAAGAATTTAGAAAATATGCGGTAAAATAATGGGTGTATTTCGTTATATTGTTGCAAGAATATCGACCTTTTTTAATAAAAAGTTGAAGCTTGAAAAATTGTGTAACAAACACTTTTATTTTAAAAAACTGGTGCAAGTGATATTAATTACCAAAACAAAGCAGTTTTTGACTTTCGTCTCCTTTCGTCACCGTTTAAATTCTCCGATGTCTGTGGCATCATAAGATAGGTGGCGTATCAGCATTTCCATTTCCATCATAACAATATGCGCTTCAAGTCTAGATATAGCGGTATGCCACCAATGCTAAAACTGCCTTATTTGAACTGCTGCTTTGGCTGCTCATGCTATCAAAGATGATTGCTTCTTCGATTATAATATGTAGCTACTGGTCCATATTGGTAAAGGATAGAAAAACCAAAGTAGTAGCTACCTAGACTATTTGATTGTTATACTTTCAATCGCAAAATATGCGCGTCTTTCCCCTTCAACTTACGAACACAATCGTCAATCGATATTCATATCGTTCTCGAATCGTTTAAGGATATCCTTTTCAGTCAAGGCAATAATGTACCCTCGAAAGGAGAGCGGCCGACGAAAAAAAGGGGGTACCGAACAAAAAATCCATTACTATCGCACAATGCGCTCAAACGAACCTGCACTCGAACGCGTATAAACAATGCGCTAATACCCTTTCCCCTGACCCACAAAGCTTTCGCGCGCGAAAAATAAAAAAAGCTCACAGTGTGCAGCAAGTACGCGAAACTTTCGCGAATATACCCTATGTATATAACATATACGCATACACACACAGTTGAATGATGTAAGAAAAAGGGCAGAAAGAAAGAAAGAAAGAAAGAAATCAAAACAAAACCTATACACACCGCTTATAGAACTACTCGCTGCCGAGACGTGCACTTATGGTATACTTATACACAAGCGAAGAATGGAAAAAAGGCCGCTCGATCCTCTTCTCAGAAAAGCCGCTCGCTGCTTTATGTATACGCTTATATATAGCTCTCGCGTATGTGCAATAACGCTTCATTTGGAGATTCGTTTGACCGCAAAACCGGTATTGATCTCATAGTAAATCCGTCCTTGAACCTTGTGTTGCGGGAGAGAGAGAGAGAGAAAGAGTAGACGGCTGCTGCTGCTGTTCGTGCGTTTCTTTATAATATGTGTACATAGGCGCAAGCGCACTGGTGTTACAAGAGGCTAAGTAGGCGCGTGTATATATTATATATACACACACGTGTATGTACTACGATTCGAGATGTATAGTCGTAATTGCCGTTGGAATCTTTTGTAGGCTTTAATTTGATTTCGAGGTAGATGGGATATGAATCGTGAGTGTATATAGTGTAGCTTGAAAAGTTTTATTGCAAGCTCTTGCAAGCTTATTCCCGGGAGAAATTATGTAACTGTAACGGGGAAAACTTTTCGCGATTCTAAGAATGCTTCGATGGGAAAAAAAAAGAAAATATACTTTCAGCACGTAATTAAAACCCCATGCATACTCGAGAAAAGGAAGAAGCAGCTACTTTCTCGTCGTCTCATTGCGCATTCCCTTTTTCTACTCTTTTTTTTCTAAATAATAAAAAAATCGTTACGGTGGCGGCAAAGAAGAAGAAGAAGTAGAAGAAGAAGTCGAGCGAGACTCCGAGCACTATCCACGGCAAGGGTTTCCTTCGTAAAATATGTACCATTGCGGAGTAAGCATACGTATACAGACGGACGACGAACCTCGTGGATGTAGAGGGAAATTTAAAAATCTCCAGATATCGAAGAGGAATTCGCGATGTTAACTAACTTTACTCTCTCAGTGAAGTATTCGAAGAATTTTTAATCTTTTCAGCTTGAGATATTTTTAATATCGCGGCTAGTATAATGAAGCTGCTTAATTCAGAACAATCTCCCTCCCTGATGATAAAAATGATTAAAAAATATATATTAGTAGAGAGGAAAATTATCTGAAGCAAAAGATACACTTCCAGTCCGAAAAGTCAACGCTACGAAAATGGCAAACAGTCCCTCGCTTGCGAATCCAGGTCGACCTTACCCCCACCTTCTTCTTCTTCTTCTTCTTCTTCTTATTCTTCTTCTCGCGGCATTAATTCTCGATTACTCGGATATCTCCCAGCGCTCGAAAATTCGCGAGACGTCGAGCTAGACTGCTACTATTCTCCCTCGGGACATCATCCTCGGTACAGTAGTAATTTCGCCATCGATTCGCCGCAAGTCGTGAGGAAAATATTGAATTATTCTCGTATACACGCACGTCCAGTCCGCCATACACATGATCCACTGTTATCGTGTCCGTTGAGCTTTCGATGAGTTAAATGGAAGGAAAATATGATCGTTTTGGATTTTCGAATATCGAAGGGACATTTAATTCTTTTGTTTTCCAGGTTTGCATACTTGTATATTCGCTCGCGACCTGATAAAGCTGTGTTCGGAGAGGAAAATATAGGTTAATCTTACTATTTATAGCGTTCTTATTTCCTTTTTCGTAGAGACGTCGTCGCGGATCAACAAAACCGTGTCGTAATGCGATCGTCGCTACGTTTGCGTAATCCTTCATCGTTTGCGCTGAAATGAAATTTTTTTTTGACATTTTCATCTTGTAAAAAAATGTCTTTTATCTCAGAAGTTGCGTATTTTTCCTCTCTTTGCGCAGAAACTTGAACTTTCTCTCACTTGAAAAGTACATGTGGTGGAGAATATCAAATGCGTGTTTACTAGTGTACACAAATACGTGAGAGAGATATACAACATTCAGCGCACGACAATTTACCGGCAGTGCATATATACCGTCGAAGAATACATTCTGCAGTATCTTTCGCTGTTTCTGCATTATTCGCAGTGTATGTATGTGTAGTGTGCTTTTATCGCGTGAATTTAATCCCACGAATGCTTCCAACCTTCCATACAAGAGCTTCACCTGCAGTAGACAGAAAACGAATTCTTTTTTCTCGAAAAAAAAAGAACACAAGCTTCATAAGCAGTCTATCAATCAAAACTCGTTGATTCATCAGCCCAGAGAAAAAGGCGATCGATAAACAAACTCTTGCTTCTATACAGCCCGATGAAAAACTCAATATTTCATTCGCTCGAAACTACGCTACTGCTATTTCGAATGTCAGTATTTCCAACCGAAAATTACCGCAGCTCGCAAACACGTATCACACATACATGCATACATACGCGTCTTGGCGGCTGTAGTTCGATAAATCAATCGCGTTCGAATTCAACTCTTGAGAAAGTCATTACGGGATACTGCTATATAGTGGTATGTGTGAGCATCACGTGTCGCGAAGCTATTGATTGATTGATTGTGTTTATCATTTTATGCATGACAATGAACCGAAATGCAGAGACATCTGCTACGTGACTTTTATCGTTAAAGCTCTGTGTATAAGATGCGCGCGAAATTTGAATATTAGCCATTTCTAGCATATTTTTTCGAAAATTACACTGATATATTTGAAAAAGCTCGAACGCCGATGTTTAACATACAGAGACCTTTAATTATTCACGTCGTCGCACACGTTCGTCATTAACAGCGCGTTTCACCTCGAGCACACGCGATGGTAATTTTCAGGTTTACTATGCCTGCACACACACACACACACACACGAGCCTACATTAAATTACATCGTATAAATCGTTACTTAACCTGCGAGTTTAGTAAACTAATCAATGACACATTTCGAACAAAGTAGGCATGTAAGTGCGCGCGACGTCGGCGCATCGCGCGAAGTTAGTCGTAAATGTTCAAGTTTCGATAGAATTACCTGCTGCAGCAAGCTCGAGCTAAATATAACTCCGATACATAGCGTACCCTATACGCTCACGTTATCGATGATAAATTCAATAGATCTCGATTATACAACAAGAGAGCCGGGTCTCGATAACCTCTCGAAAATACAAAATTCGAGGCGAAAGAGAGAACGTTATCGCAAGATACAGGGATAACGAGGGAGTCTTAGAATTTCCGTTTGAATTGCAAAATCCAATAAATGCGAAAGATCGAATCTCTCTCTCTCTCTTGCTCTCCTCCTTGAATCCCAGCCTTCCACTTTGCTGTACACGGAAAAGTGGCGCTACTCACAGGGCCTCGCATATATACACATACCTACAGAGAGAGAGAGAGAGAGAGAGAGAGAGAGAGAGAGAGAGAGAGAGAGAGAGAGAGAGAGAGAGAGAGAGAGAGAGAGAGAGATAGAGAGAGAGAGAGAGAGAGAGAGAAGATCAAAGGCAGATCCCACGTCGATTCGCCTTTTCTCCTTATCATTATGTGAAGACGCCGCCGTCTTCCATCTTTTCAGGCTAAAGCTCGCAAGCGCAGCGGCAAGCTACTTTCTCTTCCTTCTCGGACTTCTCTCTCTCTCTCTCTCTCTCGGCGCAGTCGTCGCCATGACAACATTTTTCCGCAACGTACCCGGCCTGATTCGTGACGTCACACCACCGCGCTCTCGAACGCAAGCGCGCGCAAGCTCTTATCGTCTCTCTCGGTGGGAGAAGCTCCGTTTTCGGAACAGCTGTATCTGTGTGTGGGTATGCGTGTCTCTCTGATCTGTGTCTATATACGTGTATAAGTATGAGGGGAGGACGGCGACTCGAGGAGGACTTGGAGTTTCTTATGTCGGAGGGGGAGAAGCGCGCGTGTTTGAAAAATGGCTTTAAAGGGAGAATCCATACTTCCGGAGCTTTAATTGATTGCGTGAGACCAGGAGGATGCCTTTATACGCTTCAATTTAGCCGACATGAGGATGTGCAGCACGTTCTCTTCGCTCTTGGATTAGATAAGCTTCGGGAGGAGTTTTCTTAGAGAGAGAGAGAGAGAGAGAGAGATAAGCTCGTGCATTAATAAAAATAAGACAGCTGACCCTCGACACCGCGTGAATGTGAGACACGTGCGGTGATCGAGATATCTTGGGATGAAAAACTTGACGGGATATTGAAAAGTCTCTGTGTGATGGACGACGAAGCTTCTTTATGGTTTCTTTTTAGTGCAGAAAATGCGAACTTGTTGGATACACTTATAGAGTGGAGTTTGAGCTCGTTAGGACTGTCGGAGAAATTTGAAGAATAAATTGAAGCTTCTTCGGGAGGCGATTCTCTAATCGTTTTTCATTTTTCCGGAGTCTACGAAGAGGTCCCTCTTTGATGGACGTTTATTAGAGGATTTTATAGACACGAATCTGAAAAGAAGCGACGAGCGAGCTAGGGTAAATTTGTTTTCGCTGGCAGATGAGGAAGCCCATTGAATTAATCGCGTGGCTTAATTTTGAGGAACGTAATGAAAAAATCGTAATCTCTCTGTGATAAGAGAGAAAAAAAAGTTTTAATTTATTTAATACCAACTTCTTAACCCGGTTTAATAAGTGCAGCAGCAAAAGAGAGGACTAAAATATATTCTTTTATGCGATTGCGAAAGTAGGACGTGCGGTGAAGTTCGGGAAAAAGCACACTTGGAACGGCTACAAATTCGCGGGAAAAATTCACAATACAAACACGTTATCCTCACTGCTGATGTGGCTATTAATTCTGCCGAATAGTTCTGTATATTTTTTCTTCCGCTAATACTATTCAGTCTGAATGATCTCTTTTATAACCCAATAAAGAAGTAACTGTTGAATAAAAAAAAAAAAAAAAAAAAAAAACCCCNAAAAAAAAAAAAAATAGCCCGACGATAAGCGAACTCGAGCAAGTCGAGCTTTTAATAAGATTCTCCCAATAATGCTCAAGCGCAACAGACTGCAAAGTCTATTCGCATAAATGTGATTAAACAAAGCGAGTTTAAAAAAGCTCGCGCTTCTAGATACACTGTATATACACGGATATCGATTATGCCTGTGTGTATTTTACAAAAGCGCACGTAACCTGCGCTGTATCTATTTTTAACGTTGAAAATTGCAAACTATACCGGTATTCCTCGTTGCATCTAAAAAGCTCGCAATACAATTTCGAACCTTTTTCCATTTCAAGAATAAAACTATACACACACGTGCGCCTATAAACACAGGAAGAAAGATCGTAAACTCAGCTAATATATTTTTAAAAATTACGAACCAGTAGTAACTTATTCCGAGATTCAACGCAAACAGCCGCTCACTCCGGGATATATTATACACTTTTCAATCAATACGGACACGCAGGAAAGCCAGAATAAAATTATCGTTCGAAGTCAGGCTTAGAAATCCGCCTCATCTCTCGAAAATGTATACAGAGCATGGCCACAAAGCGGGGGAGAGCTTGCAGAGAAGAGCCCGATTTTCCCGCGAAAATAATTCCGTCGCTCACTTCCGCGAACAGCCATCCCACGTAATCCAGACTTTCGCTTCTCGAGATTTCTCTTATAGAGGAATGCTCAGCCCCTCTATATACTCTGTGTGTATCGACTTTATTTTCCCACGATTTTCAATTCTTCTCTCTCTCTCGTCGAACAATTTTTTTAAAAACGTCATATATTTCGTATTAAAAGGAGCTTACTCTTACACGAGAAACTTGGCCCAGTCGTTCAAAGCTCGAAAAAGCGCGTCAGTGTACTTGACGGCACTTAGCGTCGCGCAAAAAGGATTCCACGTGCACGCGCATGCCGAGGTGTTGCACGAGAGAGAGAGAGAAGAAAAAGAAAAGCTTGCGGAGGCGTCAGAAGAAATCACGTTACACGTGTGCGCGTGGATTTTCTTTTCAGGCCTTATTTCTGGAGCTAATTTCATCACGTTCTACTGTGTGTGCGTTGCTCTCTGATGTCATCGAATTCGTTTCTCTCTTTAATTAAACTAACAGGGGTTGGGGAATTTTCGGTTTTATATACACGTAGTGTAAAAGCTCCTCGCGGTGATGTGAAATGAATTTTCTTGGAGATGGGATTAACCTGGTTTCGAAAGGCCGTGGGGCAAAGTTAGAATTTAATTTTTGCGCAGAAACACGTTTCCTGAGAATGTTCCTTGGTTATAAATACAGCGTTCTCGCGCTTGAAAAAATGTCTTCAACGAAAACAAACTTTACTCGGAGATGTTTTCTTTGAAAAGAAAACACAGTCACAGCGCGTGGGAATGACGAAAAAATTCAAAGTGAACTCGATATCGGAAAAAATTCAACTGCGACTACGTACTCCATAGCGGATAACTCGATTAACCCTATATCGGTAAATGGCTCATACCTAAATTTCCCACGACGTATCTCCGATCTCTAATTACATCGTACTCCTGGCTTACATATAGACACACACGAAGCGAGAAAAAAAAGCAGTCGTTTCCGAGATTTACTTATATAGCTCTCGCGACTCTAACAACGGCCTTATATTGCGCGTAAAACGAGAGCGAGCGCACAGTACACGTCGCAAACGAGCTTACACGGAAGTAGGAGGACGTGCAACGAAGTGGAGGAAAATGACTGACATATCAAATAATCCCGAGAGAGGGAGAGAGAGAGAGAGAGAGGCTGGCGGTATAGTATTGGAAAACGGTGAATAGGTTAAAATGTTTTCTGGCTGAACGACGGTTTATTGCTTCTCTTTTCAAACCAGGATGTTTTCGTGAGTGGAGGATCGTAAAACGAGTCTTGTATTATTTTCTTTCTTTTTTTATTTATTTTTCGAAGGGAAAAATTCCGCTATTTTTTCATTGGAGATATATAAAGCCTCTATTTCGGAATCAGAAATAAGAGGCACTTGATTAATCGAATAAAACAATGACAAATTGGAGCTTGTTAATTACTCGTCTTCTTCTCTTCTAAGGGGGGAGGAGTATCAATGTCGTAAAGAACGATTATAGGTATACGTCGGGGAAAGTTGCGGGAATCACAGTTCAATCTTTTCTACCAACTGGGGATCAAAGGTTTACGTGAGAAATATGCACCCTCATTCTTCATCGCTCACGCAGCCAACACAGACACACGGAAATGCGTGCCACGTATATGCGGTGTTGAGTCCCTTCATATATATATATATATATATATATATATATATATATATATATGATACGAATATCTCACAAGGATTCTTCCGTCTGGAAAGAAAGTTCGATGGATGTACGTAATTTTTAATATCTATATATCGGTATATGAGCCATTGAAAAAATATTCTATTATTACCCGACATTTCCATATCCTGAAAATACACTCCGCCCAATCTATAAAAAAACAGTCGCAAGCTCGGAAAAAGCTCTCTCTCCCTTTCGATCAATAGAAATCGCCAATATCCATCCTTACGTCACTTGGCGCAGGCGTCCCGCGCGAGAAACATGGCGCCAGCTCGCCCTGCCTTGAAAAAAATGAAGATTTTGACGAAAGCAAGCATAAATGCGCGGTAAATTTGAAAAAAATGAATTATATCATCGTGCCCATTTCCACATATGACGTGGAGAAGAGCGCAGAGGATGAATGGAAGCACAAACGTCTGCGAGCAGGAGATTGCGTTTTTTCTCTTTCGTTTTTTTTTTCTTCTCAGACCTGTTACGTACGTGGAGCAGGTGTGCGAATATACAAGGGTGTGGCGAGATGTGGCTGGTAATTCGGTTTGGGGCTGGTTTTATATCGCGTGCTACTGCACTGATGGAATCTGAGGGATGAATTGGATCCAGGATGCCTTGAGGGAGAGGATGAGAAGTAGGAGGAGAGTGGATTGCAATGCTTGAATAAGTCAGGGTCAGCTGAGTGGTTTTTTAAAAAGGCGCACGGGCGTCGATTTGAAATCGGAATTCGAATGGCGAGATAGCTTGATAATTTATCCGCGAGGAGTGTTTAAAAGCTCGACAAGTTCCAAGTTGGTGTAACCTGCACTTAACCTCTGATGAAGACTTTTAAAAAAATAACTTGTCTATATTACAACAAAAGCGAAAACAAGTAAGCCGCAACGAGAACGCTAGAGAGCAAGTGCACGTGCACCGAGACGACCACCCCCAAGAAAAAAGCTCAACCCTTCATCCCTCCTCCTCCTCCTCCTCCTCCTGGCAAATTTCCTTCCCACCAAGTAAAGCTCTCCTTTGCAACATAATTTCGATCGGTCCCGCGAACTTGCGACGGCAACAGCAGCAGCACACAACTGCAAAAGTGGCGCGCCGCACAAAGCGCATCGTATGTGTGTTCGTCTCTCTTTCTCCCTTCTCTCTCTCTCTCTCTCAAGCGCTAAGACTATTGATTGCGCGCCGCCACTGGGGCCGCCGCGGATCGCGCCTCGCACGCGACTCACGGAAATCGCAGACTAGCTCGCACTACTCTGTGTGTGTATGTGTGTGTGTGTGAGTGTGTGTGGATATAGACGAAGAGAGAGAGAGAGAGAGAGAGAGAGAGAGAGAGAGAGAGAGAGAGAGAGAGAGAGAGAGAGAGAGAGAGAGCGAGGAAAAACGTGTTTGCCCACTAGGTTCCTCGGATTATGTGTACCAGCGTGTGCTCTCGTGCGTTTTGTTGCTGGCCCTGTTTCGATTTCCTTCCTTTCGTTTTTTTCTCTACTCACGTTTTGGATGTAGGAGACTGATTTAGTGAGAGATTTTGTGATTGATCTATCGAGTGAGCTTTTTTGGGAAATGTAACAGCGTGTGTTTTTGAATATGCATCGGATCTGCTTGTAGGATGATGTGGGTTAGGTATAGTGTTTCACTATACTCAACCTTACATTTTCAAAAAGCCTTAAAAATGCTTGTACACACAAAATAGAAAATGTCACTCTATAATCCACACTCTAATCTCAACAGCGATTGTCGTCGCCAATAGGTACCTTGTCAAGCGCACGCTGGTAACCGACTTACCGAAGTCTTAAAAACTAAGCGGCTTATATATGAAATTCTCACTCTATCAGCTGTGAAATCGTCCCCTCCTTCGGAAAAAATATTGTTCACTATATACTGCTACCTTAACACACGACCAGTGCAGTTTCTATTTCGATGTACTGGCCACGTATTTATAGGCGTGTCGCTTCTCGCAGTAGAAGCCGTTCGATTACTCGCCACATAAACAACATCTGCCGCGTGTATTCAATTGCTGCGCACTAGTCTACCGGCTATACGTATTACGAGATTAAATCAATGCCGAAGTTTACAATCGTTGCGGACGCACGCGCCTCCACTTGCTACTTGTTGAAGGGCTTTAAGCAGTTATACTCGTGCGATGAGAGACGTTTAAGTAGTTAGGAGGGGGACTTTCTTAAGTAGTAACATTCCGACTGTGGCCGGACGCTTTGGTTGTGTTTTGCATTGGGATTAACGGAGACTATCTGCTTTTGCTTGTTACAGATCAAATCTGACTGACGCGGAGCATACTATGATAATTCAGATATCAGATTGATTATAACCGCCGCTTCATGTATACGTAAGTATGACAGAAACGTTTTATTCGACTTTTTCCGCGTTTCTTGTTTCGTAATGGGATTTTTATGAGTTACGAGTACGGGAGTTTTTTTATATGCGCAATGTTGCTTTCTGCTGTGTAAACTGAGTTTATATTTACTCTCAACCGAAGAGTCGACCTAAAAGTAGCATTTAATTAAAAAAACATTCAGCTTAAATCTAACATCTTTTAATTTTCCACCCTCTATCAACTCGAGCAGCAGGTCGGACATGAAAAATCTTGGTTCGAGTTGTACGACGGGCCCCACTAAACCAGGCACTGCCTCACTGCGTTCGTCACTGGTCGTAGCCGCGAAGACGTTGAAGAAGGGCGTCGTAGTAGCTGATAAGAGGAGTCGCAGAAGCAGTATCAGCAACAACAACAGCAGCAGCAGCAGCAGCAGCAATAGCAGTGCTAGCATAGATATCAATAGCTCAAGATCGAATCAGCAGCAGAAGAGTAAAGGCCGCCGCGTAGGCGGCCGGCAAACGAGGCACAACGTTATTATTCATCATCATCAGCAGCAGCAGCAGCAGCAACAGCAACACCCATCCGTCCGGCAACCGCAGCAGTCACTAGCCTGGGCCGAGACGACGTCCAGTAGTACGTCGTTGTTGTCCTCGAGAGGGAACCTCTTCCTCGCAAGCATCAGACCGGGAAGCACGCTACAGCGCCGCCAGGACCGTATTCGCTCGACGCGAAACCCCAGCGATCGGCATTTCCGAAATTGTTAGCACCAATAGCAAGGTATGATTTTTCATTAAATTCTTTTTCATTTCTGATATAAATAGAACCATAAAAAACAGTATACAGATATACATACGAATAAATAGTGTTTCGTTCGCGGAATAAAAATGTAGGTTATAACGTATATACCTATATTCTTTTTTATAATCAAGTATATCAAGAGTCATGTGTCGCATAGAGAATATATATATAGACTCGGCTTATACTGTGCGGGGACGCGATGCTGTTTCTCACTTATAAGGCAGCTTTTATGTTTTCTATACAGATTCTCGTAAACGTACACAAGTTTATCACGCGCTCGTATATACCAATCCCTATAGCTTCGTGCAGTTTTATAAGTGGCTTATATGGACAGTTTGATAAAGACTGATATTACACGTTGCCGCAGTGAAGCTTTAAGAGAAACAGGCATTAATCTTGGCTTGTGTGTATGGAAAGACGTATAGAATGGAAATGCGACTCTGACGGTATACGTATCGATAGTTGACATGTGCGCTTTGAATTTTGGTGTAAACTTTTATTTCAAAGGGTGTCAAGCTGACGGAATATTATTTTCATAATTTTGGGTCGAACGGTTGATAAAACTTTGGGGCAATTTTTTATTCATTTCCGGAAGGGAGAAATTTTAAAGTTTTTTTTTTCCACATTCAAAGTCAAACAAAGCAATGAAAAAATATCTCAGTTTTTAATCTCGATAAACTTGGAATAGTTCCGAGATATCTGGAGGAAGTTCAAGGCTTCCTTTTACGTTCGTCGAGAGATCATCGCGCTAATAAGTAAGTAAGGCAAACGGCGTGAAAAGTTTTTTATTAATAAAGATCGTCGAGGGAATATTTATTCGTATGTATCCAGCAATGTACGACTCGTGATTGACCTATACTACTGAAAATAACAAGTTCTTTTTTCCAAAAAGCACACTAGCATTACACTTTTACAATAATCTGTCTGGTTCTCTCCAGGAAGGTTGCTTAGTTGTGTGCAGCCTAGACAATGTCCCAAGTTTCGTTCTCTATATCAGAGGAAGAGCGAAGTTTGTTCCGTCCGTTCACGCGGGAATCACTAGCAGCGATAGAGACTCGCATTGCCGAGGAACTTGCTAAGCAAAAAGAACTCGAGAAAAAAAGAGCTGAAAACGACGTAAGTACTAACGATCATTCCTCAAACCGATACCTATATACATACATTTTATCATTCGAATATATATATATATATATATATATATATACATACAGCGATTCAACGTATAAGAAGGATTTACTTTTATTTTTTTTTTATTATCCGTCGGCGTATAGGCTTGTGTAGGAATCCTAACGTTCATTTTTTCAGGTTTTCCGAGAGTCTCTAAAAATTATGTGTCGTACCACTTCATATCTATGTCTATGTTAGTGTGCATATGTGCGTGAATGTCTACGGAAGACACGACGCTCGCATACATTCTGTCAATATTCTATCGAAATTCAATCGTATGCGACAGTCGAATCTTCCACTATATATGGCAAGCGAAACCGTTTAATCTTGTCAGTGTGTATATGTAGTACATCGCAACGATACCCTCAATGTCGCTGTATGTGGCAAACAACACGACGTTTCACCCAAAAAAAAGCAAAACGTATATATTATACAACACAGCAGCACGTACACGTGTGTTTTGTGTTGAAAAAAGAGGTGTATATGTGTTAGCGTGTGTATGTGAAAATCTGCGTATTACGTATAGAGAAAAAAAAAACAGCCAGCCGAGTACAACCGCGCGCGCAACTGTAACGCACGCGGTGGAGAACTGCAATGCGGGTTCGTTTGAAGAGAGAGAGAGAGAGAGAGAGAGAGAGAGAGAGAGTATATACGCGAGGAGGGCGCTCGTGCATACTGCACTACCGGAGTAAGAGAGAGATGTGTGTATACGTGTATATATATATATATATATATATATATAAAGCTCTCTCTCTCTCTCTCTCACTCGTGCATTCAGGAAAATTAGACTAAGAAGAAGTTCGCGCGCGGTGATTTCGAAACTTTTGTTCCGCGTCTTTTTAGACGAGTGAGGGAGAGAGAGAGAGGGGGATACGCTGCAGTATAGCGGATGCACTAATGAAAAAGTCGTTTGCTGCCGCTGGCTCGGTTAAAGATGTCGTTGCGAGATTTACTTCTTTTTTTCTGCGCGTTTGTTTGCGGAAAGAGAAGAGGCATACACTCGGCTTTTTAACTCTTGCAGTATATATTCTGGTCTATATGAGGCTATCTCTCTTTGTTTACGCGCGTTGATGTTTGCTGCTGTTTGTGTGTGTGTGTGTTTTTTTGTTACTGTTGCGGTGTAATCGTTAAATTTTATATAATAATTTGTGATGTTGAAAGAGAATTTTAAGACACCTTCAAGTGGTACCATTCGCGTCTCACGCCAAAATCGACCTCTCAATTTGCGCGCAAGAAACAACCGCGACAATTCAAAAACTTCGACGATAAAGTGTCCCGAATTGCAAGTCTCATTTCATTAATTAACGCAGAGTCAATAAATTTTCCAAACCACTTGAAGCGTTCTGTAAATTAGACCAACCTCCTCTCTCTTTCTCTCTCTCTCTCTCTCTACCTGCGAAGCTCTCGCGCCTGCGCAGTTCCAATGTCTGCACAGCTATATAGCTCATGAAAGCTCGCGTTGACGCAGCCGCGTCGACTCCTTTAATCTTACTTGGGTATCCCTCCCGCGTGTGCAGCTTCTCCTCGTGTATCTTATGCGTATTATTATCTCTCCTCATTCATCGCGTGTATACACATATATATAAACACACACACCTAGTCTTATACATCGGTGTGTGCGCTCGCGCGACGTTTTAACTTTGTATACATGTATGATATGATAACATATTATATACGCGACTATATACTGTGTAGGGCTCTCTCTCTATATATATACGACCTACGCACATTTTGCCCGAAAGGCTGAATAATGCAAAGACGCCTGACTACTTTGATTATACGTTATTTGTGTCTGCGCACTTGATTGGACATAACTCGTCGTTCTTTACATTTTCATCCTTTGCGAGCAGATAATAATTATATGTCGAGTTTTATTTGTATCTTTTTTTCCTTTCATTTTTTTTTTTTGGTCTTAGTGTAAATATTTGCGCAGGTTTCGTTGTTTGTGTATACAGTTGAATATATAGCTCGTTTTGTTTGGTATTTTTTTAAACTATCAACTTATTTTGGTGTGGTCTTTCACTGCAGTTTGAGTTTTTGTATACTGTCTTTGACACATCTATCGTATGTCATACGTAAAACTCATCGATCATCTCATATGGATCATCGTACATCATGTAGGATTATTTAGACAGTGATGTATTTTTTTTTTACTTTTAATGTAGCGCTATATGTAAGTCGTAGTCGTAAATCGAAACACATATGATCGAAGAAGAAAAATTAATTTTTTTTCTTTTACAAATTTATCAAAATACAGATTTATAATTTGTAACATTTGTTTGATCATAATATTCAACATGAAACCATAATATAACGATGCTCACCGATACAAGTTGTATAGATGACAATGTCTATAATAGATATCACGTTATCGCTGTACAGCACGCGCGACGGGGCAAATTTCACGAAGAAATCAAATCCGATCATCTCGTTTAATGTATATCTATAAATACACAAAAACAACTCTCCTTCGACTTTATATTATACATACTACTCTAGTGTGTGTCGCTCTAAACACTATATTGTGCAACGATCTCTTGTGCGATCTCTATTTAACTGAACGTGTGTGTGTGTAGTTACATAAATATATTATAACGTGCCTTTTGCGCTATATTATCGATGTAGAACTTCCATTGATGTGTCTCTTCTATTCTGTCTGTACAAAATGTATCTATGACAACAAAGTTGGTGCATTGCAACGGGGGTTTCTCTTCTCCGCATCGAGGCTGTTCGAATTTACAACCTGAATGTGTCGTCGTTACGATTTTTACGTGACTTCCACGTAAAGTAATAGAGCAGACAAGAGAAGCCCTCGTTCGAGATATACAAAAGTATTGCTCTAGTAAAACTTAGAAATCATCGATGCTGCGACGAAAAAAATTTACTTTTTTTTTTCATCTTTTTATATATCTACTGAATTTATATTTGAAATTTTTTTTTTCAAGTCATTTATATAAAACTATACTCATCCTTCGACTGCTCCGTTATTATATTTTTTATGCTAAAATACCACTCTTCTGCCTCTGTGTGTTTTCTGTATTTTATGTAACGACTTTTTTCTCCATTTCTCCAATTGCAGACGGGTTATGGACGGAAGAAAAAGAAAAAAGAAGTAAGATGTTGCGCCACGTGTGTGCTAAGTAACAAAAAACTGCTAGTCCATATAAAATGAGAAAGAGAACGTCACGCTTTTCTTTTTTGACTTCATGCTACTGTGCATCTTATATATACGCTATATATATATATATATATCTTTACTTTTTTGTATACCTATACATGCGCAGCTTAATAAACGCGAGCTAATTAGCGACCACTACAATGTATTAGCTCGATTCTACTTCGCTGTCTCTGCTAACTGTATTTTGTTTTTTTTTTCATCTCATGCGTTGTACTTGATAGATCTGTGATTAAACTTTTCTCTTCGTCCTTTTCTCGCTTTGATAGAATTAACGTCAAGAGAAATGATTCGACCTTGTGCAAAAATCGGGGAAAATCAATTTCGCTAAAGTAATCGAGTTCTGCATACATTGCTGGTGGACCTAAAACATGCTGGAAACACTTTAAAGCTGATGCACTTCTATATACTGTTGATCGCTAAAGGCTAATAATAATGAGAAAAAAAAAACTCTGCGTAGCTTGTTGCTTTTTAGTATGCGGCTTGAAGCTTTGAGATTATGGCGTGTGCGACGTAAATATATAATATGCGCTTCTCTCTCTCTGTATACCTGTATCTTATTCTCTCTTCTATTTTTATTTTTCTATACTCTTTCTCTGTATACTATCCTCTATATACTCTGATGTAAAACTGGAATGCTATATACACCTATGGCCAATTTAACGTAGTATACCATCGCGATACTATATCCCAATCGTCCGATAAACATTATTATTTATTATTCACCCATCTTTCGCCTCTTTTTATTTTTTATTACCTTTTTTTCTCTCTCTCTCTATCTCTCTCCCCAGTCTCTACTATCCCTCTATACTGCTTTCCCAAGGTAATCTCTAACACACACGCAAACGTTGTACACGAACTATAATATCGCATATTTATTATAGAAAATAGAGAGTTGAGAGAGGTATATACGTGTGAACGTATATATTTTAGCACGCACGTAATGAAAGTAGTGTCGGCAACAACAAAGACAACCTTTTTTTAATGAAATGAAGAAGAATAAGAGCGATGATTCTTCGTTTCAGCTTTATAATACCAGATAACTAGATGAATTAGATAGTGGATTTATTGTATTTTATCTATATATATATATGATTATTAGAGTAGTCGAGTGTTTTTTTTGACAGACAACAGAAAATAGTAAATGATGGAAAATATATCCATATTATACGAACACGACACACCCACACGAGAATATATATCGATACATGTTGCCTCATTATATTGACACTTGTACGTATATACTTACACACGTGTGCGCGTGAACCCGAGCATCGTATGTCGCGTGGGTTGAATTCCGGTTCAACGGTTTTTCATTCGGAACAAATATGACTTTATTTCTAATGCGTATTTTCTCATGATTATGCGTCTGTACGAGATAGAGTATATAGTTTCTTTTTTGCTCACACGTATTATTATATCGCAAACAGTTTTGTAAAAACTGCTGCACTTTGTCGCTATACAAATTAACACTACAGCATAAACACTTTTTGGCACACGTTTCTTCAATTTTTCTAATACTAATTTTAGATGATTTACTATTTTGGACTTTGGCTTATTTCGAAATTATACTTTTTTTATCTTTCAAATTATTTGCGTTCTTTTTGATACTACAATCTCAATACAAATAAATTTCAATACACTATATAATACTCTATAATTTTTTCAATTATTTTTACACAAGTTTTTCTTAATGAGTTACAATTACTAACTTACACGCATAATATAGTAATGTAATGATTACACTTTGTAATACTAACACGCCTATAAGCGAATTTTTTATGACTTCTGTAAAGTTGACATTTTTTAATAACACGCATAATTTGATTATTCGACTTTTGTAAGATCTACACTACTAATATACTTATTATTATATTAAGGCGATAAAATTACACTCACTTTTTACGCATTTGTTCCGAATTTTTTAAAAGGCGCTTCAAACAGATCTTTATAGAAGAAAAAACAAAGAGTTAATTAGCGCTCTAGAAAAGAAAGAAAAAATGACATCTGACTGGAGCGCCTTGGTGAATTATTTAATTGACACTGCTCACGCAGCTGCATCGTGGAAGATCTTAGGTTTAGTCATAGATTTAATTACGTTATATTTAAAAAAAAAAAGGGCGAGGAGCCATTTAAATAACAGAATTGAGTTCGAGGTTCGTCATCGAACCGAGCAGTAGCCCCTAAAGCATGAAAAATCGTTAAGGATTTTTAGTACACTGAAAAATAATACGTTTAGTATTTTTAAAACATGAAGTTACATTTTTTTCCATACAGCATTTTTTTCTTACAAGAGATTTTTCATGCTTCCCTTAGTAGTTGACACCAGTTTTGTTTTCCCAAGTGCAATTTTCACATCGAGCAGATTCGAACATACAAGTATTTACTTTTCTGAACATTATTTTGGATTTTTTATAATTTTAAATCTTGAACACGTGTATGATCAAATACTTAAAGATAATTGTAATTATTTTTCAAGGACAGACTCATTTACTCAGAAAAGTAAAAATTGCCGTAATCAAGTAGTAAAGATTTTTACAATTACTAAAATTAGTACTTTTCTCGCATAATATATAGTCAACCTAATTTTTCATGTAAATAAACATGCATAGAGAGTAAAGTATCGAAAAGCTTACATAGTCAAATAGATTTGAGGCCTTCATAGTTACCTTAGCAAAACAGAACCCGTAACTCTAACCTCAAAAAAAGTATAACCTCCCAGTATTTACTTATTATAATACCTATTGAAAATAGTATACTACATATAGCGATAATAATAAAACAACTTTCGAATCTGCTGGATCTCGATTGCCCGCACGTAGGGGTACGTGCCTGTGTGTGGTGCACATTGAGTGTCACTAAATATATCGCGAAAGCATATAATATATGTTCCGTGGGCTACTGCTAAGGAACAATAAATAATCTAACAACAAAAGCAAATAGCGAGCTAAGCCCGGCTCCTCGCGTCACCATTTATACACAGACCTCTGTATCTGTTCTAATTTCCCCTCGTTGTTATTCTCCACGATATGTTTTTGCTTACCTTCTTACGTATCTCCACAGATTCGATATGACGACGAAGATGAGGATGAGGGTCCACAGCCGGATCCGATGTTCGAACAAGGAGCGCCCATTCCGGTCCGACTGCACAACGAATTTCCCCCTGAGCTGGCCTCCGTACCTCTTGAAGATATTGATACTTTCTACCATAATCAAAGGGTGAGTTCTTTGTTTTAATTAGGAATTGCCTACTGTTATAGGTTAGGTTAGGTTGGACTCGATGCATCTGCGGCTTACAAACACCAGTTTTCTATATCTGTTGTTTAGATTGAAAGCCTCGCGAGTTAATTAGAGCTAGCTTTTGTTTGGATGATAAACACTGAGAGGATATCAGAGCATTGTAATGCAATGGCGAACGTAATTAAAGCCTTACCTAAACTCCATTTGTTTAAAGAAAGGAAAAACATTTTTAAAGTAGAAGCATCAAAAGTAAACTCAGTCTGCAATTGCGGACAGATGCCCTTCTGCCATGCGTGCAGTAGGTCTATTGTAGGGAATCAGCTGTTTGTCGCATGTGCTATACCAATCTGTATTCCCACAGTTCCTATTGTTGTTCATGCAGCTTTCAAGGTCAACGAGCAGGCTATTCCGAAAAGCTCCGATCCCTTTCTGTACTTACCGGATGATGATATTTCACATATGCATGAGTCCGGTATACTATTTTTCGACTCGTAGCAAAGAGTTTGAGAAAATCGATTATTGAATTTAAGTCCGAACTTATTAACCAAATGAGTTGGTCGATGCAGAGTATTTTTGTGAAATTTTGAAAACGATGAAGATGAAGGTCTGTAATTGATTGATTTGTTATTGTTTCAGACATTTGTGGTCATTAGCAAGGGCAAGGACATATTTAGGTTCTCCGCGACGGATGCCCTGTGGATCCTTGATCCCTTTAATCCAATCCGGCGGGTGGCCATCTACATATTGGTCCATCCCCTTTTCTCTCTCTTCATCATCACCACAATTTTGGTTAACTGCATACTCATGATCATGCCCACGACGCCCACCATCGAATCCACCGAGTAAGTATTATTTCATATATCTGTGTCTTAACAATTTTTTCATATATAAGATCGTGTAATATCGAGGACGGATCGAAGAAAAGAAACAAACACGAAAGAAGAATTTGCACGTATATCGAAAGAATCGCCGATATGCGGGATACATTCGTACATACATACGAGCGAATCTAAAATACATTCACGTATTCGTATGGGAGGATGATATGAAAGGGTCGTCTGTAAGCCGGATGTTTTTCTGATTCTAGAGTCATATTTACGGGCATCTACACATTTGAGTCCGCCGTTAAGGTGATGGCGAGGGGTTTCATTCTGCAGCCTTTTACCTATCTTAGAGATGCATGGAATTGGCTCGACTTCGTAGTTATAGCTTTAGCGTGAGTAGTTACAAATATATTTATATTATGATAACGTATATATTATATATCCTTATATAAGCATATAAGAATACCATTCATCGTCGAACTTGAGTACTATATACTATATATAAATAATGAGACTTTGTAAATCGTAATGATAATAATACCATGTATCTTTAACCAATTATCTGATCATCTTTTGCCGACTGAAATGAAACGAACACATCTACATTTGTATAAACTACTCTTTATCAATCACGTGCACATAGGCGAAAACTATATACTGATTATAAATAATTAATTATCATAAAGCACACAATATCGTAATCATCGTTCATTATAATACTGTCTAATGATAATTTTACGACTAGACTGACGCAGCCCCCCGCATATATTATAGCGTTGTTCGGATCAAGGAACACACTGTACACACTCTCTCGAGATCAGAGTGTATGATATGAACAAATATTATATACTTGTCTTATTAAATGTGAAACATTACATATTATATATCTGTCATTAGTTAGATCGACGGAGTTTATTATTCTGTTCATTTTTTTTTTTATGCCACTTATGACGAAACGTTCAGTTGCAGCTTTGAGATATAATACATAATAATATAGAGACAGATCTCTTAGAGAATTCAATAATAATATACGTGTGTAGTTTATAGTAGTGTGAAAACGTAGAAGCGGGCAATATTTGTATAGCATATACACCATTAGAATATAACTTAAATTATAATAAAAAAGAAAAAATCAGTCGAATAGCGATCAAAATTAGATTAGTTTGTTCGCCTCTGCAGGTATATCCTCGGCAGGTATATACTACTCTGTACGGAATCACAAGTAATTGACATTTTTGCGCGGTCCTTTAGTGAGTGTGCGCGGCGTTTGCGGGGCGAAGTTCGTGCCGGCGGCGAATATAGATCAATAACTCGCCGATTATACGCTAGCATCGGCTATTTTTTCTCCCTCTCTTACCGGCTCTCGCGATACTCCTCCGCCCTATCTATTTTTAAATGATTTCCTTATCTACTGGCGTACATGGCCGGAGAGATAATGCGATTAAATCGGTTCCAAGTGATTCATTAACTTTTCATCAGTTTTTACCTCGCTTGAGAGCCTCTTCGCGTATACGCCGTGCCTATAGCCGTGATTTCTAAATTTAACACCGGTGGCCAAGTGGGACGTTTGCATGATTACGTTTTATTCTTTCGTTGTTGTTTCGAGGATACGTTGACAGTCGAAATTTAAGTACCGATCTGATATAGTTTAATGATTTGGATTACACGAAGAAGAAACCTGATAGTAATCGCGAAAACGAAACAGTTTTGGACTGGTCTTTCCAATTTTAAGAGCGCTCTCTCCGTGTTTCTGGGCAGCGATTATAGGTGACGTATAGGTACTTTTCCATTCCCATTGTCAAAGTTAGCGCGCCCCTGGTGGAAATTCAAAATAGTTTTTTAGAAGGAATTGGCCATTTTCACTATGTACTGGGTAGGAGCTGGATATTTTCGCTACCCAGTTATATTACAATAATAAAACGCTTTTTCTAACAGTTTTCGGCTAATAGTTTTAGTAATACCTCATTTATGGGCATTTTCTGGCGATGCTTTGTATACATTTGATGTGACATAACCCAATAATTTCGACACGAAATGGCTGGCTAGTTCTAGAGTATAAAAGAGCTAGGAAAAATGTTTTCGAAAAAAAATTTGGAAAAACGAGAAAATCGCATATATCGTATTAATTAATAATTCATAAAGTGATCTTGATTTGTTACTGTTTTTGAATTTACTGTATACCATAAACTATGAAATTAATTCAATCATTTTGAGGTTATGCATTCCAGGCTAAATACTCAAAAACTGTTAGAAAAAGCGTTTTATAATTACCTGATTTATAGTAATTTTTCCTGGCCAATTTTCTGGTTTCAAGACCATTTATAATATTTGAATTTCTGCCAGGGGCGGAATGTATATCTTATATGACAGAACAGCCTTGTTGGACCTGCTTATTGAGCCGCTCATGCTATAACCGCCTGAGTCTTTACTTCTATTAAATAAGTGGAAATTTTTTGAATTGTTAACATGCACGGTGCTCAATTTAATTGCGAGGAAACTTCGCCCAAAACGTGAGCGCGCGCGACGAATAAGTAGTACGAGACAGTGTACAGTCAGCCGACTAAGAGACGCTCTACTCCAGCGCGCGGTTAATCAAGTTAATTGTCACCTCATCATAGCCTTGAATATCGATCATGCGATCTTACAATTTAGTTCACGATAGACCATCATACTCATTTACAGTATTTCAGACAGAGTATTTATTATTATGACCGTCGTAAAGTATTCCTAGAATAGTTCAGAAACAGTATATAAATTAAAGACGTAAGAGTCCATGCCTGTACGTCGTTCGACTGTATTTACATTTGAATGAATTGTATTTCATTTACTTCGAGGTACTTTACTTTTTGACTCTTGTAAAAGTTTATCGATCACGAGATATACTAGTTAGAACGTCATCGTGATTAAATAAATTTTTGCTCTCCTCGACTGTTGACTCTGAATTTGCATCGAAGAGGTAATAGCTTCGAGACTCTAAATCGAATACAAACTTTAAAATGTAAACGAAGACGTACGTGGGTGTGGACACAACGTTGTAGTATAGAGTTCTATTTATATATCATAGATAACTTAAGAAAAGTTAATAGATACACTTTATATATATATATAATTATATTACATTTGAGAGTTCGAGTAATTATTTAATTCTCTTACTACATATTTATCGTCGAGTTGCATGAAGTACTAGTTCTTATATATCCCATTTATATCACCAATGACAAAAACCAATTTATTATACGACTACCATTTGATCTACATATAAACATATTTTTGATTTTTCAATATTTATATATTAAGCATTATATTGATATACATAGGAATTAGTTGATAGTAGCGAAAGTAATAACTTATATCGTGTTTGACACGTGTTTTTTTTAAGACTTGCCTAATAATACTACTTTTTGATTTTTGTTCACTTGTCCTTTGTCCCGTCTTTTTTTGAAAAAAAAAAAAAATTTTGATCCCCTTGTCTCCTCTTTGACCACTGTAATGTGTGTGTGATGTTCGGGTGTATTGCAGTTATGTGACGATGGGAATAGATCTAGGCAACCTTGCCGCTCTCAGGACATTTCGAGTCCTCCGAGCCTTGAAGACTGTCGCTATTGTACCAGGTATGCTTTAGAAATTAGAAAATAACGAAAAAGCGAGAAGTACTTGATCCTTTGGACATTTTTAATTTGGAAAATAAAATATAATAATCCCATATATCTTTGCAGGTGATCAAAGCATCAAGTAATTCTTGAGTAGTGGCATAGTTATAGACTTTTGCCGTTTATATATTTATCAGTGTCTTTATTATACTTTAACTAAGTTTTATTTTGGTTTTATCTTTTCTAAGTAACTTGTACATTTATTTTGCACAGTTTTTATATGTATACACATAGCTCAAACATATCATAAAATAACGATGAGTTTATACCTTGAGATTAATAGGAATTTTAATATATAATTCACTGTGGTAAAATATTTAAAAGTGGATAAAAGCGCTTTGGAGGTTTGTATACTACCCGTTCGAAGAGACAATTTTTTTCTATAACATTTCTTGATATTAAGTGCATTTTGTTGCAATGACGATGCATTGACTTCCTGTACGCTTTTATAGTAGTGAATCAAAATTCAATGAAAAAGAATCCTTTGAAATTGAATAAAGGAAAATTCGATTTTATCGCGCGTTCTATTGAATTGGAGCATTTCTATTTCGAGCCTGATATCAAAGTGTGCTTGATATGGACGCGGGAAAATTTCAATTAATTAATCATTTATTGACACACATAAATATATACTTATCAAAAATAGTACCGATAATACTCAAATCTATAAACATATTATAGAATAAATCTGACAATTAAATGAAAAATAAATTTGGCATCTCTTGAGTTATACACTTAAAGCAACACGGAACGACTACCTCGAGGAAGTGTCTGATGTACATCAAATATCACTGATATCCACCCACTTCCTGTTATCCTAATAATAATATAACGCAACAATATCATCAGCAGCAGCTCACCATCTCTATTCCAATCTGTTTAAGGTCTTAAAACTATTGTCGGTGCTGTGATAGAGTCAGTGAAAAATCTACGCGATGTGATAATCCTAACAATGTTCTCCCTCTCTGTCTTTGCGCTGATGGGCCTTCAGATTTACATGGGGGTGTTGACGCAAAAGTGTATAAAGAATTTTCCCGAAGACGGATCGTGGGGCAATCTCACTCACGAGAACTGGGAGAGATTTGTTAGTAACGATAGTGAGTAGCCAACTGAATTGACGCGAGTGATAAAAGACAATAATCTTTGACTCATCCCATGATGCTAATACGTAAATTTGTCTATTCTTCAGCAAATTGGTATGGACAGGACGAGGCGGGAAACTATCCATTATGCGGGAATTCATCCGGAGCTGGGTGAGACATCCACTCTCTATTGTTATACTATTGTCAATTGAGTATAGAGTGATCGTTAAATGCAATTTATGCATCTTCGTGATTCTAGGCAATGTCCACCTGGCTACACGTGTTTACAAGGTTACGGAGAAAATCCGAACTACGGCTACACGAGCTTCGACACATTTGGCTGGGCTTTGCTTTCCGCCTTTCGTTTGATGACCCAGGACTACTGGGAAAATCTTTATCAGCTGGTACTGAGATCAGCGGGCCCGTGGCACATGTTGTTCTTCATCGTTATTATTTTTCTCGGTTCGTTCTATCTCGTGAACTTGATCCTCGCCATTGTCGCGATGTCGTACGACGAGTTACAGAAGAAAGCTGAAGAGGAAGAACTCGCCGAAGAACTGGCGATAAAGGTAAGTTGTCGATAAAACAGATTATCGATAAATCAGTACAACAAAACGAGTTTACAAATTTTTTTCTTTACCCACAGGAAGCAGAAGAAGCGGCTCTGGCGAAGGAAAACAAGTTGGCGGCTCGGGCGGAAGCGGAAGCGGAAGCTCGTGAGGCAGCCGCAGCCGCGGCAGCTGGTGAGATCGTCAAGTCGCCTTCGGATTTCTCCTGTCACAGCTACGAGCTGTTCGTCAACCAGGAGAAAGGCAACGACGACAACAATAAAGAGCGCATGAGCATAAGATCGGTCGAATCGATTAGCGAGCACAGGGTCAAGATATCGAGCAATAATCACAACGTCACCTCCTCCACTACTACCAAAGTCCGCAAAGTTAGCACTGTAAGTTGACGATTTTTCATTTGACATTTTGTCTATCACTTGATCGTTCTTTGGTACAATGATGTTTAGTGTGTTGCGTATATCATTGGGTAGGATGATTGAAGATGTTTGCGTGTTATCAGTGTTGGCTTGGTGTTTTTATTCATTTTGATGACGTAGGAGATCCAGTTTCGAATTGATATTTAGTTGCACCTTCGATAGGGTTAGCAGTAGAACCAGCTGTGCCGTAAGCTTGCAAATAGTAGAAAAATATTTTCACTCCGAAATTCCATATAGGTAATTTTCTTTATCTCACGGTCACGAAATGTCATCTCATTAAAAAGCGATAAATTCTCCAATCATGCGAAAATAAAAGCAAATTACCGCGTATCCTTATTGCCTGTCGTACACTCTCATTACAAACCAAAATAGTCGCGCATTACAGCAATCGATTTTACCAAACACAAAACTCTTATTCCTATATACATTTTCGCCTTGTCTCTTCCAGAAAATTTTCATTTCCTCTCTTTACACACAGACACACACACAAACCCGTTCCTCTACTAGATTCATTACCCCTAACGTCGCCAGGCTCTCCAAGAAACAGCTCCACAGTTTGAGAGTTCAGCCCTGGAAAGAGAAAAAAAGAAAACAAAATAACCTCGTCGTTGATGAAAATTTGCTCTCTTCGTACATCCCCTTTTCCCGTAGAAAAAAAAGACCTTCCACATTAAATCCCAGCACACTGCAAGGATACATTTCTTCCAATGCTTTCATAGATGCTCGCTTTAATTAAGCTCGATCCCCTTCTCTCTCCTCAAACATCTCCCACAATTTTCCTTCCCCAAAGAATCCTCCAACTCTCCCATCATTTCGGTAAAATTAATTCCGAATCCACGCAGCTTTATCACACGATCTTGGCGTCAACGTTAATTCGAACATAGAATTCAAGACGCACTTTTGTATATGTATATAATAACGGCTGCAGTATAGTGGCGCATGTTTTTACAACGGCGGCACGGGTTTAGGTAAATTAGCCGTGGCTACTATACCGCCGCGTAATTGTAGCACTGTGCGGCACACAGAGAGCAGACCACCACTGCCGCAGCGCAGCACAGTACCCACACGTCGATCGATCGCTACACTGCGCTGCTATACTGCTATACTGGCTCGTGCACTGGCTCTCAGCTTTCCTATATCTTTTCGCGCGTTTTCGTTTCGTTTCTTGACGAGGAAAGCTTTTGCGGATTGTGTCGATATGATGTTTGTTTGTAGAGATAGGTGTTGAATTGTTGATGTTTGCATTCGAATAATTTCGGAGAATATTCATGGATTTGTAGAGAAATGAAATGGAGAAATAAAACATAACGATAAGTCTTGCGGTTATTTTCAGGGAATATTAATTGTATGTATACGGCGCTCGCTCGCGCGCGGACTATAGTGTGCGTTTAATTGAAATGAATCCTTGCAGCTCATTATGCTGTTGTAATTTGCTCTCGGCTACCATAACTCAGGGGAGAGAGAGAGAGAGAACGCGTCGCATATTCAAGCCGTGATTTTAAGGACGCCGACGAGTGGTTACGTAAATTATGCAAGCGGAAAAATCTGGTTATGAAGCTTCGATCGTCGGCGGTGATGTAGTTTAATTTAAGATCGAGCGGGTATTTTCAGACTCGAGATATATATACGAGTGCATGTGACGTAAGATCCGAACTTAATTCGAATGTGAATATGGGATTGAATATTTCTATGTTTTTTGTTTGCAAAATAATATATAGTGTAGAAAGTGTCGTTGTCGTAGTTATGAGTAGATACGCCCAGTCATCGGTCAGACGAACGAGACTATTGCTTAGAGAGAAACAAACTTTGGATTATGATAATCGAAAAGTCTCTCCGGGCATTATCCGGAGAAGTATGCTTGAAACTTTTCCGTATAAAGTGATTATTCTTGTTATTATAACGTGGGTGTAATATATAAATACATTACAGCCACCGAAACTTTTGCAATTATTTTCTTAACTCTTTTCCGGGGTATAAACTTTTTCCGATTGCTGCGTAAGTGAGATGCCTGAATTCGTTAGTGTCGAAAATAATAATTCTTGCTTGAAATGGCATCGTCGCGTAAATTAGTAGTAATTCAATGTAAAACGTAGAGCATAATATGTACGTTGGCATGTCTCAGCTGCGATAGAGTAAAAAGCAAGTTTGCGTAGAAAAAAAAAACAAGAGAAGAAAAAAAGTATCGCCAAAAATGCTTGCATGCAGTGAATTTGTGCTCTGTACTACTTATATTGGAGGCAACGTTAAGAAAACTTGTCATAGTATACAAAGTAATAAAAACTTGTACATCCTTCTTTCTCTCTCTAACTTTGCTGCTGTACTCGAGCAATATGTATACTTTCTTGTTTTCCTCTCTAACGTATCTCAACTTTGAATATGCAAGATGTGTATCAGTATCTTCTTATATATATTATACGTGTGTATTACATAATTATACACTTCTTCGTCACACGTTGAAAGTACTTGTGTAATGCTTTTGCCAGAGATTATATATTATTATATCGTTATATGTCATGTCTGTATATTATCGTTGATTGTTTTGATTTGAACGAAAAAAAAAAAATACAGCAAGATATCTTGTAAATTGCCAGAAAGAGTTTTACATTGTAGAATGAACCGGTAGGAGATGTCGTTTTTTCTTGTCTTTTTTTTTCCTAAGGTCGCTCGCGCCGGTAATGGCCAGTTTACTTATGCCTACCAGGAAAGCCTGAAAGAGGTACGTGGATTAAATTGGCTGTCTCTCTCAGCGACTTATTACGTTACACGGTCCTGCCGTATGTACAAAACAACAAAGATACTTTTTCACGAAACTTCAGATGGTCGTAAGCTATGCCCGACAATCTTTACTTTTAAATCTGTTAACTTAAGTCGAGGAAAGTGAGACAACTTTTATTGATTCGGGTTGTAGAATGTTTTGTTTATAGGCTAACCTTTGCTCTACTCTTTTGAAGTTATATTTCTAAGAGTCGATTAAGTAAGGATTGATCGATGCTACAACCACCAAGATAGAAAATTATTTTCGTATCAGCTTATGCAGGCTGGATATTTAAGTAATTTTCTATGAATTATTGACTAATTTTTTAAGAAAGTTGAACTCCATAAAAGAATTCAAAACGTAATATATGTTACACAAGACGTTAATTAACGATGCGTTACAAAGGAAAACAGAAGAAAATAATGAAAAATCAATATTTCAAAATAGGATTAAAAGAGAGTTAGTTCAAGAGTCACAGTGTAAATGGATCACTCGTGTGTATTGACTTGACAATCTTCGCAGAAATTTCATACTCGAATAGTTGAACTGAAAATTTCTTTCATTTTGTTAGTTGCGTGACATTTTTCTACTTGTTTATCAATGATTTATTCAACTTTCCTGTCCTGATAAGGTGGGATACGAGCACTACGTCATCGTTCTATTCCACCTTTTCAGAAACACTTGTTTACTTCTCCAATAACACACTACTTCCTTTTCGTGAGAATCCTGTGAATGAATTTATTTTGTCGCTCACTAGTGAGTAGTTCACTCATTGCACACGTCATGGCTTTTGTTCTATATAGCGCGGTTCATCATTCATTCACGACAAAATAAATGCCTGTAATACAGCAATGATGATTTCTCAAAAATTCTCACGAAAATATGCATACTTCTCTATCCTATCTTCTTCCAAACGCGAGAAGAACATTCTATGAATCAAAATCATTTAATCAAGCTCACTCGACTGCTCTTCTCGCCTCGATATAATCTAAAATAGCACCACTTTTACAACAACAACAAACAAAATCTAAACTGCACCTGAATAATCAAAAAGAAAAAAAACAAAATCCACAGAGAGTAAACGGGTGTCCCAAGAGCACGTACTGTTCGCAGGCGAGCTTGAGTCTGCCTGGCTCCCCGTTCAATCCCCGTCGTGGAAGCCGAGGTAGTCATCAGTTCACGATAAGAAATGGTCGAGGTCGATTTGCCGGGCCTCCAGGCTCGGATCGTAAGCCTCTGGTACTGTCGACGTACCTGGACGCCCAGGAACATCTACCCTACGCGGACGACTCGAACGCCGTGACGCCGATGTCCGAGGAAAACGGTGCCATCGTCGTTGCTGGCTACTACGCGAGCCTCGGCTCCCGGCACTCGTCCTATACGTCCCATGCCTCGAGGTTGTCATACACGTCACATGGTGACCTCCTCGGTAATGTCACCAAGGAGAGCAGGCTGCGCAGCAGGTCCGCGAGGCCACCCTCCGCTAACGGGAACCATGTCACCGAGAACCTACAGAAGCATCATTACGTTAGTGTAACGATTTTTTATTATAGAATTTGTGTGTGCATGATGTAGTTGACGCGTTTGCGTTACCGCAGGAGTAACGTGTGTTTGTTTTTTGGTGGTTTTTAGGAAGGCGATACGGACGATTCCTTCAGCAAGAAACAGCAGGATAATCCGTTTATTGAGGAACCCTCGCAACAACACGCGGTCGTCGACATGAAAGGTGTGTTCTACGATCACGAATATATAGCTTGAAGGATTTATAGGGTATAGCGTGAGACTAATTAAATTTTTTTCTCTGCTAACGTAGATGTTATGGTGTTGAACGACATCATCGCACAAGCTGCTGGTCGGCAAAGTGGAGCATCGGAACAAGGAGGTAAATTTAATCCTTTCCATTCACACGATATAACCAAATTAATTTTACGACAATTTTTAACTGCACATACACGACACACAGACCCACAACTTTTCATGTTTTACTGTATATCGTATACGAGTTTATATTTGAGAATCGACTTCGTTTGATTGGTCATCATATAGCATAAATATTATAGATTATTCTTCTTTATTTATATTTTTTTTATTTTTGACCTCATGTTTGTAAATTTTACACAACGTAACGAAGAATAATTAATTTTTTTTTTATTTAATTTTTATTGTTTGTGAAGTTGTATACCATAACACTATAGTTATAAGCATATGAGTTGACATACTTATATACTAGTTGAAATTTAAGAGAGTGGTATCATGAAGTATTTTTTTCTTTTTTTTTATTAAAAGAGTATAATTAATAAAGTATTTTTTCGTATGTTTGTATACTTATTAAAAACTAGCATAGAACTGTGTGGTAGAATAGAGTTATATATTTAAAGGAAAAAAGCATCATCGTCATCATCTACTCATGCAATAACGATTTTTTTTTCTATTATATTATCCATTTTTATTCATACTAATCGATACTAATCCATCAGTTTTGTATAACAAACTCATCTGAAATATGTCATGACTGAACAAGCAACTCTTCAAGCTCGCAAGAAGATGGCACTTGAATAGTTTCGCTTTATGGTGTTATAGTGCGCATATATGTGTGTGTCTATCCGTAATACAAGCGTTTTGTAAACGTGGGTGGTTTGATTTTTTTGGGGAAATCGAGTTTTTTCTCTGTGTGATGCGATTTTTTTTTTGCTCTCATCGTTATTGCCTCTATCTCTATCTCGCCATAAGAATTCGTTGATTCATTCCTCGTAAGTCATCTATGTACATACTGAAGACATATCATTCATCAGATACATTGTTACTGTCTCATTTTGCTAGTGAATAATTTTCATTTTGTTTTTTTTTTAGTTTTTTTCATGCATTATATATCTTTATTTTGCAATTTGCGCGGTATTGTGCGTTGTTGATGTTATGGAATTTTCTTTTGTATCAGATAGCATGGCACGTCAGTTTTAGCACAACAAATATTTTATTTATTTCTCTTATGAAGCTTGATTCTTAGTTAAAATTAAAAAAGATGCATTTCTCGTGAAAAGAACAGAAAATATATGGCACGATTTTTAATTAGAACGGATGACTTGCATGTTCTGAGCATTAACCATCTTCAATTTGTTATTTTTGATAAAAGTTACTTGCACGCTTCGTTTTGATAACTTTGGACAACAAACACTACTTTTGGTTACTTTTGATTTTCTTATCTCACTATTCTTATTTTAATTGATCACCCGACTTTTAAAATTTACTTTATTAATGATTTTTATCTTTTTCAAATACAACACACAAATTACTTATAAATATTGTCCACCCATAATCCCAGCCCTCCAAAGAGTTAACAAAACTACACTATATGAAAAATTCAAATTTTTAAATTAGAATGTCCAATTTATATTTATTGCCAAGAATTAAAGCTATGCGAATGCTCATGCAAAAGATTTTATAGATTTGCCACAGCTTCAAATTTTTTCATTTTCAAACTAAACTATATACTTTTACTTCAAATTACGGAACGCTGTCTTGTAAACTTAATTATTCGAAAAAATTTCTTTTACTAATGAAAAATACAGATTTATGAAAAGCTAGCTTTTAGATTTTCTAGACGAATCATAGCTATCTAGAAATTTTGCTTACAATTTCACTTACATTATGCTAAAATACAGAAACCTGAAGAAAGATTATACTTCACACTTCAGTATATTTTATCCCATAGCCCATTATTGTCGTTCTATAAAGTCACTCAACCCTCCCAATCGTCAACGTATAAGCACACTTATCAACCATGTATCCTTAACCCTCCGAATCAACCCATTCAAGTTGCAATATGAATCTAAAGTCAAAAAGAATCAGAGTCTCTAGAAAAGAAAAAAAAAGCATCCCGCAGCCTTCAACTAAAATAAAAACTCTTTCCCCAAAAAAGAGTGGTGCATTCTTGAGCTTACTAACACATAGGATACAGTTTCGATCTATTACTTTCCAACAGACGACGATGAAGAGGGCCCCACATTCAAGGAAAAAGCTCTGGCCCTGTTTTTACGTTGCATCGATATATTTTGCGTTTGGGATTGTTGTTGGGTCTGGCTCAAGTTTCAAGAGTACGTCGCCCTGCTGGTCTTCGATCCGTTCGTCGAGCTCTTCATCACACTTTGCATCGTCGTCAACACACTCTTCATGGCCCTGGATCACCACGACATGGACAAGGAGATGGACAGGGTGCTCAAGTCCGGAAACTATGTAAGCATTTGCCCCTGTGTGCAGTATACACGCCAGTGGTATACTCCACTCGACCCCGCTATCTTTATCTTCCTCCTTCTTCTTTCTCTTCTCGTTCGCCTTTGTTTTCTTTCTCTCTCTTTCTCTCTTTCAGCGCCGCGCGCTGTGCCGTATTTTAAAGGGGTATCGAGAAGAGCTTCTCGAGTAGCGCGACTTTTTAACCGACCGGGGTGCGATATTGCCGCGGGAAAGAGAAGCGTTGTTTGGTCAATATATAGAGTTAAAAAAGGCTACAAGTGTTACTGTGCGCGCCTCCGGCTGCTCTAGATATAATCAGCTTTTGACGCCTTGAGATAACGATACCTCTCGCCAATAAATGCCACCGGATATTTTTTGTAAGGGGATTTCAAAGAAGCTAACGCGGTTAAAGATTTACGGCTCGTTCAATTAACAAAGGGGGAATGCGATTTGAGTCGATTATAAAAGTACAGTAGACATATGTATATCTGTGAACCACGTTTCAGTTCTTCACGGCGACATTCGCCATCGAGGCAACGATGAAGCTCATAGCGATGAGTCCGAAGTTTTACTTTCAAGAAGGCTGGAACATATTCGACTTCATCATCGTAGCGCTATCACTGCTAGAGCTGGGTCTCGAGGGTGTCCAAGGTCTATCTGTTTTAAGATCCTTCCGATTGGTAAGTGCAGCTGAAAATTTTTTACCGACATCTTTATTGCTAATGAAGAAACTCTAACCGATTTCTTCTTTTGCCCACAGCTTCGTGTGTTCAAATTAGCTAAATCATGGCCAACGCTGAATCTGCTCATTTCGATCATGGGTAGAACGGTGGGCGCCCTCGGTAACTTGACCTTCGTCTTGTGCATCATCATCTTCATCTTCGCCGTGATGGGTATGCAGCTCTTCGGCAAAAACTATACGGACAAAGTGGACCTGTTCCCGGGCGGCGAGTTACCCAGGTGGAACTTCACCGATTTCATGCACAGCTTCATGATTGTGTTCAGAGTACTCTGCGGAGAGTGGATCGAGTCCATGTGGGATTGCATGCGCGTCGGCGACGTGTCCTGCATCCCATTCTTCCTCGCGACCGTCGTCATCGGTAACCTGGTCGTATGTATCCAGTATCCATATTGTTCGATATTAGCTGTAAAACAAAACAGTTTTGAATTGGCCTTCCCACACTTGAAATATCCTGCTCTTTAATCTTGGGCTATAGCAACGATAGATGGCGCATAGGCACTATTTTCCTCATCACAATCTGCACCCAGAATGTATATAGTGGTGTGGTATCCATGATAAAACTGCTTTGTTAGGCTTTCTTGGGCCGCTCAAGCTATAACTGATTCCGTACGTTTTTTTATATTTAAATAGTATGTGCAATTATTGTGTGTTCTACTGATCAACTATCTCGAAAATTATAAATATTAAAATGCATGATTAGATTACAAACATATTGTATATCCACTTCATGTTAAAAACTTGAAATGTAAACCAGGTTCTCAACCTCTTCTTGGCCTTGCTTTTGAGCAATTTCGGCAGCTCAAACCTGTCAGCCCCGAGCGCGGACAACGATACCAACAAGATCACCGAGGCCATAGATCGGATAAGCCGTTTCATCGCGTGGACAAAGCGCAACATTCTTAATTTACTTAAGATGTTACGAGCCAAATTCACCAACCAGATATCCGATCAGGCGCCAGGTGAGGGACCGTCCAACAGTTGGAAAGAAGGTTTATATCCAATCAGATCGCTTGCTGTGTGCGCTGTGTAGTTCGTGATACTGTCTCTGCTTATTTTTTTCGATCCTCCTCTATTTTTTTGTTTATTCTTTCGTTTGAGTTCGTTGATTTATTGTTCAAGTCAATTTGACGTATAATACCTTTTTTTTTGTTTCTGAACGAAGTCAAGTTTTAATATAACTGTTCACGAGTTATTGATGAATCAGCTTATATCTTTCATTGTTCGGTTATGACTTGTCAGACAGACAATATTCACTATCGCATCATTGCGATCCACTGTCATTTTTGTCAATTCTTTTTTTTTTTTTTATCCACATCGGTGATCGATCACTGCATCGAATATTTGTACAGCAAGACATTTGGTTTATAGGTCTTTCATGATACTTCATCATCTTATGTTGATTATTAGTTACACTAATCTCGGATACATTTCAATATCGATGTCTCTATCATTTCATTGACATTCAATTTATCTAAATTCCAGTTCTTTTGGGAGCCCAATCAGATAGCAATCAATAATGATTTGGTTCCCAATTCTTCACTCAAATTAGTTATCACAAATTCTTGCGATACACTTTTGTAATTATATTTTTGTTTTTAAAGTTTGAAAATGAAATAAGTAAACTGGACAGTTTTTACCTAACGTGCAATCGATGTTAATAGTATGATTTTCTATTCTAAGACCTGTCCGAAAAGCGAACAAAATATCTTGCTTTAAAAATATTAGAAATTATAATTTTGGTGTTTAACAATTTAAAAAAAAATTATTCTTATTTCTTTTCTTTATTTTGTTTTTTGTTTTATTTTATTTTAATGATATATTATTATACAAAAAATAATACTCTAGCATTGTCTTCATATTTTTATAGATAACGATAACGAAACTTCACGTTTTGATAATACGAATTGTTCGAAAAGTAAATTTTACGTTCTTATCACTTTTGTTGCTCCTGTCGATGTTGCTCACAATTCGCTCTTGTTTCATTTACGTCGCCCCCAGAATGCTTAGGCCATCGAGCGATCAATCGGAAGTATATATACATATTCACTTACTTGGAAGTGCATCTATACATTACAATACATTTGCATTTATACATTAATGAAATAATGATTTCGCATGGTTTTTCAAGCATGTTTATTATATACAATTATACTGTTCGAATTTATTTTCAATTTTGTTTCGTGTGACTAGGTCATGATGTCTACCTTTTTCTTTTTCGGCATTTTTAGTGGTTTGATACGCATTTGAAGTAGAAATACAAACGCAGTTTGCTGGCTATATTAAAATCTTTAAACACACATAACACACGAGTAGTTTGGTATATAAGTAATTCTTGTACTTAATAACAGAGTAAAGAGTTTTCGTTTCTTGTTTACACGTTGATTTGACTTTATCGTAAAATTTGAACTTTTACGTTTATCTATAGTTGATTGACACTCGTAGATATTGATTAATAGTAATAGAAATAGACTTACAAGTTCTCTATTCTATTGAAATATTGCAAAATATTATCTTTAAAAAAGAAAAAATATCGTATATTGTAAAATAGAGAACCTGGCAGTTCTTCAACTAACATGAAGTGCATGCAAGAGTGCAGAATTTTAAATAGAATCTTAAACTCTCGTGATTTCTTATTTCTTCTTTGTCATAAAATCTATGTCTTCTGTAACGATTCATAAATTTCTAACTAAAATCATGGTTGTACCCTACTGAAAAGTTTTTTGACAACTATTGCAATTCAAAGCTCAAACTAGTAGTTCACTCTTTCAGTATGGTACAGTTTACTAATTGCAACACTGGCAAAAACAAATTTCTAATAAGCTTTGTGTGCATGCCTAGATTAGACGACCTCGCACTTCATCAGAAATTATTATTTTCTATCTTTCTCTACTTCGAAGCGCGCTCGCAAAAGTGCTTGACGCTTCAGAAATTTCCATTGCGAGTACGGTTGTATGAAAATATTGAAATCGCGAAAACAAAAATAATAATAAAAACGAGACTTAACGAACGCGTCCTTGTCTGAAGCGCAGCCTCTCGGACAAGGGCGACATCCACAAAAGCGCAATCGAGAGTTCTGAGATTTGTTTGAGAGTGACACGATTGAGGCAGAAAAAAAAGATCTGTAGAAACTGTACTGATACCCTGGATGAGTCGAATGGCGTTGGTATTTAACGTAAACCATATGTCCACGTGACTTTACAGATGGAATAGACCGAGACTTGAATATGGATCTGGCCGAGGGTGAGTTGGATGCGTATCGGGATAAGAAGAGCGTCAAGGAGCTTAACAATCAGTTCGAAGTTGCCATTGGTGACGGTATGGAGTTCACTATTCACGGTAAGTACGCGGATGAAAAAAAAAAGAACAAAAAAATGCTAGCGCAAATCAGAGATTTTGGAGAGGTAAATTTTTGTAGAAACAATTCTGTTTTATTACGTCGGCTACTGTCTTGTGTGATAGACTCTTAGACCTAGACTAGGTTGATTTTTTTTTCTTATATCAGACTTGATATTAAATTCGAATTATACACGTTAAAGAGAACAATAAATACTTTGTTTCGTGTGTAACGTAAACATTTAAAGTAGTAGTGAAGAATTGCTTTTCTATAAATTGGAAATCGTCCGTTGATCACTAAATGTTTGGTATTTGTCTTTACATTTGAAGGAGATTTAAAAAATAAAATGAGAACGAGCTTGTGCTTGAACAACACGAAAGCTCTCGTGAATTCGATAAATCATCATCGAGACTTCAGATTGGACCACGATTACATGAATCACAACGAAGATGACACGATAAGGTTGGCTACTTCAAACTCAATCTAAACAGTTCGATGCATAAATGCTGAATTTATTAAGAAATAACGTTGTCCTTTGTTTCCACAGTAATAAATCGTATGGCAGCCATAAGAATCGTTCGTTCAAGGATGAAAGTCACAAAGGCAGCTTAGACTCGTTAGACGGAGAAGAAAAAAAGGACGCCAGCAAAGAGGACCTTGAAGATGGTAACTTATTATCTTTTCAATGCAGTAAAAATATGATCAACAGTCAAACGAGCTAATATTAGATGTGTTCGCAGATCTCGACGATGAAGGCGAGGACGAAGACGAAGAAGAAGAGGAAGCCGAGGGAATTCATAAATGCAGAATAATAAAGCAGGACGAAGAGCTGGACGGAGAAAACAGTCCGTCCGACTGTTGTCCTGACAATTGTTACCAGAGGTTCCCGTTTCTCGCTGGCGACGATGACGCGCCATTCTGGCAGGGTTGGGCGACTCTTAGGCTCAAAACCTTCCAACTTATCGAGAACAAGTACTTCGAGACTGCCGTTATCATCATGATTTTGACCAGCAGTTTGGCCCTTGTGAGTTATCGAAATGAACGAAGTTGACATTATATTTTACCTCCTTAATATTAATGTGATGTTCGTTTACGTCCGTTTCAGGCGTTGGAGGACGTTCATCTTCAACAAAGACCAATTCTTCAAGACGTACTGTATTACATGGATCGAATTTTCACTGTCATATTCTTCTTCGAGATGTTAATCAAGTGGTTGGCGTTAGGCTTCAAAAAATATTTCACGAATGCTTGGTGTTGGCTTGATTTTATAATCGTCATGGTAAGTTCAGATCTTTCAAATCTACGAGTACACAATAATATTTACAAATATTCCTAATATGAAATAGAAGCTCGATATTTTACACCATTAATACATCGCACTAAAAACTTACACAAACTTCAAAGTGAAATATTTCCACCTGATATGAAAGTTTTAGCATGAACATATCGAGATTACAAATATATCTTCATCCCCTATAGAAGGTAACATCAAACGTATTTATGTATAAGTTATTCGCGGTGCAATCATTCAACGAAATGTAAATATCTTAGTGTAATTACTCCACTAACGTCCAAGGAAGAATAATTCATTTCATGTTGAATAATTGCGCCAAATCAAAGCGCATCATTAACGAATCCCCCGCTAATCGCGAAAATGAAGAGCAGAGCAACACAATCCTGTGACAACGGAGATCAGCCAAGAGCTTCTTGAGGCAATTCTGTGTATTATCTATAAGCGTAAATAAATGCTTAAAATTTTCAATCGAGCCAATGATAGAAACGACGTTCACGCACTTTAATGACAAATCTTAGCTATCGCTGGTCAACGTGGCTGCCATCTGGGCCGGCGTCGCTGACATCCCAGCCTTCCGCTCGATGCGCACACTCCGCGCCTTGAGGCCATTGAGAGGAGTCTCTCGCTGGGAGGGTATGAAAGTAAGTCATCAAACGACGGTCGGCAATATCGAATATATACACATATATATCTCTGTGTTGACGAGAAAAAACAAGAAAAAGACAAGATAAATCAGACAAGATATATATCTCTATATATTGTATACATATGTATGACGTTACTGTGGGTTGTGTGCGAGTCCTGTGTGTAAACTTTCGTTATCTCTAGCTCTCTTGTAACCATTATTATTATTATTATTACATCTTTCTTCGATTTCTTTGATTGAGATAACAAAGCTCTTTTTGACATTTTTACTAACAAAGAAATCTGCGTATGACAAGGCGTGTGCGTGTGGGATTGAAGTTTATTTTTTTTTTTGTTTTTTCTTTACTTTGTCGTGAGGCCGAAGGATTTCTCTATGTGACGTGCACGTTGGCTTTCAGAGGTCTGCTTCTTTTATTATTATAAATCAAAGAATTCTAAACGATAATATATATAAGATAAATTCTAACTTTACTTCCATACACCTATATCGATGTTTTTATTATACATATATACGGATAAAACTGATATATAAGTATATTCCGATGATTGATATTGACTATGTAAATTGACTGTGCGAGCCGCGTGCGCAAATTCAAGGCCAGTGTGAAGCTTCAGCTTTCTATCTGAAAATATACGCCAAAAGATTGCTGACGCTGTAATATCATTGTAAAATATACTGTGGTGTGCTTACCAATGTGCAGGAGTACACTGGTGCTCAAGCATACTTTTGTGTCTGCACTCGTTCGTATCTATATATAATATATACTTACATGTATATAACTCGAGAGAGATTCTGTTGTACTAGCTATTGCTCCATGTTCTAAAGTACGTACTTTTGGGTGCCAACAGTTCTTAACTGCCAAAAGATTTTTTTTTTTTTACTGATGTTCTTCAAATATAGAATCTTTTGGAAGCGACGAACAAATACCAGTTGAATCTTGAAAGTACGATGTTAACATGTATACATATAAAAGGTGTATACATATTCTAAAGAATAGTATAGATATACATACGCATTTGTCTCTTCTATAATGTGTGGTATATAAATAATACAAAAATGACTGTGCTACGAGTAAGAGTATGCTTTAGATGTAACGTACAATATTTCTTTAATCTGTTTTTCTATATACGCTACGTTAACTGCGGACCGAATGTAGTGTTTCCTGTCTATACCTATATATTTATTGTTGTCTAAAGAGTGTGTTTTTCAACGTGTGAGGTTGAAAATTCTGATTTTCAATTGCACCTATATAACTGTATTATATTTTCAAACGATGTAAATATAATTACTTTACTATATATCTCTGTGTACATTCACGCAGATGCAAAGCATTTTTCACGTCGATTGAGAATCGGAATTCGTTATACAAAACTTTTAATCTGTTTCAGGAGCAGCTGATTTATATATATAAAAAAGTGTTTTGTTGAGTTTTAAGACAGTGTGCCTCATCTACGTCCTGTACTCCTTCTCTCTCGTCTCTTCTGGTTGTTTCTGCTATATATTATTTTACCTATTGCTATTAACACATTTTCATAAACACACATACCAAATGTCCTATAATTATACGCCGAGTCAGCAAAAAAATCGCTTGATTTTAGATTTAAAAAAAAAAAAACTTTTTTAAAAAAGAAGTCGCGAAATCGCGTGCGATATTTACTCTGGAAAAACATGAAGCTTGCAATCCGTTCAAACTTCAATCGTCAATTTTAAGAATTTTGCTGGTTATATCGACGCTATATATCGAAGGACGATCACATTGACACACAAACAAAACTTTTCAACTGTGATTGCTGTGCTATCCAGACCTGTCGGCGACTTCGAGTCCACAGCGTTATATAACATTTAATACGAACCTTCTACCTCGACTCCGTCTATTTCTACTTTTATTTCTCTCTTATACTAGCCCAGATATATAGTGGAGGAAACCCCTTGTTTAGCGATACGAATAAACAAAAATCAAATATAATTATCCCGAAAAGAATCAGAAATAATGTCACCTATTATTATACCAATACGACATAGGAAGCAGGTAGCATGTAACACTAGGCTACAGCGAGAAAACAGAAAATATAAAAAAAAAATACCAAAAAAAAAAAAAACAACCTCTCTTTCTCTTCCTCGTTTTCTATGATCCGCTCTTCAATTTTGTCGCTCGCAGGTGTCTCTCATTAACTTCGTAGCGTCGCTCTGTGGCGCGGGCGGAATCCAAGCCTTCAAAACAATGCGGACCCTAAGGGCCCTAAGGCCACTCAGGGCGATGTCTAGAATGCAGGGAATGCGGGTATGTAGCCCTACGTCTCAGCCGACCTTTCAATGGACACATACTACCGACTCTTCGTTTATTATTATTCCTTTTTTCAATTAGAATTATATATTTCTTATATGACTTTCTTAAATTATAACGATATAATTAATGGTAATGAAGGTATAACCAAACAGTAGTTACACACGCACATTTTTGCACGGAAGAAATATAATAGATGACGCCAAAATTCTTTATCCCTTGAATTTGATTAAACAACAATATTGATTGTAGTTAAATAAATCGTAGAAACTTTGATACTAAGAATATTTTGAAACATAATAATTCAGTAGATTTTGTGAACTTAATTATAGCTACTGAGAAAAAAAGCAATATTCTTTAATGACCTAACTTAAATTTTTTCCGTGTATACAAAAAAACATTACTCGATGCCACTTTTTGCTCAGGGGATGCGAAGTAAGATTTTTACAAACGACATAATACGTTCTTGAATCTAAATTTGAAATTTAAAAGATTTTTAATATCAAAGTTGTATTTGATAATGGTCACATCCCCTTGAATTCGTACTATATTACACGCGTCTGATGAAATATGACATGTACACAGTTAAAACAATTTCTTTATTTGTACTAGCTTATTTACAAAAGCCAACACAATTATCTGAAACTCTGGTGAAAGTTTAGAGTATAAGACTTTTTAGGAATTCAAATATAGAACAACTTTTCACCAGAGAATACACACATTGCTGTTTCTATGTATACATTAATATATTTTTCATTGTAGTTTTTATATCAAATCGCATAGAATAGTCGAATTCACCAAACGCCACATTGCATTTAGATTGTCGCAGTAAAATTTATCTTTAGCGTTCCTAAGTAGGAGATGGCGCCACAATTTACCGTAGTTGCCTACAAAATGCCTTTATAGAACAAAGTTTTCGATCACGCTAATCCCACCCCTTCGATCAGTTATAAATCAATATAAAATTTGATAAAGCTCGATACTTTTCATACAGGTTATTGAGTTTCTTTTTGAAGGAAAAGTTGCACTTTATCAGATTTTCTTGCCAGCTAGCTTATGTATTAAAAATTTTCAGTGTACAAATGAAAATAGTAGTGAGATTATCTCGACTGAAATTTTTTCTACAAAATTGAAATTCGTATTTCACCGATGATATAACTGATCACCTATACTTGGAACCAGTCCTGACTCGTAAAGAAATCGTCACAACTAAATCCCTCATTAGTAAGCGGCAAATAATCTCCCATTCAAAAGCAGAAAACCCAACCATCATGAACCAAAAATCTGCACGTGAAACCGAAACTTGTACTATCCAATGCATTCGAGCGGCTGATGGATGATGCACAGCTTCTAAGCAGCAAGTAGATATCAACATTTATACATATCTTCAACTGACTCAATTTAGATCTGGTAAACATCGTAGAAAGCAACACATCAACACTCCGATCACTTGTGCGATTATTATATATTACTAAGACACCAAGTTTTTATTTAAAATATTTTTTTTAGAAAAAAAAACATTATTTAATCGTTTTGTTTAGATAATGCTTTAAACAAGGTCGCTGAGACATTGGGTTTGAAGAACTTCAGTCATTCCCATGATACCCTGACACATACCTTCGCTCATCTCTTAAGTTTCTCATTTTTTTCAAATTATTTTTGTACATATCTTTGTTCGCTGGTTCAACTTCTACAGTAATTTATTATTTTCCCTTTTTTTTTAAATATATCTTCATTCTGAACTATTTTTCATAATTTCGTAACTACGTGCTTATTATCTCTATAGCTGGTACCAACGCTTGATTCTTTGAAACAAGAACAATCGATTGCTTACCGTAACATAGATCCTAAATATATCAATCTTTGAATTTATAAGCAAACGATTCTTTCAGAATGAACTGCACTGCACTTGCTTCATAGATTTGTAATCAAGCCATAATTCACATCGTCAAGCTTCTTTATGTGATAAATAGCCAAATCAATGTTTTAACATGAGCATGTATTCTATTCGTGCCTTGTTTGTTGTCGCTATCTAGCTGTCGTGATGCACTTGACATGTATACATTTACCATGTAATTAGGACTAACAAGGTTAATTTTATATTACAACGCATAAGTACTTGGTAATCCTGATTACATTTTTAAAACACAATAGTTGTATTATTTAGTTTGCAAAGTACATGTAATATAAGGGCTATTCTTTTTAAAAAATGCCACGTAAAGCACAATAAGGCTACACATGCTAATTTGAAAGTGTTTGACATGTAATAAATTCGTTGCGGTGATGTAAAAAATGTCGTAGATGATAAATGTGAAAAATAATTTATGACATATTGCAAAACACAGAGTTGATTTTGTTTGCTGTAAAAGTTTGATTAAAGGATGTTAGAAATATTGAAGTGAACTCTTGAATAAACAATAGCAAAGAGCACAGAATAAAGTTGTTTATACCTATAAATATTTTTCCATTGTGCTCAAACTGACAATTGACACAGTAGAATCAAAGCAAATAGACATAGTCGGATTTTGAGTGGCAGATGCATCAGATGTGCCTAATTTTGTCGATTTTCACCTGTAGGTCGTCGTCAACGCGCTGGTCCAAGCTATTCCATCCATCTTCAATGTGCTGCTAGTGTGCCTCATATTCTGGCTGATTTTCGCGATTATGGGTGTCCAATTGTTCGCCGGAAAATATTTCAAGGTAAATTGATGATAATTTTATAAAAATTGCAACGTATTATGATCATCTGTTATTCGTTATTGTACATTAATTATGAAATAATGTTTACAGTGCGTCGACGCGAATAAAACTACGCTAAGCTACGAAATTATTCCCGATCGCAACGCTTGCATCGCTGAAAATTACACGTGGGAAAATTCGCCGATGAATTTCGATCACGTGGGCAAAGCTTACTTGTGTCTATTTCAAGTGGCCACTTTCAAAGGCTGGATTCAAATCATGAACGATGCCATTGACTCGAGAGAAGTACGTATACACGTTTCCCTGTACTAACGAAACAACTCTTTTGATGAAAATCACTGGCGCATAACGTTGTGGATAGTAAAAAATACATTGCTTTTTCTTTCTGCAAAATTTATAACTAGACGATACGAATCGAAATTCAATTCAGTGAAAGAATGTATTTTCTACCGTCTACGGTGATGATGTATAAAATAATTAAATACAGGTGGGTTGAGCGGTAAAAAAAAACGTGGTAATTATTTTTTTCAGATAAATAAGCAGCCGATTCGCGAAACGAACATTTACATGTACCTATATTTTGTATTTTTCATCATCTTCGGATCGTTTTTTACTCTCAATCTGTTTATCGGAGTTATCATTGACAACTTCAACGAGCAGAAGAAAAAAGCCGGCGGCTCCCTCGAGATGTTCATGACTGAGGACCAGAAAAAGTACTACAACGCCATGAAAAAGATGGGCAGCAAAAAGCCACTGAAGGCCATTCCGCGGCCAAGGGTAAAGTTTTCAATTATCTTTGAACGACCCGTTTTCATTTATTTTTCTTTCGTAGCCGCTGTGTTACACACACTTTACTCTATACCACTGATTTCAACTAATTGTTTTTGGTTTACCAAGTCTTTCTGATCTATATCTCAATCTATACTTTCCTTTCTTCTATATTATTCTTTCTGTTAATGTCTTCAATGTCTAACAATAAGTATTCAAATGGTGATCCAAAAATCAATAGAGCATTAGGACAATCAACCCCGTTGATGAATTTTGTACTGAACACAATTTTTTTTTCGTATTTACCCATCAAGAGCCACGACTGAATCAGTGCATAAAATCTTACTAAGATACATTACTGTTAAAATAATAAATATAAGAACTTCAATATTTATTTAGATCATTCTGCTTCTTTGTTTGAGGTTTAGCAGTAATTTATCTTCTGAGATTAATCTGTGCTTTAGGTATCAGACATGGCTTTTAATAGGCTAATCGCATACAATTTGTATTTGACTCTTCAACGGTAGAAGTGTCTTACAAGAAGACCGTCCGATCTTCAACCCAAGTCAGATTTTTTAGGTAGTCAGTCTGTGGTACTTTGAAGGTCAGACAGTCATCTTTATTCTTGGTGCTAGTAACCACATTATAAAGAAATTGCACTATGACAATCATACAAAAAAACTGGTTAATAATTGCATTTTACTTCATCACAAATTTTTCGCAAGTAAAATGTAATAAAATGCAATTGATATAAGTTGAAAATAAGGGAGAATCCGTGCGTTACTATCACTAAGATAAACCAACGAATGAATACTTTTTCGGGCACTTCCACACTTGAAAGGTTAAAGTATAACAAATCATTAAACATATTGATATTGATACGCCTAAAGTTACTAATTTATGCGTGATAAAAGGAATTGTGTTTTCATCGATATAAATCAACGAAAGGAAAATACGACACAAGTATTTTTTTAATAATACAGCCACACGACTTTTTGAGATAATGCATAGTGAGCTCTAGATTTTTACGTTTTAGATTAGATATTTTTCGTAGATTTTAGATAATGTGAAAAATAATCTATCTCTATTATACTCTGTACTTTAAATAAACGTATATTTTGAGGAGAAAGCAGGAAGGGCTCGAAAAGTTATATCAACGGATAATCCTTTGAGGCTGAGCAATAAATGACGTTAAGAATTTATGACATAAGCAAAATGCACCAGAATTTTGGACCACAAACTCGTACTTGCATAACTATTGTCGAAAAGAGAGGTTATATGTATTAAGCAAATTATTTTAGTGACCGTTTGTTACAATTTGGTAACAAAATATTAGCACAAAAATTAAGTATTGAAAAAACAAATTTTATTACAAAACGCCTAATAGATAGGTGGTATGTTTATATTTTCTTTTGGGAAACAGGTGAAACCCTACTTGATCATCTCTATTACATTATTCTATACTGCATCGCATGCGATTTTGTCTTGATAATTTATTTCTTGATTATGATCGATTTTTTTATTAAAAGATTTATTATTTTACTTTGATAAGACTTGTTCATCTTGTACAAATTAATTCGATTCCTGATTTATTATTGTAAAAATTATTTGATCACAGCATGAGGATTCGAGCAAATTTAATTTATGATTTATTGAAAATAATGCACTGATTCATCATTCTTATAGATAATTTTCTCACTGCAACCATGTTTAAATGAGATTGGTTAATATTATTTTACCTGTTTTGTTAGATATTTTTGATATTTCTTTTTCATCTCTAATACTGAATGCATCTTTTGAAAGCTACATAAGTAATGGGCATTCATCTGTACAATATTTTTCCTATATAGAAATTGGAAAAAAAAAATTGCCGGGAGTCTTGTCGCAAAAATTTCTGAAAACGAATTTTGACGACGTAGAGTCAATAATTCGATTTCAAAATGCACAATGTCGACTCGACTCTGCAGATTTTTACCAGAACACTATAGTTTCCTATTCCCACAATTATTCATATAAATCTAATAGGTAAGATCATACAACAATAGTTTCGATAAGTACGACATAATAACCCTATTAGTTTAGTCAGAAGAAGTATTTAGACTGTAATGAATCTAACTTTTATAAAATATTTTCCAATGCACAAACTAACTGATGTTATGTGGCTTTTTCAGTGGAGGCCTCAGGCGATCGTGTTCGAAGTAGTGACGGACAAGAAGTTCGATATGATTATAATGTTGTTCATCGGGCTGAACATGCTCACGATGACGCTCGACCATTACCAGCAGAGCGCTACTTTCAGCAACGTCCTCGACTACCTGAACATGATATTCATTGTGATATTCACCAGCGAGTGTCTCATGAAGATCTTCGCGCTGCGCTACCATTACTTCAAGGAGCCCTGGAACCTCTTTGATTTTGTTGTCGTTATATTATCAATATTAGGTAATGTAACGTAATGATTACTCCAGTTGCAAATAACTCCAGTGAATAAGCCGGTTGACAATGACAAATCGAAACAACTGTTTGCTTCTCGCCAAATTTTTATTATCGATTTTTTCTACCTTTATATATCACTTATACAATATAAACCAATACTCGCTCGATATACTATATACACACAATATCTAGACTCTGAATACTCGTATTTCGCACATTATATATTGATCGATGCACGTTAGAGTTTGGTTTTTGATTTTCCTTATTTTTTTGGCATCGTTTTTTCGTATCATCATTCAATATTATCAACCAACAATGAGAGCAAACAGGCGTGTAGGCTTCACTGGAGTTTCAGCAACTGCACGATAGCATTACGTTATGTAGCCTTACATTGATGTTCAGAGTTAAATTTGATGTTGCCCCCCCCCCCCCGTCCCCCCGTTCGTTAGAGCCCTTGTTGAAAAAAGAAACCCTATAACCGTTAGTTGAGAGGACTGAGAAACTAACTCCGATGCAGTCTCATGTATAGTCTTCCATCTCTGTCAGTCAGAAAAACCCGTATTATAACGACGGGAATCGTCCGTGTGCTGCTGTCACGAGAACCTTGACCCCTTTACTTTTGTCACTTAGAGTTCAATTATTGATATTTGAGTTCTAAATGAGCTTAATCCTTTAACTGTCGACACTCGGGACCGTTGTGAATGAAACGTTACTGGTTTACATGGCTGTGCTGCCTTTTGACTTTAAAACTTTTAAGACTGTGAAAAAAAGATAAGTTTTTGAGCTGCGTATGCGTTTATAGTAGTTATTCTTGTGATATAAATTTTGAGATGTATAATAAGTAAATTTAAAAGCTTTAAATATTCGATCTAGAAACGACGAAGACATGTTTGTATTTTAAGACGCGTTAAGGGATTAATGTTTTTCTTGTTTTGGATTTTGCTTGTTTCAATTACACGGTTTCATTCACACAAGAAGTCAGAGATGTTTGCAAACTTAATTAACTTTTTGTATCCAAAATAAGTATCATCAGATCGGCAACTTTATTTTGATATTATTTTTATCGGGATTCAACACTTGAAAATTCATCGATATCATCTGTCACTATGATTTTCCGTCATTTTCGTAATCGAAAAATTTGTGTTCGTTGGGTTACATTACTTTTGATTACAATTTCAGTTTTGTATGTAGCCTAATCCAATCGATGTTTATTTGGTTCTCGCGTCCGGCACACGTACGAACTGGCTGTACGAGAAAATAGACAATCCAGAATGAAAAATAGGTAGGAAATTGAGTAAGTCCGTAAGTTACTTCATCCATCTCCACTAGGAGTAGAAGTATTCAAAATTTTACTAGTACCTTTTTACCAATTTTCATTATAACCATTTTTATTACAATTAGATTTTAGTATACAAGTAGTTTGATACCAAGAAGTTAATTCGTAATGATCAAACTATTTTTGAAATTTTTTGTACACAGCTTCTCTATAGTATTGTATACAATTCATATAAAGAATGTCAACTTCTTTTTTATAATTTTATACTAGTATAGATTAACAATAACCACCAACCCGTCACACGCCACTTAGGGTTGTGCTGATTGAAACAAAGTAGCTCAACCTGATGCACGTTATTCTAGTTAGACATAAATTATATACATTCAAGATTACACTACAAGATTAAAATTGGCATTTACATTTTTTATACAAAATTAAAAAAAAACCAATACTATAACTTGACTGTACGGCGTTAAACTCAAACACAGATACCCATATACAACATAACAATAAACCCAATAATCGCGTTGTTATACTGATAAACCTTTATGCACTCTATAACATATAGATTATAGTGCATTGTAAGGCATACATAATGCATGATTATAGAAAAACAAATTTTTAAAGTCCTCCCGTAGCTAAGAGTTGGTAAAGCGAAATAACTATATACATCAATGAGTCTTGGATAAAATAAAGAAGAAATTATTTCGCTTTGCCACATCCATCACCCACAAAAGCACGTACAATCCACAACTTTGAACCTCTTATGAATCAATTTCACTTCATGATCGATGCACCAATTTTCAATGCATGTTTTAATACTCTAATTCGGAATGTTTTCTAAAATGTGTATTTTTTATCCAATCTATGGTTTATACGTAAAAGGGATGTTACGAGAACACGGCATATTATTGGAATGCGCATCAGTCAAAATTTTTCTACACACGTCTTTTCATATATTTCAAAATTACTCTAAGCATGATACCATGATAATTGATTGACACTTGATATAACTATACAAAACGGTAAGATCTCTTGAAAGTTACAGACATCCTTTTTCCGGCAAAACGTGATCGCATAAGAGGTTGAAAGTTCGTCCCATTAGTGAAAAAAAAGAAACGGGGCTGCATCCAAGATCGACCGGAGCGATCGCTTGTATAAGAAAAAAACCTGAAGTTAAGCTTCGGAGAAAGGATTAACGAGCAAGCTCTTTTTTTTCTCTCTTTGGCGTCAATGTAGGTCTGGTGCTGAGCGACATAATCGAAAAGTACTTCGTGTCGCCGACACTGCTGAGGGTAGTGCGTGTAGCGAAAGTCGGCCGTGTGCTACGTCTGGTGAAAGGTGCCAAGGGTATAAGAACACTCCTGTTCGCGCTGGCCATGTCCTTACCAGCGCTCTTCAACATTTGCCTGCTGCTCTTCTTGGTCATGTTCATCTTTGCGATATTCGGAATGTCCTTCTTCATGCACGTGAAGGACAAGAGCGGTCTTGACGACGTTTATAACTTCAAGACCTTTGGCCAGTCGATGATATTGCTTTTTCAAGTAAGACATACGATATTGTTTCGAGCTCGCTAGCGCCCTGTTGGCCAGTGTGCGTAGCGCTTAGATTGTCGTTACGATGTATCAGAGTTAGTAGTGGGAGGTCGAGTTGCTTATAAACATCAGTAGATTAGTAGATTATAGTATACAAGTAGTGGTAGAGTTAGTGTCCGATTCAAGGCTGACACACTGCTAATGAGGAATTTTTTCTGTTTCTCCCCAAACTCTAGATGTCGACGTCGGCCGGCTGGGACGGCGTCCTCGACGGCATTATTAACGAGGAGGACTGCCAGGAGCCGAATAACGAGATCGGCTATCCGGGTAACTGCGGCTCCTCGACCATCGGTATAGCCTACTTACTCTCCTATCTCGTTATCAGTTTCCTGATCGTCATCAACATGTACATCGCTGTCATACTCGAGAATTACTCGCAAGCCACTGAGGACGTCCAAGAGGGCCTCACCGACGACGACTATGACATGTACTACGAGATCTGGCAGCAGTTCGATCCGGACGGCACACAATACATACGCTACGATCAGCTCTCGGACTTCCTCGATGTCCTCGAGCCGCCGCTTCAAATTCATAAGCCCAACAAGTACAAGATTGTGTCGATGGACATTCCCATATGTAAGGGGGACCTTATGTTTTGTGTGGATATCCTCGACGCTCTCACCAAGGACTTTTTCGCGCGCAAGGGCAGCCCGATCACCACCGACACTGTCGAGGCAGAGGTGATCCCGGAGGTGCAAGAGCGCCCCGGCGAAGTTGGCTACGAGCGAGTTTCCTCGACTTTGTGGCGGCAGCGCGAGGAATACTGCGCCAGGCTCATACAGAACGCCTGGCGCAAGCACAAGCAGCAGCGTCACAGCGAGAGCGACACCGACGGCTGCGCCGAGCTGGATCACAGCCGTGGCGGTGGTGGCGGCGACGCTGCCGATTCGACCGGCACTCCCCAGGCCGGTAACGCCGCAGCCGACAGCGCCACCGGCGCCGGTTCACCGCAAGCGGCCGAGTCAGCCGCCGAGAACGCCGGCGGAGCCGCTGCTCCGACCGGCTCCAGCAGCGACGCCGACGGACAGGTCATGCAGACGGCGGTGCTCGTCGAGAGCGACGGCTTCTCCACCAAAAACGGACACCGCGTCGTCATACACAGCCGCTCGCCGAGCGTCACCTCGCGCACCGCGGACGTCTGATGAACGGACACGGCGGCGGCGACGACGGATGAGCCACCCGACGCAGCCGACGGCGACGCCGAGTCGTCGGCTCGGGATCGTGCTCATCCTCCGGCTATTGATGACGAAGCCGAGCAGTCCTCCCATACCGATCGCGATCGTCAGTAAGGGGCTCGCTCAACGCGTCGCGTCAAATGCGCGATATGTGCTTGGCTAGACGGAGACCCTCACCCCACACCCACACCCACACCCACCCACACACACACACACACACACACACACTCACGTGAGGTACAAGTCAACACGTCACACGAGGACGAGAGAAAGAGAGAAGCTGCCTATACGTCTCTGTGTATGTCATATATAGGAATAACAAAAGGGCTTTTATTTTCTTACATGTATAACCGTCTTTTACCGAAGGGCCACGCTGATTATTATTGCCGCCGCCGCCGCGCATTATATAATGAGAAACGGTCGCGCGACTGTGATACGACTGTTCTTACGTTCTCACCCACTGATTCCTTGTATACTCCTAACATGCGCATCGATCAAGCTACGCCATGGCTTTGCAACTCTACATGTATATGAGAAAAGTAACTAAAAACGCGCATACATATATTATACGTATATACACTAGAGAGAGTCGTAGGGTATACGTACACCACGAGCATTTTTTCTAATAACAACATCAAGAGCGGTGACAGACCTGTGCGTCCAGATGATATACATAGAACTATATACGAGTATAAAAAAAAAAGTTTGTAACGAATTAACGATTCTAGCTAGAGACGTACTAGTCGGTCGAGAACGTTCATTTCTTCGGGATTAGACTACGTATATATTGATAAAAGTACACTATTCGGCAGATGTACGAGAGAGAAGAGAGTAAAAGTAATAACGATCGTTTTCGTCGTTTTCGACGCGAGCGCGCCCCTCCTTTTTTGCAAGTATCACACACGAGAAGAGACAAAAAAATATATAAAACGAGACGACGATTTACCGCAAAAGTTGTATCGTATACACACATCACATAAAACGCGGATGATACATTATATACTCGACGCGCGCAGCCTTATAGTTAATTGTATACAATTTAAGAAATTCCTCCAACGAGTTGCCTTTACGATAGTAACAAAAAAAATAAATAAATAAATAAATCGCGGCTGATTCTAAACGGACGACGACGCGTAAACGCGCGAGTGTGTAGCGTAAAAATAATAGCGACGAGGCGCACACTATTAGAATCGCGGTTTAGAGTCGAGTATTGCGTAGACCTGCAGTTTACTTTCGGTCACAATGTTATATGCTTTTCTTATTCGTTTTCTTATTTTTTTTTTTGAGAAAAAAATAATAATATAACGTATATTACGAGGAGAGGAATAAAACCTGCGACGATTATATATGCGTCTATAGCGGAATAGGCGATTCGATTCGAATGATCACGTATATCCAACGAAATTTTTCAACGCAAAATACAAACGTACATAATTTACGAGAGTATAATGATAACAAGAAAAAAAAACATAGAGGACGACAAAGCAATCCTTTTATCTCGCCGCACAAAGAAGCTCCGATGCGCACGAACTAAGCATCTCTCTTTCTTTCTCGCCAAATTTTAAGGATGATTTTCAGAGTAAAAAGAAATCGCTATATAACATATTTATAACGAATTAATATATCGCTTGTTTTATCTTTCGCTTCAAGGCAGCTATATGAACATCCTTCGTTGACACATATAATACATATACTTATATACGGCTCAGCTCTTACAAGCAGCCCACACACAAAGACTTTTTTCCATGATTTTTACGAAAAGTTCGAATTTCTTCTTCCTCTTCCAAGGCACAATCGCAGCATTCAAGCTAACTAAAAGGTTGACGATTGATATCGTTCGCCGTTCGAAATCTACTAAATCGTCGTCGTCGTCGTCGTCGTTTCGTCCTCCGATCGAAACGGTGCGCGTGAACTATAGCGTACACACACACCACACACACACACACACACACACACATACACACACAAAGCGGATATTGCGATATATGTACGAAACCGAGGTATGAAGTATGAGAGAGACGAGTACACGCATTATAAATAAACATCGAGAAAAAAAAAGTCGCGCGTCACTGGCGTCCCGGCCACTTCCTCTACAGACCGGACGTCGGAAGCCGTGATCTTTTTTTTCTCGACGCACACACACACCCACACTTTTTTCGTCCTCGCGATTCCATGTGAAATATATTATATAATTATGTAAATGCGCGACGTATAATGAAGAAAAAATATACATGTACACGTGCGGACTGCAGTGCAAGGGTCACGGACAAAAATTACTTGAATTTGAATTTAAAAAAAAAGTAACAAACATGGTGCACGCACGTATATTACGCACGCAAACGCGAAATATGTGTGGATGGCGCGATACGCAGATCACACACGGACACACGTATAAAAAAAACACACACAAAGACACTCGTACAGAGAAATATATGATATATATGAAATATATGACAGGATGATGGGAGGCGAGAGAGAATATAATAAGCCACTCACCACCCAGAGGATAAAAAAAAAAATTGCCACCGCGTATCACCTACGAATCATTTTTCACCACGAGAATTTCTGTACATATTATATAAAGGGATATAAGAATAATAATTATAATAATAATAATATTAATAATAAATAATAATAATAAAAAAAGAATTCGATTTGCATCTTCGCTGCTTATGGATCGCACACGTACATTTGTACAATCTAATAAACGTACTTTTTACTCGAGGGAAATAAGATGATTATAATGAAGTAAATGAATACAACAAAAAAAAAAGAATAAAATAAAATAATATATAAAATAATATATTATTATATAAATAAAACAAAAAATGCGAATTTGCGCTCTGCGTCTAACTGTTTTTTTTTGTCGCGGCAATATGCGAGCGTTCACACGTACATTCACACATTATACGAGGAGTATATAAGTACGTATAAGAAAAAAAAATGTAGGAGAAGATGAGAGAGAGAGAGGAGTATATAATATGAGGCAAAATGAAAAGAGAAAACGCGAGTGTTTTAAGACAGCCGAGCGACGAGGAAACGATGTATACTACGACACAGAACTCGTGCGCTCGCTTATATTATATATACACACACACATATAACTTTTGACTCATCTCTCGAAAGATTATTATATATATACATAAACGTGCGCAACGTATATAGAGAGACGAGGCGAGTATATATAATTTTCGTGTGAAACGTAAACCGCGCGCGAAAAGATAAATGAGAGGAGAAGAAAAATGACGCTGAAGAATAAAACAACAAAAAACATATATTATAAATATAGACATTGGTGCGTATACATGCGACAAAATAAAAATAATGTGCGAGCGAGATATTGACGAGTATGTATTGTAATCGAGTGTCTGAATCGAGTGCGAGTAAGTGAGCGAGCGTGACAAATATCGAGAGTTATTTGCACTTTGGAGTTTTGCAGCGAGCTAAGTGCTTTATTTTGTTATTATTGATACAAATTCACAGCAAATAAGCTTTACACTTACGCGTTTAAAGGAATAAAAAATAAAATAAATACGTGAGATGATGAGAGAGAGAGAGAGAGAGAGAGAGAGAGAGAGAGAGCGAGAGTATAAAGAGCGAATGGGACAGCGCTGCGATATTATAACAAGAGAGTGCGAGCAATCATACGAGAGAGAAATATTCACGCCCCTTGAAACGACGTTGAAACGTGTATCGATTGTGATTGACATGCGAACGATTTGATGTTCGCTCGGTATCTTTTTTTTAAACGACGAGTTGGTGCACGATTGTTTTATTTTTTTTTTTAATTTTCGAAGCGATACTAAGCTTTTTATTTTCTTTCGAAAACGTCGGATACTCATGAAGTACGTCTGTAAGTGTTCAATTTTTTCAAGCATATCATTTGACGAGTATTACGATCATATAGTATCTATACGTGTATTATCTCAAATGCAAAGCATATCGGTTCGAATCAAGCTTTTTTTACTTGTCGCTCTCGCAACGGTTGCATAAACGATATATTGTAATAGAGCTTGAAAAGCTTAAAAGTATACTAGACCTTTTTCTATAACCGCTTTGTTTTACGTTCGATTTTTCCTATCTTTTGCTACGTACGTATGTATAATCGTATGTTTTTTTTTAACGCCCGAGGTATATATATATATAAAAACAGTACGTATAATCTCGGTCCGCTTGCCGTCCCGCTTGTATTGAGCACCGACATATATAAATATATATTTAAAAATGAACGACAGAAGCATTATAATTACGACAGAGAGAAGAGGGAACGACAGAGAAGAAAAGAAAACCACGTAAAACTCGCGACGTTACAATTATAATTATATAAAATAACTGCGAAAGATATTTGCATTTTAAACTTATAGATCGCGCGCGCGATGATTCCACGGACACACGTGATTTTGAAAGCGAGAGCGAGAGTATATAACGAGTGCAAGAGACAAAATAATAGAACGAGTGTGGAAGTGAGACTAGTGATAATAATAAGTAAAAAAGAAAAAAGAATCAATTGCACAAATATTTTTTTAAGGCTCGACGTACACTATATACTCGTTATATTTACTATATATATATTTGTAAGTAATAGAGCGTCTGCGCGTGTAGCTGTCATGATTTCACTCTTATATATATATACGCATATATATATAATGACAAACAAAAAATCTCGTGTACGCGTATAATACCGTTTTCTCATTCGCGAACGATTGAACCTTACAAACTTCCTCGATCAATCGGCCGCGATATGGCCACTTTGTTATACGCGCACATATATAGCCCTATCCCTATACATGTATACCTATATATCGTATAACACACCGTATTTGTAATAGATGTTATATAAAAGATCGTGCACCGACTCGTGAAGAAAAAAAAAATCACAGCCCGGGGCAGGGATAAGTTTGCACGCATAAATTACGGCGATGCATGTATAAAAGCAGTTGTAGAAAATATATACATGTGTCGCATTATCGGGGTCTATACGTACAATTAATTACATCGGCCTTCGCGACTCGTCGAGGGAGATTCTTACCGAAGCTTAAAGGGGCGCATTTCAAAGGTCCTATCCAAACCTTTCCGATGCGTTTTTTTAAGCCTCTTTACGATTTCTTCAATGCCTCGTCGGGATCACGGCTTGACATCGCGAATTTTCGCGGTCGACTCGCTCGACGTCTTTACATGACAGCTGGTCCTCCCCTAAATTCGATCCAGTCGGTGTATATATCCCCACCTCGGGTTCGCGCTAATTGGCTAATTTGCATAGGACGATCGTATTTATATACACAAGCATGAGAAGTACGCGAAACTTCGAAATTTCGAAATCGACATCGCGCGTCATCTCGAAACTTCCCCGATTGAAATTTCGAAGTTTCCTCTACTCGCGCCGAAATTTCATACAGTGTATTATCCAAAAAAAAAAAAAAAAAAAAAATCGCGACGCGTCGGATTAAACACTGTGTATTTATCAGGGGCGACGGTTTTTTCTCGCACTCTCTTCGCCCTGTATTATCAGCAACAACGTCGTTGTAAGAAAAATAAAAAAAAATATGTAAGGCATAATACACGTGTAAATTTAATGAAAAAAATAAAAAATAAAAAATACGAATTGCGCGCTGACGGCGGAGAAACTTTTTCTTAATGGCTAAAAAAGTAACCAACGCAAAAAAAAAACCACACACACATTGTATAAGCGAGGCGAGGAACGGATTACATTTAACAAAAAAAAAAAAAAAAAAAAAAAAGGGGGCTTTTTAAAAAAAAAAAAAAAAAAAAAANTCTCTCTGAAGACTCTCGAAATCGTTATTTTAAATCGTGCGATAATAAGCAACCAAAAAAAAACATTACTAGATGGCTATTGTAAAGTGTGAAGCTAAACCAGCAGAAAAAATGAATATACTTTAAAGAATAAAAAAAAACACTAAAAATAAAACTAAACTAAAATAACAACCAGAGCCTGTCGGCCAGTATAATGAACAAGCAACTGCCATGGGTCATAGGTAGATGAGCTAAGAATCCAATTTTAAGCAAACCAAAAAATCAAGCTAGCTATCGAGGCGTTATTTAAACAAAAAAAAGTCATGAATTGTCCGTTATCGTAACAAAAAGCAAAAAACTTTAAAAAATAACACTAAAGGCAAAATACAGCGACAGAGAGGATACCGGTATGGAGATTATATACATTTGACGAAACAAAAAGTCGTTTGTTTTATTATGTATGTACATTTGATGTCTTGTGGAAGAATAACCGCGACGAATAACAAATTCCGACAACCAAAAAAAAAAAAAAAACAATGGCCATTTTGAAAGAACGAAAAGGATTCGTGGCGCGACGTCGACGAGAGGCTCGCTAATTTCTTCTTTTTTTTCGAGTGAACCGATTTCTTTCAATTTTTACGTTTTCTTTTGTACAGTTATCGAAATTCATTGAAAAAAAGCAAACCGCGACGTCCAGCGAAGAATCAACGAGTGTCATAGTATGTGCGTATTCATTGCTTGGAAAAATCGTGTGATTTATTGTATAATGAACTATACTGTACATGAAAACGCACGTATGCATATAATTATAAGAAAAAAAATGCAAAATCGTTCTGCGAGAATCGCGCGTTTTCGAAACCATTGTAAAAGAAATCCTTCCCCCGCGGGTTTCACGCGCGAATTTCAAAGTCGTTTCGAGCATATTTTCCAAAAATCGGCAATTCGAGTACGCGTATGTGAATCATCGTTGAACGTCCGCGTCGTCGCGCGCCGCGAATCGCAAAAAAAAAGGAAAACTCGACAAGGGTATGACACAATATATGATGGAAAGGCGGCGAACGAGTTATTTGCACAATATTACAAATTATAATTAATTACGTTTGACTATTGTTATGTATTGCTAAAGAGAGAACGAGCGAGAGATATGTGACGGATCAAGATGGATACGAAGCGATTTAATTCGTGCAATATAATTATGTGACACGGATCAGAAAGAGAGGGAGAGAGTGCGTATATGTATACATACAAGAGAACGAGAAAATATCGAGAGACTAAGCGTTGTTAAACCAAAAAAACGAAAACAAAATGTGAAACAAACCAAAAAAATGTGGGAGGGGGCGAAAGAGAGATATACCAATTGTAATTAAAACAAAAAATAAGCGAGTGTGAGCGAGACGAAAGGATTCGGATGATGATTATGATGATGCGTATAAAATGTACTAATTAGTCGGAAGCGCGGTGAGCGAGCGAGAGAGAAAGAGCGGATATATTGCGACACGAAAAGCGGCGAAAACGAAGCAAAAAAAAAATTATAAACAATAAAAAATGATTCTAGCAAAGGATTTATATATTCGATCGACGAGGGATTAATAAAAAAAAGAGAGAGATTGATTTGTTACTTATATTAGTTGAAGAAAAACAAAAACGACCCTTATATTGATTATTGTAATTATAAAATAAATAATTATTATCGTAATAGTTAAAAATTAACAAGTTGTTACCGCTTTGTTATACACGATATTATTAATATACTAACATTATAATACAGAAAAAAATCTGAGCGAATGTATCGTTGATTCGAACCCTTTTTTTAAATCTCAGGCTATGTGCAGACATGTTTTATTATCTGAAATGTAGATATGTCTATACGTAATCTTCTCTTTTCCTTCAATCTGATGGCTCATCTCTTTTATCACATTTCCAAAGACTTTGATCCTTTTAATTTTTCCTATTTTGTTTTTTTTTTTTTTCAATCCGATTAAGGATATCGTCGTTATTTCTTTATAATTTTTATGATATCAGAGATAGATTTTTTTATATTTAGTAGACAACTATTATTTTTTGTATAAACTTTTTTGTTTATTCGTGTTTCATACAAGAAAATATACTTGTGTATATAATATGCTTAAGGATATTATGCAGTTTAATTACTTTCATCAATATAACTTTCTTATAGGTACTTGAACAAAAACTTATGAGTACGCTGGCATTATGGCAAAGACCCTTAATAACTATGAGGATATTGCTTAAACAGTAACGCGTGCATTAAAAAATATCAAATATCTTTCAAAAAATCAAGATTCTCAAACGAATCATTAACAAGAATAAATGTTCATTATTTTTTTCCTAATATTTTTCTTCTACTAATAATAAATATATAGTTTTATACGTCGCATTTTAGACTTTGGAACGATTTCGTTTAGAATATGAACACTTTGGTACACCAAAATAATCATCTTTTAATACGAAACGATCATTTTCTCTATTAAATATTAAAATAACTGAAAAATATCACAAATATTAATTTCATTAATCGATTACAACTGTTTAATATTGGAATCACAGTTGTCGCAAGTTAATCAAGGAAATTAAATGCTAGTCATGATTTCGCCTAATTGCTCTACCAAATTTTCCAAAATGCATCGCGTGATTTCAATGAAATATTTAGTAGTTTAGTAGTTTCAGTTTCACATGATTGCTTTTGGTTCCTGTTAGAATCATGTAACAGTTGTCGACGCTTATAATCTACATACATATAGACACGAACTACGGGAAAAAATATCCACACATATATAGTTACAATTATCTACACGGCTCGATAAACGAACCGCGAACGCAGTGCTTGTACTCTTTTTGTGCCTTTGAAAAAATATACAAACTCTACTTTTCCGTAAAATATAGATTTAAAATATATACCCGCTTATTTAATAAAGGACACTGTTGGTAATCGCTTGGACTCTTCATGGTGCCCTATGAAAGTAAAATAAACATGGATTGATCATCATATGGAAAATTTACATTAAAACAATATTTACAATCATCATAGATATTATTTACTATTCCATATAATGATTTTCCATGTACTTTAGTTTCATAAAAGATCATCACCACTGACGCTCCTCTGGAAAACAAAACTGGCAGTTTTTACTTCTTATCTGGAATTTTTTCGTCGCAAGCACGCCCAAATTCCCAATGTCATGATTAATATCACTGGCACACCAACGCCAATGGAGATAATTAACAGAACCATAACGGAAAATCGCTCGTCTGGTGGAGTTCCATACCCAGCGATAAAAGTCCTAGCGAAAAGCAGGTAAGCAAGTTTTTAGAAAGAAATTTCCCTTACATATAATTATTATTATAAACTCAATTTTCATATTTTATGGATGAAGATTGAAATATAATATTCGAAATAAAAATAAGATATTGTACGTACCAAGTAGCATATTGGCTTTCCTTATAATAGTTTTCTCCTTTTGCGCCCAGTGAAACGTTCATTCGTTGTACGAGATTATTGAACAAGTTTTCTCCATAATACATATACAGTAAATTATTTTTGTTGAAATAATCATCTACTGTAGCGTTTTTCACAGCATAAAAAATACTTCCAACAGAGTCCGTAACATCGCGAAGTTCATCTGTATAAGATATAGGTCTCCACTGTAGATAAGCTGACCTTTCATTGATCACAGGTGTACTCAAGTCCATCACCTTTAAAAAAATAAAAATTCAAGCAAACTAGTTCCAAAAGTAACTGGTAGAATTTTATCAGAGTTAAGTTACCTCGAATATTCCTGGAGTAAACTCATCATCCAACTTTTTTTTAGTGTCAATATTTAGAGTCAAATTGGGGCTAATTTCACTTACAACTAAGAATTCTAGAGCTAATCGACTACGAGGAAAATCTTTTCTAACTTGTAAGTGATCAAACACAATATCAATCTGTGTAGCATTTTCAGAATGCAACATATGTGGAGTGATATTCGAATGATTCAAAGTTCCAAATCCATGCATCTGAAAATGAAATAAATTGTTAAAGAAGTATATCTATATAATGAGCAAAACTTTTTTAATCATTACACTCACCAAAAATGAAATATTTCCAGACCGCACATTATTGTATTGATCTTTATAACTATCAGCATATGTATAGAATTGAACCAAATTATCATGTTTCGTCATATTCTCATGATGCCATTGGAAGTTATTAAAATTAATTTCGCTGATATTCTTGTCATTTACCTCATCAATTTTTGAAGTATTATAGAAATCATTAAACTCAAGTATCTGTAATAAACATACAACACGATAAATGTAAAATTTGTTATAGTTTGTACAGTTTGAATAATTACCCTTTCTATAGCTACTCCAAATGTGTAAAATGGCTTCTCCGTAAAATTCAATGAATTTGGTGTCCTTGATAAATACTTTTTCCAATTAATCTGCAGTTTTGCAGTGTGTGAGGTTACAGCAAGTAATATGGTTGGATTTCCTGTGAAATCCCAGAGGTAATGCAAAGTATCATTTGGTCCAATAGCTTTCACATGTGCTATCCTTACTTTTGTATTTTTACAAAGATCCTTGCAGTCTTCATTAAATGCATATTCCAACTGTAAAATGTAAATCATATAAGTTATTTAAATGAATAATAAACGCATTGTTCTTTATTTCATAACTAAGAATGTGAGAAGATAAAATAAAAGCTCATTTTACTATATAAGTAATTATAAAAATTTGTCATACATTAAATGATAGATGACAATTTCTTCTTCATAAAATGGACATACATATAAGTGGTCATTACAAAAATAATATATCAATATTTACGCAACTTGAGAAAGTGATGAATTACTACTGGTAAGTTATTTCTCATGGATACAAATGACTAATTGATACAACAAAGACCTAACATCACAAAAATTTCATAGATATAACTTAGCATTAATAACATTTATACGCATGTTCAGCACATTTGAAATTAGAAGAATGACCATCTATCTGCCTGTTCAATGAATTGTTCTCTTTCTTATCGTTTTATTTTGAGTACAACTGATAGTATAAAATGTTGTTTCTAATTATTGTTATTATTATCATTATAAAGAACAAAGAAACAAAAGAAATCTGTATTTCATAGTGCTCATGTCTATCCTATAATTTGATAACATCAGAGCATCAAAATGATTTACTGTATCTCAAACAAATAAGTGTTGACTTACGGCGTAATTCGAAAATATCTTTATTACAAAAACAAACTCACCGTTCTCTCCAAACAATGCGAGGATCCAACAATCGCTAGCAGAACACAAACGGCTCCGAGCACAGAAAAAACACCGTTTTTCACAGCGATGGCCATCGTAAACAACGCAAATTTTTCAATAACTATACTTTTAATCCAACGACGAAATTCCACTGACACTTATTCCGTTCTGCCACGTTAGTCTTGGACTCCAACAATGCATAATCTGGACATACAGACAAGATGCAAGAGTGACTAACCCTCACGCGCAGCAACAGCTGAATGCAGCCAAACACAAACAATTTTGGTGAAGAGAACGGCAGCATCAAATCAAAGAGATAGAAAAATATATATGCGTCAGCATGCAGCGCTAGATAGACGCACACACGCGCGCGAATCACTGGAACGATACCATTGTGCATATGTTACTTGACAAGTGGTTGTATATGTGCATAGCTAGATAGGTACTGTTTTGTTGTATATATAATTCGCTCTCGATCGTGATTTTCGGAAAAGTATGCATAAAACTGCAGTATGGCGCGGTGATCGAGGTTATGCGCACTTAGAAAAGTGGGGAAAATTAGGCGAAGACCCGCTTTGGCAGTGCTCGGCAAAGAGGTTTTCAGGCTAACCGACCGCCGCCGAGCACCACGCGCATCTCAAAAAGATAAACGGCTAGCGGGAATCTTTGAATTGCAACAGGACACTTCTAATGGTTTGTAAAAATAATGCTTTTAGATGCGATTGAATTTTAACTTTTTTGTGTAAGAAATGAAAAAATTACATCAAAATGTAATAAAGTGTAAAAATAGTATGAGTGCATATGCAAGATATTAACTTTGGTCATTTGTGTTATTAATTTTGTTTATTTATTATTATAATACTGTGTACAGCGATCATTAACGTTTTTTTTTTTAATCTTAAGATTATTATAATGAATATATTTTTAAATGTTTACATGTTCACTACACTTACATTTTATAAAAATGTACCATAATCCGTGATTTTAACAAAGTTTTAAGTAGTTTTTAAAACAAATATCAAATAAATACAGCATATTCTAAATAGAAGCACATAAATGATTTTTATTGAGGTTTATACTCTTGAGAATAAATGCCAAATTTGACTAATATTTTTCAATTAAAAACAAGTTTTAGCTTACATCAACAAAATAATTACAAAAAACATCAAGACTTTAGAGTACAGACTTTGGACAGAGTACAAGTTTTGGACTGGCCCTTTCGTCACTGTCTCTAGCAGGTGAAATTAGGTGGTGCATGGGCACTTTTCCATTTCCCTGATAACAATATGCGGTCCGAATCCAGATATAGCGCGAATGCGGAGATAAATATATGGAGCGGTGGAGAAATATGGAAAATGAAATAATGAAAGGTTACAATAGCAGCTGACTCCGATGATAAGTACAAGTGGCTATAAAATTGTTTTTTACACCGCTATACATGCACTGGGTTCGCTGATAGCGATGAGGGAAATAGGAAAGTTCCTATGCGCCACCTATCTTTACTGGCCAAAGACAAGGTTAATTTACATCAAAACCGAAAGAAAAAAGTACTGCAGCTAGCTTTTGATACATATAAGATAAGCATCATGGAAAAAAGAGATGATAGCCGGAAATTTAATTTTTTTAAATTTTGTTTGCTTTATATTGAAACCGAAACTAAGAGTAAAAGGAGGTTTATCAAGGAGTGCGAGAATATACATTGTACTTCTCTGCCTCGTCCTCTAGATCAATATATGTAAGATTTCATATTACGTTAAGATATTCAACTACGATTCCGTGACTGTGCAATGTGCATTCGTTGGAATTAAAAAGAATTTAAATACGTGTTTTAATGACCTGATAAGATAATGTTTGTCACGAAACAAACATTTACCTCATGTGTGTGACATGAGAATATAGTGATTATGTACATTCGTGAAAAAGTATTCAGGAAAAATGACATGGTCGTCTGTGAATTACACAAACGCTTGTTTAGAAAATCCTGCAGCCAATTCTTGCCAACCAGGTGTCTTGGTTCTGTTGGCCTTCATCACTCAGTATTTAGGTCAATCGTATGATACTCTTTACACGAAAGTCAATAATACAAACAAAGTGCAAAATGAATATGATTTCATCATTATCGGTGCGGGTAGTGCCGGATGCGTTGTGGCGAACCGATTGAGTGAAATAAATAATTGGAAGGTAATAATTTTCATGAATTTCATATTTATTTGAAGAGCTTTTCTAAAATCATAATACAATAAATTTATACTCATTTATGTTGCAGATTTTATTGCTAGAAGCAGGTGAAGATGAGCCGATCGTTGCCGATGTTCCTGGAATGACATCCCTTTTGGGACAGAGTAGTATCGATTACGCTTACCGGACTGCACCTGAGCCAGCAGGAGTTGAGGACAATGAAAAGAGAATTTTGGCTTATCCACGAGGAAAAGTTATGGGTGGATCTAGTGTCATGAATGCAATGTGGTACGCTCGAGGAAATAAACAAGATTTCGATGATTGGGCAGCTTCAGGAAATTACGGTTGGAGCTGGGACGAAGTTTTACCTTATTTCAAAAAATCAGAAGATGCGAGAGATCCTGAAGTATGTACGTTATAAGTCTATATTTATACTCATACTCGTATATTCAATGTAAAATTTCAATCTTTCTAAAGATCCTCGCTAAATATCCTGAATCACATGGAACTGGTGGATACCAGACGGTAGGGCGCTTCCCTCAGCAAAATCAGCTTACACCAGCAATTTTGGAAGCCTGGAAAGAACTAGGTCTGGAGGAGATTGATTACAATGGTGGTAGCCAACTGGGCGTATCAAGAACGCAGTTCACAGCTATTCACGGAGTTCGACAAAGCACTAACGGAGCATTCATCAGACCCATCAGAAATCGAAGAACAAATCTTACGATAAAAACCAAGACTCGCGTCACGAAGATCGTTATTGACAAAAATACCAAACGAGCTACTGGAGTGGAATACGTTATTTCCGATCAACAGCGCAACGTTACCAAAAAAGCCTTCGCTACGAAAGAAGTCATCGTTTCCGCAGGTGTGATAGACTCGCCAAAGCTTCTGATGCTCTCCGGTATAGGTCCAACTGATGACCTTCAAAAGGCAAACATCGAAGTATTAAAAGACCTACCAGTTGGTCATAATTTCCACGATCACTTTCTCGTCAGACCTCTAGTACTCGATTCTGATCTTCTGAAAAAGTCTTACCCCAGCACTGAAGACATGCAAAACGATCTTGTGTACTGGATGAATACTCACGAAGGTCCACTTTCCAATATCGGCGTCTCAGCCGTAGCAGCCTTCTATCAGTCTTCACACGAGACACGACCGGGTGTCGTTGACATAGAGTATTACGTAGGTGCTGGTACCAGTGAAAAGTCCAATCAATCTACGAGTTTCTCTTTCATTCCTACGTCCTACTACGACCAAGTACGAGTTTCAGCGCTGATGTTGGCGCCGAAAAGTCGTGGCTATGTCAAACTGAACGAAACCGATCCCATTGGAAGTCAACCGATTATTCAGTTGAACTTCTTGTCTCATCCTCAAGATGCGGAAATTATGATCGAAGGATTGAGATTCGCCAGAAAGCTTGCTGATACGAAAGCTCTTAAAAGAGAGGGTTTAACAAATTTGAAAGAACCGGTAAGTGCTTGCAAGAATTTCGAGTACGAAAGCGATTATTATTTGGAATGCTTGATAAAGAAGACACTTTCTGTGGCGTACCATGGAGTTGGTACGTGCAAAATGGGACCAGTAGGTGATGAGACTTCGGTGGTCGATCCAAAGTTAAAAGTTATAGGCATAAGTGGACTGCGGCTGATCGATGCATCTGTAATGCCTAATGTTACGAGAGGAAACACCAACGCAGCAGTGATAATGATTGCCGAGAAGGGTAGCGATTTGATTAAACAAGACTGGAATTAAGGTACAAATATTTCATTTGTAAAGAACAGTGATTTGAATAACAAAACGATAACTTTATGTCTGAAAGTAATTTATTCTTAATAATTATTTCATCTTACAATTTTGTATTACCTTCGCACAGTCTTTCAATGCTATAATACTTTCGAAGCAACTTGCAAATTCATCGCCTATTCATATTCCTGTTGAACAACGCATCAATGGTAGGAAACTCGTACCCCATTGGCTTTTTAATATTCCGCCAACGGTGGTGGAGTTACCAGACTTTGACACGTTAACGAGCACAGACTTCGTATATATTCCTTTCCAACCAGTTTCTAAAATAAAAATATACGTATCAAGTCATTATTATACATTTAGTTTCTTCAAACAAGGAAAATTATTTTGCAATTCCAAATGTCAGCTAAACGTCGTCTACGCGTGCTTCTGAATTAAATATAAATTCCTGCACGTATTCAACTGCATACACGTACGTTGTATACACGCGATTCTTTTGCCTAGTGGCACATTGGCGTATACTTCGAAGGATATGCATCAGTCTATGCAGCGGCGTTCGTTGCGGGCACTGTAACTTTTTTCCCTCGCTTCCTTTTTTCCTCTTCTCCTTGCGTCGGTTCCTACGCATCGCTGAATCGGTCGAAAGCACTTGTATAGCCAGTCGTCGGTATCCTCTCTTTTTCTCCCTCGGGCCTGCAATATTCATTGAAAGTAAAATACGGGAGTCGGGCATTGAATGAGTAAGTTTTGTTTTTTGTTGGAAAATAAACGAATTATTTCTTTCTATTATCATACATGCATAGGTGAACAGTATTTTAGCGTTTAACGAGAAATTTTTCATACCGATAATATTTACGAAATAAAATCGTTCTCGAGCACGTTTCCAGAAAGGGTTTGAAAAATTGCAGACCTCGAAAAATCCTTTTTCAATCCAGTAAAATTTACAACCTAGTTATAAAGCGAACTCTCTCTAGCTCGTTTCCAGATAAGATAATTTTCAAAACCGGTACAACACAATCCAAAATAAAAAAAATCAATTTCCAAACGTGCAAAAGGGTTTATATACAGAAAACGTAAGAAAAAGCTCTTTAGACCTCGAAATTCTTTTTCCATCGGATAAAAGGCGCGCGCGATCGGCACGGCATACAACATTATACACAGCGCGATCACTCTCGAGCCCTTCTACAGCTATATATGTCCGTATAGCTATATATATATGCAGTCCCAAGCGCTGTGTCTGCTTCTCGAGGGAACACCGGGTATAGAAAAGCCGCAGCAGTGGCGGCGCGCGCGAGGCAGCGAAACGTGCAAAAAAAAAAAGAGCGTTAAACGACGTACGACCTTGACCGGAGTCTGCGTCTGGCGGCAGGTATATATGTTCCTTCTTTCTCTATAGGCTCACAAACGAGTTTTACTATACAGTCGCGCTCAGTGCGCTCTATACAGCTTAATGCGATCATGCACAATACAATTCTCGATATATATCGCGCGTCGTCTCTCTCTTTCTGTCTTTCTCGTATTTTAATTTTTTGTCTTTTTTCACGGTGGTGGCGGTGGCGGCGGCGGTTCTCTCCAAAAATGCATTCTTATAATATACGCGCGCGTGTACTTTTCAAGACGGGAAGGATGGCTTTTTGCGCCCGTCTGCGTGAGCGCAAAAGCTGCTGAGTGCGCTTTCGTTTTCTGCTGTTTTTCTTTTTTTGTTGTCGGAGGAGAAAATTTGTTGGATCAACAGAATTTATATCGATTCGCGGCGTTGCCTTGATATACCCGTGCTGATTTGAGTTTTAAGGTTTTTATTTATGTCGATCGGGAGATTTTCGTTGAATTATTTATGAGCGGTGAGAAATTATTCGATCTGGGCATTTTGTTTATAACGATGATTCGAGGGATTTATTTCGTGGTGGTTTAAACTTTTGAGTGGGTAATAATTTGTGGGATTTGTAGTTTTTTTTTTTAATTGTACTATCGTTATAAATTTTTTAGCTTCAATAAAATCACGTTTCTCGAATTCATTTTGAGTTATCGTTTTCTTTTCGCTCTTTATTACGAAGGCTTCGATACATTCTTGCTCGCTGCATTTTTAATGTGCGAAGGTTGCGTTTTTTATAGTGAGGGAGAATTATTTTTCATCAAAAATATATCCATATATATTTGGAGAGAGTAAAGAAACGCCCCGTTATAAAATTTTCTTAAACATAATGTATCACAAACCAAGTCAAGAGAGGTATTAAATTTCTGTACGTACGTTACATTTCGATGCATTTCAGTCTTTTGTCCGATCATTCCTTTCATATAAAAAATGCATTTGTATGCACTTTTCAATAGCGAATGCATACATACAGATATAGTCTTTCGTCTCACAATAAGAATTTAATTTCTTGAATATTTTACGAACAAAAATCTTGAATTTATAATTTTAGTTGTTATAAATTCTATGATACATTTTGGAAACTTTATGATATCTATAATAATTTTGCAAACCGGAAAAATGTAAAACCAAGCAGTAGAAAGTAAAACGAACAGAAACTTTTAAAAAGTCTGACTAAATGAAATGCATTCAAATGAGATCACGCGTCTGCAAATTTAAAGAAGAAATATGACTAACGCTGCTCTCGAAATAGTTTGCTTTCGTTTGATTTTTTTTCTCGTGCACTTGATTGAATTACGTCCAAACAAAAGGCTTCTCTTGTGCACTTGGAAATCCGAGAAATATCTCTTGGTGTGTCAAGTATAAGTGCTATCTAATCCAAGGATAAGGAATTGAAATAAGTACACCACAAAAAATGTATATTTTTCCTCGATCGATTCGCTCTTTTTTTTAAACAACTCTTTTGAAAAAACTTGAGCTCAATCATGAATATTCTACCTTACAATCTTTTATCTTTTCAAAACGAAGCTTCCAAGAAACTTAAAAAATACTTCCTTTTCACCAAGCCGATAAACCAGTGCATCAGCGAAAGATAACATTAATGTCGGCAGATAAGCTTACAAAGCAAAAAAAAAAAAAAAAAACTACATAAACGTACTAAAACTTACCAAACCGCGCGAGTCTCCACTGCACTTGAAAATCGGCATACAAAGAAAAGCCTCGTGCAAAAATCTCTCCTCTCTCGCTCTACCGCGAGATCAAGGCCACACTCTACAACCGCAACGTCTCTTCTCTTGAAATAAACTCAAACTCTCGCTTCTCTCTCTCTCTCTCTCTCTCTCTCTCTCTCTCTCTTGAGCGTCTCAAGCGCGTGAAAAGTTCGCCTTCCAACGCGGGAAAATTCAAACAGCCGCCAAGTGGTTCAGCCAGCGGAAAAGCGTCGCAGCGCTGGAGAGGAGTAGCCAAGTAGTAGGTAGTAGTAGCATCGGCGTGTCGCCGAAGAGAGGAAATAACGCCGGCGTCGCTGCAGCAGCGGCGGCAGCGGCCTGCTCGCGGCTGCTCTACGAAAACGAGAGTGAGAGAGAGTCGGAGGGGAAGAGAGCATAGTATAGAAGCAGCTTTAAGGTTAAGGCGAGGAAGAGAGAGAGAGAGAGAGAGAGAGAGAGAGAGAGAAGGCGGCGATGGTAAAAGTAGAGGGAAGGACGCCGCCGTCGCCGCCGCGCCTGATGTGTGTGTCGTGGCTATGGCCAAGGATCGACGGAGGGAGAACGAGAGAGAGAGAGAGAGAGAGATAGAGAAAACGGATAAAGAGACAAACTGATGCTTGCCTTCTCCCTCCCTGCGCTCTTTCTTCGTTTGGCTTTTTCTTATTTCTGACGGCGCTCGTTTCTTCGCTGTATATGCTCGCCTTCTCTTTTTGCCCAGCCGTTTCTCTCTCTCCCTCTCTCTCTCTCTCTCTCTCTCTCTCTCTCTCTCTCTCTCTCTTTCTCTTCTTCATTCTCCCTCATCGGCGAGTGAGCGGCTATATGTGTGTTATATATGTGTGCGTATGGATGTATAAGAAAATGCTTCGAAAGGAGAGAGAGTTTGTGTGTGCAGTGTCTCGAAGCTCTATTATTTCGCGCTGCACACACGGTTTTTCAAAATCGATTTCGCTTTTGTTACCCCGCGCGCGGGGTGTCGATGCTTCGATGAGGCGAGACGATGTGGTATTATTCTGATGCGGATCTCGTTTTGAATAGTAGTCTGTGCTATAAAATTTATTGTGTCGTATAGTAATTATTTCGAAAATTTTATGCTGATTCATTTTGTGTAATATTTAACTTCGCATTTAAGCATCTGATTAGAATATTACACCTTTCACACTTCTAACAAACGTATTTCCGCAGATGTAAGATAATTAACACCTCGACTGTCGGGTCTTACCGGAGCTTACTTTTTCTACTCGTTTCACAACGGCGTCGAATAACGCAAAGTTCATAGGTATAGATATATATAATAATCGCTAATCGAGATGCGATCTCGCACGCAACATCAGAATGCAATTGTTACGATATATATTTCATATAAAGTGGACTATATATTTGAATAAATACACGTTCTTGGACAGTTTAGATTATGAGATTAAATTCACGAAGGTCGTTCCCATGTAGATAAGTCTCAGAACGGAACTGCATATTATAAATATTATCGAATTTCAAAAACTATTATTAAAACTTCACGGTTACGCAACTCCTTCTCACACAGGAAGATATTTTTCAAACTACAACGAATATTCTAAAATAAAATCGATATCGATTTACAAACGTAAAAATCGCAGCCGCTTATCTCGACAATCGAAAATCATCATCCTTAATTTTCTCTGCTACACCTCTGCACCAGAGAGTCGCTCACTGTGGCGTTCTCCCTTTCTACTCTACCGTCCCGGCGAAGGCACACACAAGGACCATTATCAAGCGCGTGGAAGGTCAGAAAGCGAAGGTATAGCGTCTCTCTCTCTCTCTCTCTCCCCGACGAACGAAGGGAGAAGAAGAAGAACAAGCAAAAGAAGAAGAAGAAGAAGAAGAAGAAGTCGAAGTATACCAAAGTAGACGACGTTGTAAAAGGCATATACTCGCGTGCGCGATTCCCGAAGAGAGCCGTGTGCTCTTGGCGAACACCATATGTATGATCACGTGACTTTTGCCACGCACACACTTATCCCGATGCACGAGCCTCTACTGTATATCTGTATACAGACGAAAGTTTCGCAGAGAAGAGCTGCTGCTTCGCTGTCAAATTCTCGAAGCGTCGGTCTAGCCCTTTCTTTTTGGCTTCCTTTTTTTCCACGTTTCATGCGGTTTTTTCTCTCTCTCTCTCTCTCTCTCTCTCTCTCTTTCGATTCTTTTTTTTCCTTTCTCAGACGATCCCTATATACTCGACGTGCGGGCTTTTGCTTCTTTTCTTCCTTTTTCGGCTGTTTTGGTTTCACTTTAGAGAGAGAGAGAGAGAGAGTGGGCTGACTTTGACGGGGATTTGAAGAAAATTTTAGAGGATCAGGGATTGGTTGGCGTTTAGGGGGCTCGATCGTTTTGTGCTCGGTTGGAATTAAATTAGGAGCTGGATTTCGGCTTTATAATGAGCTTTGCTATAGTGAACAATTATTTCGAACACATTCATATCGACTATAAAATAATACGAAACAAATTTTCAAAAATTATCTTACCTCGACAACAAAATAAAATCTTTCCTCGTTCACTAACTCAATAAACAATCGAAACTAAAGTAATTTTTCACAAGCCGAAACAATATCTCCATATACAACACCGCACTTTGCGGCTGCATACACACTGTGTCGTTCGCACGCTCTCAACGGTGTATAATACAACTCGTCGTATATACATCGCGTAGCTCGTGTTCGTTCGCCACTCGCCGGCTCGCTGACTTTGGCCTTGTCGTAATTTTCACCCGCGTCTGCATCCTCAATGGGAAAAAAGCCGCCGCTTGCTGCGAGTCGAGCCAACAATGACGCGCGCGAATCAGCGTATCGCAAAAAAAAAAGAAAGAGAGTAAGAGAGAGAAAGAGGAATACCGAGTCTGCTGTTACTGTTGCTGATGGGTGCGTACACATATTTGCTCAGGCTTTTGCTGGCGATTGTGTGTATGATGGTTTTATGATGATGCCGGGCCCGTATGCGTACTGACTTTTGAAAAATGTTGCTTCGTTTGTAATGGGAAATTTTTTATTGCTTGTTTTGAAGTTTATTGTGTATATTTGGTTTGGCTTTGTTGAACGTTATGCAATTTGGAATATTTGTTGGGGAGAGGATTGAAAATAATTTTATTGAATTTTATCACGGTGTAAAATTTACTGCGAGCGTAATTTTCTGAGTCTATAGTATCAAACGAAAAATTACACAAAATATAAGAAACCATATAAAAAGCTAAGAATCATCATTTCTCCCTGAAACACTCGACAGTCGTTCCTCTTAGGCGCATCGAATTGACAACAGGTGAGCGTTCGCCGACTGTCCCTGCTTTCCTCCTCTACACAAGAGAACTTATCCCCCTATATACGTTGGCTCGTTATAGTACACCTTCTACACACACACATGTATGAGTAGACGCGGCTGTTGCTCACGCATACAAGCCCTCCTGACTTACAGGGGGAACGTCCTCGATAAATTGCGCGTGTGATGCACTGCATATGCACCTGTGTGACTATATAAACGAGTGCACGTGATAGTACACACTCTACTGCTTTGTATAGGGAGAAAACGATGAAAAAAAAAGAGCGAAAACTCGCTCCGCTACCGCTCTGCTGCTTCGTTACGCGGTGTTGTATATATATAGATATTTTTGTTGGACTGCTGTGATTTCGATGTTGCCGATAAATACACTCGCTTTAATTTAAGAGTATTGCATAGTATATACGAAGTTGAAAATTCGTGCAATCTAAAATTAGCAGTAATAACAAGTATCCGCGTATAATTCCCGCCTTTTTTAAAAAAATACCCTTTTTTTGACACGCGAATACACACTTCTCAGGTTCGCGTATGCGTATACGTATGCTTTCGTGTCTCTCAATAAAGAGAGAGAGAGAGAGAGAGAGGGTCGAGCTGCCGCAGAAACGAGCACAGGGAATCCAGTCCTTCCAGTCTTTAAAGCCTGCAATGGGAATGCTGGATAATTAGTGATAAAGGACGAGAGCGAGAGGATCGCCTCTCTCGCGTATTTTTCTCGGCGGGATACTTGCAAGCCCTTATATGCGCTTGATTTCTGTATAATGCCAGATATCATGGGAGCTTTTTTTATACTGTTGGACGTCGTGCGTTTGTCGCCATGGTTTTTGTGAAGGATTAATTTCTTGATTTATACTATTCGATCGGCAGATTTATGAGGTGTACAAAGCCTTTTCAGTTCGCTCTTATAACGTGTACTTTTTATATTACACAGCTTATATTACCTGCACGTAAGCATATTTAACGCGCCATCTAAAAAGTTGCCGATGCATCTGTCGATTTGCATAAGTATGTTTACGCACATCAAAAGACGGTGAAACGTTAATAGCGCCGTTTCAATTGCGCACACATACATCTCGATAAGGTAAGAAGAGGCAACTATAAGGGATGGCGCAGTAGCAACGCTGTAGGAAAAGACAAAAACGAATAAACGACTTCGAGTGCTATGGAATCTCGAGCAACTGCCGCGTGAACGATGGAAAGAGCCCAACGTTTTCTTTACTTCTTATCTGTATGGCTATTACTACTGCACGATTTATTATGATTGGCCCGGAATACTTTTTATATATACAAGTGATAGTATAAAACATTTATTTAATTCCTAAAATAATTCTGCATTTTTCCAAACCCAATTACACCGATCCGAAGTATAATCTTTCCAACGGCTACATAACTACACTCAGCGCATCAATTTTTCCCCCCTGAAAATTGGCTCCCTCATCATCGAATATACGTATATCCCGCCTGCAACGGCGCGAATTCCCAGGAGCTAGCAAACTGCAACAACGACGCGCATCAGCTGATGCAAGGCCAAGGCAGTAAGTTTTTACTCTCTAGGCCCTTGTCCCTGTGCACAGCTCGACACAGCCTTCGCTGACTGTATATCCCCCGATCGCAAGGAATGCGCCGCCATATACTACTACTATACACGCTGTGCGTGTGTGTGAGAGAGAGAGAGACCGGCAAGCGAGCGGACGATTATGCGAGGCGCGAGCTGCGCGTATATACAATGCGAATTTCCGCTGTGAGTTTTACGCGCGTGCACTGCGAAATTGTAGGTTTTTCGTCGTGGATTAATTTTTGCACCAGTGATGTGAGTCTGGAAAAATTGTGGTACACATATTATAGGGGTTGACCTTGAGCCGATCGCGTTATGATATTGCGAGATCGAATTATGAGGATACAATGTTGCTTAACGAGGAGAGCTGCGAGATCGGTATGAGTTAGTGTAATTGTGAGCTCTGCGTATCGGTCGTCGGACTGGTTGGTGAGAGAGAGTGGTGGGTTTACAATAATTGGACGCTTTCGGCTCTGAGAAACTCGAAAATTTATACCGATCGCGTTGAGGTTCTCAGCGAGTACGAAGCAACCGGTTGCGGTAGTCTATCTGAATGCAGTTTTTACATATAATGGAAAATCGTCGTGAAATTTCGCACAACTTTTCAAGCCGATCGTCACACCGAGACATACCGATCTCTCTCTCTCTCTCTCTCTCTCTCTCTCTCTCTCTATCTCTCTCTCTCTCTGCCGATCCCTATAACAAGCGCGCGTAGTTAAACCTATATATAGTCAATCTCTTCTCTCTTCTCTCTCGTGGCAAAGAATTCGGTCTCTGCCTGCAGACACGCATTCCCTCCCCACACACACACACACACACACACACACACTGCATGCACAGGACGATCGCCTAGCGACCGCCGCCGCCGCCATCGGGAGAAAAACGCGAGGGCGCTCTGGGGAAGCAAACCGGTTTCACGGCCGCCACCGCCTCCTGCGAAATGATCCGTCTGCATGTCCGTGTGTATAGCGAAGCTTCGGAGCCTGGGTAGTATGCTTGTGTGTCTATAGGTATATACGGTATGTATAAACTACGTTGCTCTCCGGCGAACAAGGGAACCTGGCGCGCGAAAGAGAAAGGATGTACGGCTGGGGGAGAGAGACGCGGGATTTTAAGTGTATGTGTGTGCGAAAAGTCTGAGCTTTAGATACGGTCGTATAAAAGCAAAGGAGGAGTATTTTCTAGGGAGAGGTTTATTGCGAGATGAATTTTTCTGTGAGCTTGACCGTGAAAATCGGTAAGGTATGGTGGATGGAGAAGTGAAGTGTTTTGCAGTGAGATGTAGGAGAAGTAGATTTTAAAGCCATATTTTTTAACTATAATTCAGTTTTTTAATTTTCTCATGCCAGTAGGAAATAAGATGTATTTATAGATAAATATTGTGTTGAGACTGAAAGAATTTTCTCGCGTACGCTGCAGAATTATTGACTTTCGATACAGAATAATTAATTAAGTAAATACTTCAATTAACGTACATGAGCTAAAGGCGTATGCTATCGCAAGAGACTTCTACTATCATTCAACATAAATAGAAAATATTGTGCTATTAAACACGCATAATTTATTTGTATTGGACTATGTAGCTTGTGATAATTATCGAATATTAAGGAAGTTTATGCAACAAATAAAATCATCGTTCCACGTACAGATCTTACATAATGCATTTATCAACACGATTGAGTGTTATTTATATGGGAAAATGTATACTTTCCAAGAAAGTTGCTGCGTATTTATTATTTTCAACCATCAATCATCAAAGGAAAATTTTAAATTTCGTTTAACTCCTTCAAACAATGCAATGCAATCGAAGACCTTGCGTTAAAATTGTAAAAGCAACGATTTCAAGCCATTTCGTACCATAAATTAAAACATCTGAAAACCAGAATCACATCGAATTCCCACAACATTATATACATAACGCACCTGCAACAACCTGTGCACCAACGCGTGGTTCACCAAAGTGGCGCAGACGTTACATTACCGCGAATCCAGCTCTCGCGCGAGACGTCGAAAAAAAAAGTAAAAGGTATTATAAAATTCGGTAATTTTAATTTCTCGACGTTACGCAAAACCTGTACCTTCGTCCGTATATATACCTACATCTACATGCAAACACTCGGCGCAAAAGAAGAGGTGACGCAAGCTCTCGCGAAGGTACAAAATTCATTTTATAATCGGCAGATCTCGCGCGAGAGCCGAGAAAGCATCGGCAAAACTACGTAAAAATCTACCCACATATGTGTGTGTGTGTGTGTGTGTGTGTGTGTGTGTGTGTACAGTATATCGAATAACTGATGATGAGAGTGAGGGTCTCGTGTGTGTGTGTAAGAGAGAGAAAGAGAGAAGATATTGCAAAGAGGCTGCAGCAGCAGCAGCAACGGACGCAACATCGCCGATGCCCGAGAACTGGTTTATAAAGTCGAGAGATGATAACGACGCGATGCGCGGCTGCTGCTGCTGCTGCCGCTGCAGCTGCGAGGGCTTCTTATGCCATTGCTAACCCAGTATCGAAGAGTCGGATGGGTTTGTAGGTGTATATCGAAGCGAAACTTTGGATGTTAAATTTTGAACTTAAATTTTGAAAATGCGTTTTAGAGATGAAATTTGTACCTATTTGTTTATGTAGCGATTTTTATCATGATAGCAAGGTTTTATGAGTTACAGTCTCAACATTTATATGCAACAAGAGAAATTAGTTATTTACTAATAACACTTCCAGTTATAATTTTTTCGATATTTAAAGACTGTTTATTATGAAGGTTTAATAATTAGACCTGTATCTATTACTATATGTTTGTACAAGGCTAAAAATAAGTTGCTCTGGAAAATTAAAAATAATTTCTATATTATATTCGTTAATACAGGCAAGGGCACATTTATGCCATGGTTAATGTAGGTTTTCAAATTTTTTTCCATCGTACACAAAATGCATGAGCTGTATTTTTACTATTTGAATAATAAATGTACAACGTTTAATAACGTATATCCTTAGTTGAAACTTTTCCCTTAAACATTTCAAGTAATAATTCTTTCGATGATTAAAATAAATTTAGATTCAATTTCGTTTTCAATAAGACATGCTATAATTTTTATCAAATCACGTTCATAGAAAACCACTATCTATTTTATTTACGATCACATATCAATCATTGAACAATTCGGAAATTCGTAATAAAATCGACCCAACCCAGTCTATTAAACTTCATTTTCTTAATTCAAATTTATATCACAGACAAATAATTCCTAGAAAGCTACACAACAATCCCACAAGAGCGACTATCTCCTTCATTTTTCATCAACCCGATCGTTAAGCAATTTAAAAATCCGTAATTAACCTAAGCAATGAAACCTAAATTAAAAAAAAAAAATTAAGTCCACAAGAAGTGTATCGAGATTTATAGTGCAGTAAAGCGATAAAATAAATGTGCAGCTCGTCGGAACGGATGGTAACAAGACAGGCGCGACCCCCCGTGTCGTACGCCTAAAGCTCCAAGTGCTCTGTCTGTCCGGTTGAGACGACGAGACTCCAGAGCTAAAGCTAGCGCTGAAATTTAACTGCTCGCTCGACAACCAAACGATAGCGACTTCATGTATATGCGTTTGCGCGTTGCCTGTGGGGATACTTTTCAGATGACATTTCGCGCTGTACTTTATGGTTTGACGGAGAGGAGCTGACTGCTGCGTGGGTTGAAGATTTTTTTATTCTTTTTTATGTCATATATTAAGTCTTGGAAATATATTTGAGATGCTTATTGTAAACAAGTTTGTTTATATCAGTGTATTATTAGGGAGGAGCGGAAGGATCGATTGGCTTTGAAAGAGTTAATGAGATGGAAGAACGTAAAACTTCAATTTAAGTAGAAGTAGACCGACATAGCAAGGCACTTCTTACCGATAATCATACACACCTTGTGCTTATTTAAAATCCATCAATATTTTCCAAAGCTAAATTATTAGACAGACTGCCATTCTTCCTTTTAAATTTCACTGAATAGAAAATGCTTAAGATTTTCAAAATCTTATTTTCCTCTTTTTATACCCACATCATAAATTCAAGCACATTGCATTGTGCTGCTTTTTACGATAGCTACCAAAGTTGGATCACTGTACTTACCGTTATTCTTTCGCAAGCCGAATAACGCATTTCTCACATTATAAAATTAACAACTCGTGTTATATCCACCGAAAATTATTACATTCTTGCGCGATAGCTTTTAAAAAGTATTTCATGTACATATTATTTACCATATTTTTTTTTAAATCCTTACGTTCAAACCACTTTTTCACGACACGTGTCTGAGACGTGCAATTGGCAACTTTTCGCAACAAGATTCTTAAAAATAAACATTCTTCTTCCTCAGCTATAACACATATTATAGCTATATTCATTGAGCGTCTTTCCCGTTCTTGAATGAAATTAAACCTCACGCTCTTCACTTTGTACTTCGCTCATCATGTATACACCAACAAGAATTACTCCTGTCTCTCAATAACACGCGCATCTCCCGGCCCAATTATTTCTCGCAATCCTAATTACACACATGCACACCGATTACCATAATGCTACATCCTTTATTATATATGCATACATTATACAAAGCCAAAACGCTTTATACACACACACATCCCCGCGACAATTAATTCCCCTCGAATTAACCGCGCAAAATTACCGGCTAATCGTTCTCTCTCTCTCTCTCTCTCTTTCTTCTTCATAGTACAGTAGAGTATTTAAATTAACCTCTCTCCTCGCGAAAAAATTACGCAATTCCGACATACTTTCAGTGCCTCATCCGCAGCAGCACGCGTATCTCACGAGTAAGAAGCGAAAAACCGCAAAGTGCAATCCTTCTACTGAAAAATGTCCCTCATCTCATGTGGCCTCCGTATATAAGCTGTAGTTCACTGTAAAAAAGAAAAAAAGAGGGATATTATATGCGCGACGTGCAGCACGACGCAGTATATGTCTATCAAATATTGGCGGTGCAAACGAATTGCGCCTGTGGTTTTGAATTTTCTTTGAAGTTGATTTTTAATCTGGAATGCTACAACGTCTTAATTTTCTAACCGACGACGAGAGGATTAGATATATATCTGTGTTATTTATCGAATATAGTATATATCTGGACAGGCAACTGTATGATATTAGTTTTGAATTTTAAAACCAGCGAGGGAATGTAAGTTCAGGCAGAAAGTTGTCTCTAATGTCTCGATACTACTCAGATAAGAATTGCAGGAACGAGAGTTGAGTTCCTGTGGTATATGATCCATATATGCCACATATGTAGGAAATTCATATACGGATGACCGGTAACCCGGATGAGGTTCTAGTGTATTTTGAGTGACATTTTAAAAATTTGCATATTTATGTAAAAGTATTTCATAAACCGCCCGCAGTGCTGTGGATCGGACGGCTCGCGGTCTCATTTTTTCGATCGATACCATCGTTGCTTTAAACGATATTATTATCTACCGTATGGGTGATTACGTAAAGGTATGTGTGTATGATCTGTTCCAAAACTGGATTCGTTTTGAGCTTCGGGTACTTCGCGTCTATCTTAAGAAAATAATTTCTAAGATGCTTTGATAGAACAGATCGTTTATTGAAAAAATACAAATATAGCGTATAGTTTTAAAATCGATGGTATACCCCAATGGAAAAAAAGTTTCTACTTTGTTATATCATCGAGCATTATATAGCGGTAGTATTGTCAAACTGCGCTTAATATGCAGCAGCTGTCAGTCGCAGGTTGATGTACCGTATAGGCATTGCATAGAAATGTTAATGGCGCTTTTAACATTCATCGCAGGAGTGTGAATCATGATTTTTTACGTATAGCTTGACGTGCATAGGAAGCCGCTGCATGGGCTGAGAATTTTGACTTCCTCTACTCTTGACGCTTTGTATCTGCCTGGACAGTACTTGTCACCAACTTTTTCTTTTTAACGATGACTTAAGTTTCTATGAATAAATCCGAAAAAATTTGAAACTGTAGAATAAAGCATAATACAACTTCCAAAAAAAAATTATCGTGCTATAATACCCCCGGTAAATCTGATGAGATGCACGACATGCTGAAAAAATTACCGGGCAGGATTTACGGTGAAAATTACACAAATTTGAAGTGACTTCTTCTTGAAAATCCGTATAATTTTGTCACTGTCTCAGGGACAATTGCCTCCTGGTATTAACCATGAAAAAGTTAACTTGTTATATAGAAAGAAATAGATTTTTTTCTAATTATTAAAAATAATCCTAAGACTAATCGCATATCTAAAAACGTTTGAAGACGAAAAAAAAAAGTCAGTCAAATTTCGTCAAACCATCGAAAAAGCAAAAATCAGCATAACCGTAAGCAAACGTCTGCAAACGCACGATTGGAACGCTCGTAAACTTCCAACAGTCCATCAACCCACGTAATCAAATCCACCTGTATACGTCCTAAAACTCATCGTCTCATCTCCAAACCACCAAAAAGTCGTCGTGGAAAACTACAAATAAATTCGCACCCATGATACCTACTACACCTATATCTTTCTCTTTAGCTACTCGGACAGTGTGTGTAGATCGCCGCACACGCGCCAAGCTCAAAGGAAAGTCGAGCGGCTATCCTGAACGTCGAGGCGGTGACGGTGTCGGGCGGCGGGAGAAAAAGCAAGAAGGAGAGACGTTCGCAGCTTGGAGAGGAGGGCCGGACAATATCGCCACTACGGGGGGATATAAGTATAAGAAGTCGAGACTGCGGCGTGCCCCGAGCTAGTAAGGGAACACCGTATACACACGCGGGACACGAGAGACGTTACTGTATATTATACACATTATACACATACCTCTATATACGCAGCAGCTTGGTACCACACCCATATATAGATATACAGGCATATTTTTTATCAGGAGTGTGAGGATATATATTGTACACCGAAGGACTGCGGAAGGAAACGATGACCTTACGCATTGGGACGATTGTAAGTACAACATGACAGTGTGCTGATGTGTCGACTTTTTGAATTTCCCGCGCTTACGTCACGAGTGATTATATATACATAAGCTTGTATGTGCCAAGGGATGGGTTTCTTAAAAAAAAGTGATCTCGTTGTTAATTGTGCTGGTGCATTGCGCACACATAGACTACTGTGCTTTTTTTCTTCTTCGATTTTCGATCAAAACACGCGATCCCTTATAATCAGTGCCTGTGATTCATCATATATATCCATCCAATTATACAGAGCCTAATCTATTCAACGGAATTAATTTTCTAATTAGCGCGTTATTCCGCGCGGGCTTTTCAAAATCGGCCTCTAATTACTCCGCGCCACTACGCATAGCTAAACAAAAGCCATCTGAGCTTTCACAACGACGATTATAGCCGCGCGTGTTTCAAAATCTCTTCCTCTCTCGGCTCTCATTGTCATTTTCGATCGTTTGCTCGACGCGATTATCATCTCCGCGAATTATGCTCGCCGCTCCAATTCTGATTACAAAGTATGCAAAGTGAACTCGAGGAACGACGACGACGACGACCGGTCCTTGATTACGCAATATTTGAGTGCTGGCGACTCAAGCGGCTTTTTCGACTTTCGACTAATCTGAATATTAAAATATTAAATCGATCGCGTTTTGACGCGTATATAATATAAATCTCATGCATTATTGAATACGACACACATACACAATGTGATTTATGTAACACCTGAGAGAGAGAGAGAATTTCTTTTATGCTTTCTTCGTTAAGATAGTATCATTACGTAAAAGTAAAGCACGCGGCAACGATCTATACAAGACATTGGGTTCTGTGAGCGTAAATATTTGTGAAGGATTTTATACGGTCTTTTTTCTCAAATCAAGATCGGTGTGTATACGTATATATATATATATATATATATATATATATATATATATATATACCTATCGCTGTGGGTGTGTATTAGGTGTATAGAATCGTTTCTCGATATCGAGGCCTTTTTTCACGAGGAAGTTGCGTTATAATAAGTATTATTTAAGTGAATGCTTTCCTGTGGCTTGATTTTTACGATGTACTATTCTATACTCCGACTTATATATATCTACACAACGTTTGAATGCGAATTCCTCGGGTTCGAGTGTAGGTATGTTATGTGCATATACCTGATGTATATACTGCTGCAGTGGGTATATACAACGAGAGGCGTTGACGTTTTTGTCTGCTAAGGATAATGAAAATTAGCTGCAAAGTCACGACATTGTGACATCGACCTATTCCATGTATACTACTGTGCAAATATTCCGCGGACTATTATTTATAATTTTCGGTGGAAGGAATTAAGAGACAAAAAATTCAGTCGTGTATGGATTAGTCCTTGACTCGGTGCAGTATAGAGTAAACAAATTAAAAGAATCGAAAGTATAAATACAGGTTGAGTATATTATGGTATATACAGTAACAACAATAAAACGAGTACAAGCGCGCGTAAAATGCAGTCCATGTGCGACTTCACCTGCGCGAGTTATGAAATTAACCGAACTTATCGACCCAGTTATAACCTTTTGCGTAACACCTTATTTTGATAAACAAATGTAAAGATCACGAGACAAACCAGTCTACTTTTAAAAATCCAGTGCGATTGACCGCGATAATGTAATGCGTGAGAAAATTACGTCTCCACACATTTTAAGTAAAAAAAAAATCAACATCGATGCAATAATCATCAATCCAAACTTGAAGATATTGCACCTTACGCAACCCACCTGTAAACATTAATTTCGCATTAAATTTCGCTGTAAATTGCTCCTACGTGAGACGAGTCAACGCATCGCCGGAGTATGAATTATATCATATAACAACAGACAAAAAATAAGGGATTTTCGCCTATATGCTTAAAGAAAAGCCGGGAATTTCATCATTCACAAACCGGCTGTCTATAGCATTCGTCCAGCATATACTCTTAACGCTCCGGCGGTTCTATTTGTGTTCGGCTTATTTTGCCTGGATAATCGAGCGCGATAACTATTTTTAGATATAATAATATTCAGAGTATGACGTTGTACGGAATTATGTCAACGATATTTTTTTATTTTTACAAACTAACAACATATAGTAATCAGTATAGCAGTTGATGGGGAAAATCCGCGATCGAGCAATTGTATAAGGGCAGCGAAGAATCCGGATCAGCTGGCACATAAGAGAATAAGTTGCACAAGCATCAGGTCTTCGGGCAACTTTTAAACATATATATATACAGATACATATAAATTACATAAAAGACGCAGTTTCTTTTCCAAGCTTCCGCGGGAGGAGACGAAAATTCGAATCAGTCCCGCGAAACGGGAAGCGACTAGGTATACTCGAGTGGAAAGTCTCTTTGGCGCCGAGTGAAAAGTGTCTTTTAACGACTTGCGAGTATAGAAGCTGGCTTTTTTTCGCAGAGTTTCATCCGATTTTTGTGTATGTACAAACTCGTTTTTACCAGTCAAATTTTAAAACAGGTTAATATTCGAAATTATTTTATCTGTTCGAATTTGAACACGCGGTTCTCCCGTGCGTATAACGCTGCAACATTATATCCACGTGTGCGCATATAAATTAGACGCGCGTTTCTCGCAGTTTTTCGTGTGCAACTTTTTTTCTCTCTCACACGAGCGTATAAAATAATAGGAAAAGTTTCGCTTTCACGGTCAAGATCACCTGTATGCGCGATTCAACGACCTACTTGCGTCTTCGCTGAAGCATCGGCGGCGTTTTCTCACGTTTATCGCAGCGAAACACACGCGCGCGTGATTAGCGTGTATATACCGTCGGACTTTTTTCTTCGTTTTCGATTTAAAATTTTTTTTAAAGATTCTTCAGTAGAGGCTTCTTTATGGAAACTACTCCTCTCGTGAAAATGACGTAATTTGTGAACGTTCCGATTTGGAATCATTACCGAAGCATAAACATCCGAACTTGAACTTCGGTAAAATTGGCATAGTGAGAGACTCTGTATTATACGCGAGTTTTCTCCCATTATACATATACACTTTCGCATTATTAATCGTCCCCGGCTACGGAGAATAATTGGCTCTCAGTGAATTTTCATCCGTTATATACAATAATAGTATCTATATACTCGAATGAAAAATAAACGGTCGCAATTTGGAAAATTCAAAACTAGCCTCAAGAAAAGCCTCTTCTGTAATTACCGACGCGGCAGTTGTAACAGCCGCCGTTAAACACAGGGAAAAGAGACACATATCCTAAACACAGCAGTAGTAGCTCACAGAGACAGAACGGAAAAAGGCGTGTGATCGGACTCTGGAGTGCCGATACGGAAACGAAATTCTTCGATATGTCGAGCACTTTCACCTTCTGTTCGCGTAGCCGCGCGCAGCAGCAGCCAGCTCACATACTATAGGAGCGAGAAAAGAGAGCGTGTGCTGCTGCTGTTACTGTTGGCTAGTATTATGGTACGTTTATACACGGGATCTCTCGCTAAACTCGCTACATATATATATATATATATATATATATATATAAAGCACACTGGTGCAGCTAGTCGACTATATACATCGAATGCTTTTATGTCTTATCTGGTGCTGCTGACCGGCACAGTGTATATATGTGAGTGTGGACCGAGAGTTCGTGCAAATTGACTTTCGCGGGAATATATATATAGCTGCGGGAGATTTTTCAGTAGAGGTAATGAGAGTGTGAATTTTCGCGTTGGATATTACTCTACTGTTATTATTACCGATCGCCAATCATTTCTTTCTGACATTGATATGCCTTGATTTGCCTTGAGAATAATCTTTTTTAAAAATTAATAATAACACGCGTATACACGCATGCTTTTAAGTATATAAATACCCACAACTTTTGACCTGAATCTCAGACTCGTATAAAGCAGCGACAGCTTGAGGCCAAAGCATTTCCATATCGGCTAGTCTATATGGTGGTCACTCGTTCCACCGCAAACACTCCCCACGAGAGCTGCATTCCCGCGCTCTTTGCTATAACATTGAAATCCGTTGTTCGACAATACTTATATACTTATAGGCTCAACAGGAGTGTCGGCATAGCAGATTCGCGAAATCGACGCGGTTGAATAATTGCTCGGGTATATAGAGCTATATGTAATAGTGATTGGGTGATGAGAGACGTTTTTTTACGAGGGAGCGTGAAATTTTTCACTCGAAATTGGACGTTGAGCAATGGAATTGCGAATTTTGTTCCGCCTAATTCGGATACGCGAAACGAATAAGGGTATGTGTATCCGACTTTTTATTGTTCGCTTCGAGAGAAAGAGAGAGAAATTACTTAATCGATTGTAATTGCGAGTATTTACTTCTTTTAGGAGGTGTATTATATGCAAGTGCATTCGCGTGAATGGAAAAGGTAAACGTATAAACACGGATTTGATTTATTTTAGAGGAAAGTTACGTAAAAGGATGATAAACTTGATTGGATAACACACACCGTCGTGTCGTGATGCTCACTGGCGTCTAAGTAGAATGATTCCGGCACCGACAAGACAGCTTGTTTGATGTACTCGCTTCTCTCGAGTTATTTAATCAAATCGAATCGCCGAGGCTTTCCAGTAAGGAGGTTGGAATTTTTGCCTCCGGTATAATGTACAAACGGCTAGGATAATAAGATATAGTTTGCATATAACTGTGTATACTATGTAGAGGAACTGGGAAGGTTTACATGTACATAGATGCGTCAGGTGATTTTTTTTTTTTAATTAAAGTTTCAAGTTTATTCCACCAAGAATTTTTATGAAAAACTTTGAGGTTCGACAATCTAAACTTGACTTCGATTTAAATTTATACGTGTAGACCGTGATACATGAAATCACAACAGTTTTGGACTGTCCTTTCTTTCTTCAGCTCTAGTATCTGGTTGGTAAAGATAGGTGGCGCATAGGTACTTTCTTATTTCGCTCATCCTTATCTGTGTTCAAAATCCATATATAGAGGTGTAAGACCTTTGCCAAAACTATCTTCTGTTGAGCCTAATCCTTGGGCCACTCGTGCTATAACTGCAATTGAGTTTATGTATATAGAATGTTCTTTTCATCTACTAAACAAAAATTAAAATATACAAGCTTTACATAATGCATCATACACTGCACTTGGATGCGTCCAACCGGTTTCATTCAACCGATCGTCCTTACAAGGAATCGTCGTGCGACAAGTGAACGTTTGCTTAAAGTTCGTTAAACTTATGTAAAAGATCAGTGCCTTACACATTTTTTCCAAACGTTTGTTAACGTTTACATTTTAATTTTGAAAGTTTTCGCGCTAGGAATTTGCGTCTACATACACACGTTATATTTGGATAAATAATACCAAGACTGATATGAAAACTGGTCGCTAATAACATTGACTCGCCATCAAGTTTCTACCAAGTTGATCGGTATACATATTATATTGATGTACTCTCGTCTATATACTTTGAAAACGTTATGGATTCCTTTCACTTTCATGGACATCGCGCGTTTTTATAACTAGCCGTTTCCTGCAAAATTTCTCTGCGTCATGATTTTTCCAATGGTTTCTAACATCTCTCTCTCCCTCGAGGAGATAACCTCTGATCATACTATAATATTAGTTTTATATAAGCTGTAATGCATGCAAATCTCGCAGAGATTCAATTTTTGCCTACATCACCGCGTTCCAATCAAGTTCAAGGTAGAGGGAAATATCGTTCGGTTGATGCACAACGAGACTCATTTCTCGGCATCACGATTCGAAATCACGATCTTAAATCGGGATAAGAATAAAAAAAAACCTGAATCTTACAGCGAAGTATATGATTGTAAAAAAAAAGAATAGAGGGACGCAATGATACGCTCGAGGGTAATGACATAGACGGGACTATTTTTAACTGGTATCATCGAGATACGGACTCTGAAAGTGCAGTTGGAGAACAATTTTCTATGAGCCCTGAGGCTCGAGTCCGGTATACAGTCCGCTTCACGCTGTGTTGGCTTCGATCGGCTTGTAGATCGGCGAATAGCTTTCACGATATGCGCCTTGTAAACGGTAACATTGAATTGTTCGAAGGAGATTTTTAAAATCTAACTATATCGGTATGGAATACTTGGTGTACAGCGTTGTAAATAGCAAATTTTTGCATCCTAAAATTATTGACGGATTTACGCGTGCGTGTGTGTGTGTGTGTGTGATGGAAAGTCGGCTATTCTTTAAGAGCACCACGTCCTCTTTGCGTTGAGTTCCTATAATGAGATGAAATCGTATATTGAGATTTTACTGCAGCGATCGTTAAATTAATCAAAGCTGAGAGTGTAAATTCTTCAGCTCTAAAAAAAATCCAGACATCCCAGAAGAAAATTAATATCGCAGAGCGAAACTATGCAGCCAATACACCATTGTCTATATGTACAATACTGCGCTTTCATCCCTACATCTATTAGCATAGCTGACTCATTGTGCGTTTAGACGTTCAATCGACATGAGCGAGCTTTTTCGATGTCCATGCTTTTCCCAACGAGTATTGCTTCATGAGTCAGCGATCGATGACGTGACAGTCCGCAAAAACACGATCCTGAGACTCCTGAATGAAGTAGCTTGGTAAAACAGTAGCTCAATAAAATTTTGCCGGGAAAAATCGGCACAACTATTCTGAACTATATAGTTATGAAATGTTGCAAAGTCTCTACGGAGGTATGCGCGTAATACGATACCCGGCGAGTCTTTGTTGTACACACTCAGGATCTAATCCGAGAGATCGTTTAGTCGGTCGTCATTTTTTGTCGGAACTAGAAACCGATTTTTTTTTTCTAGAGACTCGATAATTACATCGACGACTTAATCTCTCGGTCTAAATAGCCTTGATTGGACTATTGAATCTCGATGTGTGATCAGAGAAGCAATGCTTGATTTGTTTTTTTCGTTATTAATATAGTCGGATTATATTAGAGGTTGAGAAATTTTGATATCTATACAGGGCGTTACATAAAGCTATAATCGGTTATCGAAATGTAGGTGATCGTCGGCGATGATAATGACTGAAGCACATGTACGTGAAACTACTGCATAATAAAAATCGGTCGCTTTGTTTTTGAGCAGCAAAAGGTCAGCGCACTGATAACAGTGTTGTGCAATATGAAAAATCGTAAATATATGTTACTATCTCTGGAAAGAGAGTCGTTTAATAGTTATTGCCGGTATTTTGCGTTATCCGAAAATTGTGAGGCTAATTGTATACGTGGAGAGCTAAAGGTGTTTACACTTTATGGAGGAAACGAGAAGAATTTTTAATCGTCCTGCAGCCATATAGTAGAGAACTGGGTGTGTGCAGTGAATTTTTACAGCCAAATTACAGGAACAGCTTTTAATGGCATCGGTATAGAGTAGACATTTTTCCCATGATATTCATAATAAGTTTTCATCAAATAAGTGGCCGCAACTCGAGCGCTAATAAAGTGAAAAAGAGACCGGAATTTTCGCGCTTCTCCTTTTATAGAGACAAACATTCTGAGCCATCGATTAAAGACATCGTTACTCGTTTTTGGCTGTGAGAGCTTGTCATAAACATAATGCAAAGCAATTACAGAAAATTGACACATCTCGCGACGTTATCCGCCGACAGCTAATTGTTATTGCAGTAAATCTTTTTACGGCATCGAAAAATCGGCTACAGCAAAATACCGATCGTGATCGTCGCAGTGAACCTTGACCTCCTAATGACCTTTTCTTAAATAGGTGTCGACGCGATATAGAATCGACTCTCTCGATAAGATCACAATACTTGAGAAAAAAATGTAGCACATCGATCGTTTCGTAAAAAAGAAATTTGTTCATTACGTAAACCTCCTTCAAAGGAGTTGTTTACACGCTGCTCAAAAGGCAAAGTCCCTCAAAAACAGATATGAGAGAGGACCTCTCGTGTGTGGGGTTATTGCTTCATTGCATATTTATACACATTTTTTTCTAAAAGAGAATTGGCCATTGCCAGGTAAAAGTATAAATAATTATTCGAGAAAGTCGCGTGTGTGTATATATGTATGCGCTTGGCGAGTCATTGCTTCGCGGAGAGCTTCAAAGGAATATAACACGCGCAGTTTCTTACAAACGGATATATTCTCCTCTCGAGCGTGAACTTCATGAAAGAAACTTGAGTTATGAAGACGAGCCTGTAAAGTACGAGGAGAGACGGTAAATTAATTTTTTTCAAGACACCTAATAAATTAGCTGTAATGAAGACGGTTTTTTTGAAAGATGTATAGGAGGTGGTGTTTTTTAATCATTTCGAAGAAGCCTTTTTAGTCCTTCGAAAGAAAGTGCGACTTTCCATTTCGGCTTTATTTTACAATGGCAGGTATGTTTTACGGAAATGCAACACGAAAATGTATACGAATGGCTTTCGTAATTTCTATCGTATTAACGAGAGTTTATTACTGTCCGATTTTCAGTCACAGCGTAGAAAGTCATGGTCCCTTTTTCCAAACCTTCTCCTCAATCAATCAATCACAGACCTGGCAATTAATTTTCAAAAATCAAGAAATTAATTTTGACACATCCTGCCTCGGAGCATCAATTTTGACGAAACTCAGAATTAAAGCAACCCGAGCAATTTAGATCCAACTTGCGGTACCAACAAGGCGTCACTAATTAGCAGTCCAACGATACCATCGACTATAATATACCAGTCCAACCTCGAGCCATCCCGTCCACATATAATCACTTGTTCTCCCCGTACAGTGAAAGTTCATGTATGGCGAACCTTCGATACTCTCCTCCGAAATTTACAGCCGGTGCAGCGGCACGAGTTTTCAGGTCACGCAAAAAAAGCCTCTTGATTCAAGAACGAAGCAAAAAGAATCCTGCGACTGACCGAATCCGGCGACTATACATACGCGTTATTACGTCATCAGAGCTACTGCTCGTAAAAAAGAAATTTCAACATTCGCTTCGCTGATCCTGATGCGTAAAATAGGTTCTCCCTCTGATGTGTATATAATACATTATTTCGAGGCGACGAAATTATAGCATCGAAAGCTGCACCTTTCGCGTTTTCTCTCTCCGCAACGCTTTTTTTTTCTCTCAATTTCGTTTTCTTTTGTTCCACCGACGCGCACTTCTCATGCGTGTCGCGCGTGCGGACGACGACGGTTTATGATTTGAATGGCAAATTACTTTGTAGTGGTGTTGGAAATTTTTACACGTAGGTTGTGTGGGTGTATTCGAGGTTCCCATGCCATGATGGCTTTTTTCAATGGGTTATGTCATTCGCCGATAGGTGTGGCTGTGTAAAGTGTTGTTCGAGAGAAGTTTCGGGGTAAATTAATCAAGTGATACCTATGTAGCGAAGTCGATCTTGCGAAATAGTTATTTTAAATATATTTGGCTGTGCGATTCGGAATTCACGTTTTTTAAAAGTGCCTTTTTATTCGAGGTTTGATTTTCGAACAAGTTCAGCTGAAAACTACTTTCGAAATGTTGTAAACTTGAAATGTATAGGTACTTGTCACACGGCTATCACTTATACGGGTTGTTAATTGGCTACAGTAAAAATAGAAAATTCAATACACTATGTGGATAATAAGATATACTTTTTAGTGCGGTTTCGAGTAACACATTTGGGTCGAATGAAACAAGTATAATACACCGAGCGAGAGAGAATTATTTATTATAGCCTTTCGTTATAATGGGTATAATGACTATAGATGTCAATCACGAGTCAGTCAACGAGTTCTTTATTGGATTTTTTTATTTTAGAACACAAGGTGTACATTAATAAGCTTTAAAAAATGGGAACATGAAATAACCGTTAAGTTTCTTTTACATAATAACTTTTATTTCAATAAAGTCTATAACGTTTACCAAATCAGTTCGTCAGACTTTGACATAAAGGCCGAAATCACTCTGCAATAAGCTCTGAACTCGTCCAAGTCAATGTAATCCCATAGGATAGATTCATCGACTTCTTTAGATACTGATTCATCGGTTGCACTTTGTATTATTAGCGAATCCAAGATGTCACATTGACTACTCAGCATTATATTTTTACGTTTCCGCTTTTCGGGATCAATATTGCTCGCTTGAACAAATTGAATGTAAAATAAAAACGAACACCAATTAATTAGAAAACATCAGAAGATGAATTTAGCTTACTTATACTGAAGATCATGGTGAATAGCACGATTAATAGAAGTAATACAGTCGGTGATAATTTCATTACGACTTAGCGCAGACAGTACCATTTTCACTATATAGTCGAACGTTTAGTTTCCGACAGCTCTATATATGCAAGGCTCTATCTAAATAATTAAAATAATTGCAACACAGCTAGATAAACAGCAGCAATAATACTCAAACTCGTTTATTTTTATTTTCAGTAGCTACTTTAGTAGGACTAATACAGAAAAAAAAGATCCGACACATTGACGACGTAGATGCGCGCGGAAACAGTCAGTAAAGTAGTTTTGAACTGACCCTTCCACCTACCCCACTGCTCAAATTCTCCATGTTTCTAGCCAGCAAGGATAGGTGGCGAATAGTCACTTTCTAGTTTCCCCCATCACTATCTACGTTCAGAATGTATATATATAGCTGAGCCATCTGTGCCAAAACTGCATTGCTGCTGCTTCGACCGCTCATGTTATAACTGCAACTGCGAGTAGTGCTATATTCCGTAATGGTTTTCGACAAGTATTATTCATTAATATAATACTCTGGATATTTTATAAACAATCGAAGGCTTTGGTTTTTTTAATCAGCTTGCGAAATCCTCTCTAATTGCGTTGATGAAAGATTTTATGATTTATCGCTAGAATTAAAAGCAGTTTATTTCATTGCGAGCGTAACGTAAACTCCGTTCTACCCGCAAAAAGTAGAGCATTATTAAATTTCTGTTTTTGTAATGAAGCAAAGGTAATTAAGAAATGCGGATAAATTAGCCAAAGACTAGCGTGAAAACGTTTAATTGCATATAAGGCAGGAGAAATATGTTTGTTTTTGTTAAGGTGTAACCATATACGTGATACACCCACAGTTGAAAATTTAATGCAATGAAACTAATTGTAAAAATTGTACAAGTAATTCAATACGACACTTTATCAATATCTTTTCTGAAACTTGCATATCCTGTATTGAATGTCGAGTTAATGACGAATAACCGGATAACAAATACCACTTATATACCACCTATATGCAGAAATACATGCGCTCTATAGTGGTATATTCATGTATGCCCTAAAACTTTCATCTAATAATAGATCAATTACTTTATGTATGATCGGGTATAGTAGTAGTAGCTCACAGCTTAGATTTCACTCGAATTTGCACATAAGGAAAATCTGATACACGCCATGTATACAATTATAAAGAAAGTTGTAATGCAGATAAATGAGCCCACGTAATACGAAGCTGTAAAACTTAAAAACGCGCGCGTATTATTATACTTAATTTAATCCTCGTAATAAATAAAAACGTAACGTAAATCACTACGGGTTATTATTTTGATTGTATAAAATTGTAACTCGTAAACCGTATCAATTTCGTTATCCCACACATCAAACTCAAAATAAATCAAAAACAACATTCACTCCACTATACCGATCGCATTATTTAAACAACCTTTGAGAACGAAAATACGTTCAAGACATCAAGAGAACTGGTGCACTCGACTACTGAACATAAGTGAAATCAAATATTAGCATAGGATGTTCATCAGACATTCAGCAGACCTTGAACTCCACTGAGCAGGTACACGTGCGGTTTTCACCGCCTGCAACAAAGCCTCTAGAAAGAGAGAAAGAAATAAACGACGAAAATGCTCGTGTATCCTTTTCTTATCTTACGTGAATCGTTTTGTGTTTTTGCTGCCCCTTCTTTAGAACTAAAAAATTTGAATCTCAAGAGCATTTACTGTGAATCAAAAAGAAACTAAGATTTCTTAATGCACAGTAAAGTACTTGTCGTGCATTACCAATCGACAAAAAGAAAACACCATTGGAAACTATCCAAAGACACTGAGTGAGCAATCGAACGAAAGTGCTTTCCTAATTCGCCAGAAATTCGCAGAAACATCGACTATCTGCACGTGCGCGTATACATCAGCCATACGCGACTCGACTGCGCGAACTCGACGAAAAAATAGAGAAAAAAAAAAGAGGGATCACTTTTACCGAACGTTTTCATTAACCTGCTTTTGTCGTCGTCGTTGCTTTCTCCCACACGTGCATCTCAAGTTTCATTTGTCCTGCGATAAATCCACACACTTTTGCTTTTCACGTACACATATACTTTCGATCTTTCTTTATTTTTTGTTTTCGTGATTTACACACTTTGCGCGATATGTCGTAAGGAAAAAACGACGGGTTGTATACACGCAAAGTAATATCGTCTCTGCTGTGTTTGCGCTGAGATAAGGCTTCTGGGTGGATGGTATGATAAAAATTTGCATTTTATTGTCTATCGATCGCTGCTGCTTTTTTTCAGTGTGTAGAGAGTCTGTGTAACGACGTATTAATAATATAAGTAAAAAGACTGTGTTTAACGACGGCTTTTTCGGTCATTTAGATATTTTATGCTTTTCGTTACAATATCTCTGGGTTGGGAGACAAATTGATGGGTTTGCGTCATAATAGACGGGCTAAGAGTTCGTAACTGTCGTTCATTAATAATTAGCTACGGGCTTTGAATGCTAATTTCAAAACATTCAGGTGTAACATTTTATTTGCATACTTATGATTACTTATTAAATTCGTTAGTATTTTACGATTCTTTTAAGCGATATGTGATTTTTTCACTGTTTAAATAAGCTTCACTGCTTTTTCAAAGATAAGCTATATATGCGTTATACAATATCTCGCTATCATTTTTGCATTATTGTATACCCATATAATAAAACTCAATTAATCAGTGAAGAAAGTGACTCTTCAAACAAATTGCGCAATACACCCTATTCTGCATAACACAACGATTAATAACCCTAATCTCAAATTTCGCCATCCAACATCCAACCTTGAACTCACACTACACGAACCACTGCTATTACAATCCATTAAACCTTTCAAGCTCCTAATTTCCTTTCCTCTCCGGCGAACCTTCCCCCTTTTATAATTACCTCTCGCTGAATAATGCATGTTTAAAATCTCTTCCTTTCTCATATTGCAGCTGCTGATATGCTGTGCCGGCTGTGTCCTGGCGCAGTACGGTGGCAACGACGGACACACACCGCCGAAGAAACCTCTACTGATACCCGGAGCCAGACGAATCAAGCAACCCGTGGCTTCGCCGAGAATATCCAGTCCATCGTCTCAAACGAGTATCATTAATCAGAGATTTCGACGACCGATACCCATAAAGTAAGTGCTGGAAGGCTATTGTTATATATTACGTGTGTGTATAAGTTGAGATGTAGAGATCGGTTTTAATTAAGATTTTAATTAAATTTCTCGACTAATAACAATGAGATGGATTTTTTTTTGTTCTTCGTTGTCGTATATGGAGAATATTAGACATAATGCTTTGGGAGATCGTTAAAGCTGTACACACGCAGGACTTATATAGTCGTGGGTGTACAGCTGCTGCAGCTCTCGGCGGTTTTAACGAGTGTCCGTTTTATTAACTCTCGAGGCTCTGCAGCGGGTTATGTAAGGTCTGAATTTGAGAGAAAAATGCAGATTGATGGCGTTCGAAATCGAAGTCGAGTAATTGTGCTTGCTGTACGTGTGCTGCAACTGTATGTGGGATTAATGTGCCTCGAGTTAAAAAGCGTTATTAATTCGATGATATCTGTTATTCTTGATTTACGGTGCAATCTGGTAACCGTATTAGTCTTTTGATTCTTTACATTGAATTTCACAGTTGTTTAGCTACTTCGAAAGTAAATATCTTGGAATGTTGGTCGTTAATCTAAAGAAAAGTCATCAAATCGGTAACATTAAATCAAATCACTCAAATTAAAATTCAATCATCTCCAACAGCCGACCACGACCATCTATCGAGTCGATCCCAGAATTACCGGTCTTCACCTCAGGAATCCGTGGTTCTCGGCCATCGTCAGCGATCAACCTTGAGCAGAACGACGAGCCATCGTTACCGATCCAAACGATTCAACAGCCGCACATAGTTCACGCTCAGTCGATCGGCTCACCGCAGACGCTGCTCCAGAAACCTGAGGTCAAACCGGTCAGCGAAGAAAACGAGAAGGACGAGGATGTCGTCCAGGTGATTGCCAACCTTGGCCAAGTATCAACTTACGGAGCTCAGGGTAACCTGCTGACACCAACCCCTTTGCCCGCGGCTATACCTACGGTTGGTGCTTATGGACATCTTCAATCTGAGAGACAACAGGAGCACAGACATCACGACAGACAGCAGGAGCAGAGACAAGGCGAGAGACACGAAGATCAGAGGCAGCAGTACAGGGAACAGGAAAATAGACAGCACGAAAGACAGCAGGAACACAGGCAACACGATCTGAGACAACAGAATAGACCACACGTCAACTTGCCGACACCGGCCCCCTTACCCGCGGCTGTACCTACGATTGGTACTTTTAGTCATTTCCAGTCCGAAAGACAACAGGAGAACAGGCATCATGATAGACAGCAAGAGCAGAGGCTAGGCGAGAGACACGAGGAGCAGAGGCAACAAGATAGGCAGCAGGAACAAAGACAGCACGAGAGGCAACAGGAGCATAGACAGCATGATCAGAGACAACAGGACAGACAGCAGGAAAGGCTACAGGATAGGCAGCAGGAGAGACAGCAGCAACAACAGGATACTATGGTAAAAATAGTTTTCGGATAAAAGTCTTCTTGACTTCGTATTTTGTTTAAATAAAATATTGATCGACAATTTTTTAACAGGGAAGACAGCTAGAGCAAAGACAACAGCAAGAGCAAAGACTGCAGCAATCGGTTCAAGCGATTCAGTACAGGCCTGCTCAACAGATCGCCAGGTCGTCGGCTAATGTTATTACCGATCAGGTTAGTTAAATGCCTTTTTTGAAGACTATACGTGAAATAAAAGATCGGCAAAAATCGGTTATTTTATCAACTATAAAGATACTTAAATAATACTGGGTATAATATTTTCAATCGAAAAAACGTGTTCAACTAGTAATTACAAAAAGCCATCACTAACGAACGCGTATCATTTAACGAGTAAACAACGTTTCTTCGTATATTGTACAGATTCATCAAGTGATCGCACCGGTGCAGTACAGGCCACAAAAACCTGCAAGGCTTCAGAAGCAGCAACAGCAGCATCTCTCGGAACGCAACGAGTACGACATCAACGAAGCTCGTCCAGTTGTCAAGCAGAGGGCTCAGGTGGCGCCGAAGAAATCAAAGCCACAGTCAGACTACTACGAGGGAAGGACCAAGAAACCCGTTGCTCAGGTATTATGGCTTATATAAACGTTTTTATCAACGGGTATAAGTTAAAATAAATAGCAGTCTCCGATAACTGCGAGTATGGAATTTCATTAGAGAAGTATCGAAGGATTTCCTGATTCATCGTTGTGTTTAGGAATTTTCAGAATATTTTTACTTCATATGAACGTTGAAAGATATTAATGTCAATACTTATGCAAGATGTCCGCACGAACGTAGAGAATGAATTGCTTAGTCAAAAGATAATCAAGTGTACTTAGCACGTCAAATATTTTGTTGAATAACAAAGTGTATTTTAACTCTTATTTACACACTATACTGTATCATAGTAAAACTTTCATAAATGTGGGACAATGGCATGATGAACATAACGATTCTGTCGAGAGTTCCGCTTTCGTGAGTTACGTAAATTGCAAAACTGCAGGTGTTAAAAAAGACGTTTTTGCGAAACCGTCGGCCGCTCAAGCAAATCGTATATAAAAATCTTATCGATTCTTCTATACAAACACCTACTCTATGCACTTTTCCTCGCAAGGAGCACTCAAGTATGAGACATTGATTGATCCTTATCGCTACATCATATCTTTACAAATACTTTATATATAGAAAAATATTTCAACTATTTAAAAATCTCAATTATAACCATACCCTCTTAAATCCTCAGGTGATAAGGCGCTACCGTGAAGAAACAGCCGACGGCTCGATAATCTGGGGTTTTGAAAACGACGACGGTTCCTTCAAGGAAGAAATGATCGGTATCGACTGCATCACCCGAGGCAAATACGGATACGTCGACCCTGACGGTCTTAGGCGCGAGTACACCTACGAAACCGGCATCAAATGCGACGAAGAGACTCAGCAACAACAGGATCAGGATATCCTTAACACTTTCGTCGACTACCAGGAGAACAAACTTGTGCTACCAAGTGGAAAGACCATCGACCTCAGCAGTATGGGCAAGAAACAAGCGCGTAGACCCTCTTACAGGAATTTATAAGGAATTTTTCGATGAGAGAGATTATAAGATTGGAGATGTGCGAGAGAGTTTGTGATGGTTTGTTTTTCGAGGAGGCTCGAGCTCGTTTTTGCATGCCTCGCTTCACGTGGATATAATTTTATACGTATAAACACTTTTTTTTATACATGATCGAATTTTTGCGGCGCACGTGTAACGATTGACGTCAGGAAGATTATATTTTAAAGTTGGAGGTAGAATTATTAATGGAAAGCATAAATTATTCGCAATAAAGCAATGTTGCAATATTCAATTAGTAATTTTTGATCGTCGAAATTGAGATTATGAGATCACGGAGGTTAATTATAGTGTGATTATAAGTTTACTTTTACATAATAATCCTGTATATTGAAAGTAAATTTTTTAAGTCTTATAAGTTATATACACGATAAAGTCAAATGAGATTGGCAATGAATTTGCTGTAAATTGCCCTACGCCTTTTGTACTTAAAAAGTCTGCGAGGTTTCGTCGAAGTTTTTTTATGTATTATAAATAAGAATTTATACACAGAGTGTATAATGCGTAATGATTGAAACTGTTATAAAAAATTATCGCAGCACTCCAGTGTAAGTTTTAAATACGTAAGCAGTAATTGCAGATCATCAACGGTGACTTTCGGTTTTAATTAACAATCAAAATCAGTTATCATTCAAGCTTCTCGAATTTTTAAAGCGCATTCTAAATTATCATGACCAAATACATAATAATGATCAATTCGTAAAAAGCGTATAGTGTAGTGTAAGTACTTATAGTTTGTAATTTAAGCTACTATTTGTATTAAATTCGTACAAAATAAAAAATACTCTGTAAAAACGATGAAAAAAGTTTTTTTTTTAATAATTAATCCCTCGTTAGATTTATCATTTGTCGGTAAAACTATGAAATATTATAAAGTATTCGATAATTTTTTTTCTTATTTTGGCCATATTTTTCTTAACATTTTGGACATTATTACGATTTTCTAATCAACTATAAATCTAATAATTTAAAAAATCAAATAAATTCATCAAAGAAAAAGTCTGCAAATCAAAAATAGATCTGAGTGCACTATTCCTACTTTCAAATTCCAATCACTATCGATCCCCGTTTCCGATGCATCTTCAATCACCGCACGCAAAGAAGCACGTGTACTTAGTGCGATATCTGTATATACATATAGACGTCTGCGCCGACTCCGAAGAAAATCGTCCACGTAGCAAAGAAACTTATTCTCCGTCTCTTTTGCTCTTTATCTCCTTCAAAATAAGAACGTTTGAAAGATCGTCGTGATCTTCATAGTTGGTAACCCTGACAGATTTATGATCCATGGATCTGTTTGAATATTCTTGTTTGTCGAGCAGTTGTCGTAAAAATTAAGTGAATTCTCAGGAATAAAAATAAAAATAGTGATGATGAATAATTTATCCTAATTAATCATTAAAAATTAAGTTTATGTAAATAAGTGCGCTTAATCTCCAAAACACAAGCCTGACCAAGACCGTCACGCACACACCTCACTCAAACGAACAAACCTCTGCATCGCGTTGCACAACCTGTCCAAAACGCAGCTCAATTCCGTTTATTATGACGTAGCCGCCTCGTACACCGACTCCCAGCTAACTTCACTCCCCTATCACCATCTCTCCTACAGCCGCAACTCTTCCATTCAAACTACCCAAGAGCGAGAAGGATAGAAAAGCATCGCGAGAGACACTTGGCACCACGAGAGCGCAGCATGCGCGTAAGTAGGCCTCGTTCTCTCTCTCTGTCTCTCTCTCCGCGTAACGCCGCACTCGTCTCGTAGCAGCTTCGCACACAGAGCCGTCGTCGTCGTCGTCGCACAGATTTTCTCTTTTAATTTTCTCCTTTATTTCCGCGAGCCCCGTGGAAAACGACAAAGCGTCATCTCCGCACGCGGGACTAAAGGATAATAATAATCCAACAAAATGAGGAATCTACTGCTGTTGCTGCTCATCGCCCTGCCGGCTGTTATCCTGACGACTAGTCCAGGTGAGTTGATGTCTCCAGATGTCACGCAGATGCAACGGACTTTCACGAGCTTTTTCTCATACCTGGGGATCGTTTTCGACGCTACTTGGCTTAGGATTGTGGATTTTAGACTTAGCCCGGGAAAAAGCGACGATCAAGCGGTTATTTATGTGAAAATCTGGCCGACCCGAAAGTGACACGTGAGCGGTTTGGTACACCTACTTCGGGATGCGTTTGTTGTATGAAATTTTCTCGAGATCGAGATTTGCGTGGATTTAGGGCACGGGATTCGGTCGTGAATTTTGGATTTCGGCAGGGGATCAGGGTGGAAATGAGAAATTGGGGGGAAATGTTAAGAAACTTCGAAACGGAGTCGAAGCTTGGGTTACCTTTAATTTTGGAGCGATTTTTTTCGAGTGTTTCGCGTCACAGATGGTCCGCGGTTGGCTTTATTTTTAGCTCGAATTGTAGCTGGTTTACCTGAGGATTCATTGCTTGGGACTGAAACATATTTTGTCTTGTCCTGGTGGGCTTGATTGACACTGATAAAAACAGACACTTGTTACTGTGGGGCATCTGTATAAACATATTATCTTGGTTTTGTCAATAAATTGTTTTGAAGTAGCAAAAGTTAGTGGATAAATATTGGAGTCTAGTATACGAGTGAATGAATTAAATCTTAAAATTCATTTTTTTTCTCAATTTCAGGAAGCGGACCAGTTGCGTTCGCTCAGGAAGATGACAACGATGACATTGTTGATGTCGAAGGAGAGGAAAGCAGCATAGTTACGGAAGAGGAGCCTGAGGAAGAGACTGTAACGGCATCCAAAGATGTCGATACTACCATCCTCTTTACGGAGCCAATCCATAACCCGTTATCGACCCTTGGTAAGGAGTTATCTCATGCAAATCTCACTTTTATAATCTTAAAATTTGAATGACAAACAAAGGAAACTAACCATAAGTCTAACTAATAGTCTAAATTCAAATGGGTTTCATAATAATCATGTATGTTTACAGAACTGCCTGCTGGAAAGCCAGTTGAGTTCTTGATTGGATTCATCAACAAGGGTGAGATTGACTTTGTTGTGGAGACAGTCAATACCTCTTTCCGTTACCCCATGGACTTCAACTTCTACATCCAGAACTTCTCCACAATTGCTTACAACAAGATTGTGAAGCCCAACCATGAAGCTACTTTGGCTTACTCCTTTGTTCCCTCTGAATCTTTTGCTGGAAGACCTTTTGGACTCAACATCAACTTGAACTACAGAGATGCTGTAAGTAACCATTCACTTTGATGCTCAAAAATAACTTTAAGTTAGATAGTTGCCAAAACGGAAATAGCTTAGACCATGTAATAATATTATACTCTGTTTTCTTGCAGAATGGTCTGTCTTTCAACGAAGCTGTTTTCAATGAAACCGTGCAAATCATTGAACTGGATGAGGGTCTGGATGGTGAAACTGTTTTCCTATACATATTCTTGGCAGCTTGCGTTATTCTGACTCTTGTTGGAGGACAGCAGCTTCTGTCTTCTTTCGGAAGAAAATCCCGCTCTTCCTCTCGCAAGCAGACTGTTGAAGTTGGAACTTCCAACCCCAACAATGTTGATTACGACTGGCTACCCAGCGAGACTGTCCGCATGCTCAGTAAGTATAAAAATTGTCACAAAATACTAAACAAGTCCTTCTTACAAATATGTAACACGTTATAATTTACTTTACAGACAAATCTCCCAAAACTCCACAACAAAGTCCAAGGCAAAGGAAAGCCAAGAGGTCTGTTGGCTCTGATGACTGAATTTAATTGTAATTATTTATGTGGTTAATTTAAAACAGCGAGGAGATAAATAATAGGACGTACAATACGTTTTTTTTGTAATAAAAAAATCGACTTTTTTACTCAAGCGCAACATGAAATCTTTGCCATTCTCACAAGTGCGTTGCCGTGTTTTTTTCTTGATCACACGCAACAATGCGCATTAATCGTGAACAAACTTTTTTTCACCTAGGTAAATATAAAGAATTACTATTAAACATAAAGTACAACATTTATGGAGTTTCTAATTAATAAATAAACATTTTTACAAATACTCTTTAAAGAACCATGTACCATTGTGATAAATGTTACACAATAATAAAGCAAACGAGTATTTGCTTTATTTAGGGTTTATAAGGCGTGCCGTCAAAATCAAATATGCAAATAATCGAGTTAAAAAGTGCTTAAAATAAAAAATGACAAAAAAATTAATTGCATTACACCTGGTACATTCCATTTGGAAAGAATTAATGAAAAATCGAAAAAGGGGCTTCTTATTCTTAATTATCTTGGTTACAATTATACAAATATTCAACTTATTAATGTAAATATTTTGAGTGCTGAGTGAAAGTTAATTAATAATAATATTTTGTTGAATGAATATTATAAACATTTGTAATAGGAATTTATTCTTATCATAATAAAACATGTTTTTATAAAGGTATTAATGATTTTTGGATTTTTTAAAACCAGTAGAGTTGTTTAACTTATTATCGTGAACAAGGCCAAAAAAAACGCTTTATCAGCATTGTACCCCGGTGGCGTGGCATGGCGCATGTCAGTACCTACATATGTGTCTACGTGGCCGGCAAAATATTTCTTGCTTTCTCTTTTTTTTTGAACGGTATTTCCTGCCGCTTGATCTTATTGTGACTGTAACAATTTGAATTCATTTCTTTTTCTTTGATGGATTAATGTTATATGTAATGCGATCACAACAGCTGATTAGACGCTTGATTTTTTTCATCGACGTAACAAATCTAAAACAGGATTGAAATAGCACGTAATTCAGTAATCCTCATTTAAAGATTAAAATATTGACGAACACCAAGCGTTTTTGGTTTTGTACCGTCATCAATTGAACACCAGGTCGATTTTATCGGCGGAGAGGCGGGAAATTATAGAAATTTAATTGAATTGGGAGCTGTGTTTTTTAAAAAGAATCTTTAATTTTATGTTTGTTTATTTTCTTTTATTTATTAGTTATCACGTCCGTATTCTCGTTTTTCATTCTAAACACGTTATTATCAAATGTATTAAAATCTTCAATAACTTTTAATAAAGTTATGATACGTTTTTACAAAATTTAAGTAATGAACATATAAAGGACATTTAAAAAAAATATATAGAAAATTCTATTAGATAAAAATATGTAACAGAATTCAATCTAAAGTATTCTACCAATAAATATAATAATTTTAAGAAGATTAATAAAACAAATGTCCTAAGCTCATTACATTATATCACAGTACAATCTTATAAACTTCATTATACTATTTTAACACTTTCTTATGTTTATAATTAACAAATATCACATGATTTTCAGTATTATATTAAAAAGGTTTTAAAAATGGAATTGCATTCTTTTAAATGCTAGTCAATACAAGAGAATCCCTTTAAACAAATCCTATATAAGTACATACATGTTTCTGTACACGCTTCTGGACGGATACCTATATGCCAGCGAAAATTTTGCGCTGCATGTGAGTTTTTACTTTGTACAATAATGAGTATGATTTAAATATCGCCACTTAACTCTACCTTACCCCACTTTACACGTTTCTTTCCATGTTTAGTAGCTGCGACGATTTTCTCCCTCAAACACGATGCATAATTAGGGTAAGCGATTTCATAATCGCTAGTCTTGAAGTTATTTACAAATTCCTTGTTTTGCACCCAACGAGCCACTTCTTCCAGTGGCTCCGTCAATATCGACCAGAAGCTGATTGCAGTATTCTTAATTTTATTATCCCTCATGGCTGTCAGCTCAGCCTGTACCTTTTTATAGTAATTGTTTATCAACCGATTTCGTTTGATCACCGCCAGGTTGTAATCATCGAATACTTGCTTCTGTATCCTTGCCTCGAGCTCGGCTACATACGAGATAATGCTGTAAGGATAACGCCCTACGTTTACGATCGTCTTATTATTCGCGTTTTTATCGTTCACGTCGCCTCCATGCTCCAGAAGCTTTCTTAAAATGCTCTCGTATCCATATCTGTCGGAGTCGATGATTGCGGAAGCCAAGTGTAGCGCCGAATCACCTCCCGAATGAGTTTTAATTGTGACATCGGCTCCGTTTTTTAACAGCAGAAGAACTATTTCCTCGTCTTCGAACAGAACTGCATTGTGTAATGCGGTGGCGCCGATCATGTTCCGGCTGTTGATGTCGGCACCGGCTTCGATGAGAATTTTCATCAGTTCGAGATTACCTGTGAAAGCTGCGTAATGGATCGCCGAGCAACCGTACTTGTTCTTGTAGTTAACGTCAGCCCCGGAATCCAGGAGCATTTTTACGAGGTAAAGGCAAACGCGTCGCTTTCTGACGATTTTATTTTCAGTTAATTTACCGAGATTGTCTGCTCTAATCAAAAAGATGAAGAATATAAACTTAAAAATGTACTTCATAACGCGGACAAAATGTGAATGCAGTCTTAAAATGTTTTTTTTGTCGTCGATGTGAGTAGAGTATACTATGGCTAAGTGCAACGGAGGGCTCTTCGTCAATAGAGTCGTCAGGTGAACATTAGCACCGGAAGAGATGAGTTCCACAGCGACGTCGCGTTTATCAAACCCGATAGCTAAATGCAATGCCGTGACTCCGCAGTTGGTTGCAATGTTGAGATCGCAGCCGGCATGAATGAGCATCCGAGTAATATCACTGTTACCATAGATCGCGTTGACCATTAGAAAGCTATGAAAACAACCTTCAAGCCGATTATGCCGAAAGCAGCAGGTTGTCACTGCTTTGATATATACACCCCTATTCAGCAATTGTTTAACTAGTGATTTTTCACAACTTTTTATGGCTTTAAACAGCAGTGTCGTACGATAATTCTTACTGTTACGACTAATGCACCTGTAGCGGAAAAAATAGCTGTATTTGCAATGCATATTAGTTATGTTATTCCAAGTCATAATTCGATTTAGCAGCATGTAAGATATTATTACATCTTGATGAGTTGAAATCTCTCCAAGACTAAAATCTGCATACTTGGCATAGCCCTCTTTAGTCAGTAGTATATTACATGGCTTGATTGACATGTCTTTTTTTATTATACCACGAGAGTACAGATATTCTAAAGCTGGAGAAAGCTGGGCATCGTAGAATTTAGATATATACTCCTCTATTAAACTGTATACTTTTAGCAAACTCGATAAATCTCTACCAACCATGTATTCCATTATTGAGTGGACACTAGGGATAGTAGGCTGGAGTGAATAGAGCAGCTGAACGCTGTAAGTACTCTCGATGGTTGCCAGTGAATTCTTCTCTATGACTAGCTGGCATGTGATATTTGTGTGACTTATTTTTTTCTTTTTCGTAAATTTTGTTGCATAATTTTCATCTGAATTAGTCCTCTTACAAGCTGAATATACTTTGCCAAATTTTCCCTTAAAGGACTCGACAATTTCTAAATCCTGCATCTCTGATATCTGAAAATTAAAAACTGAAAGTTAATATAAGATTGCCCAATAATTGCAGATCATTGCAAGCGATGAATCTCACCTTAGTTTTTTAGTTGATGATTTTAAAAATAGTATTCAAGGTGAAGTTGTTACGATGCTTGACACAGCTTTCTACATAAATAATCATAAGAACAATTAGTAATGTTTTAATCCTGGTCAGATTTTGTGTATTAAAATGCTTTGAGCATGAACGTAAACACTTATACTTACTCTTAGATTAACTGCCTTCACTTTTCTCGCTTGCCATCGTCAACAGGTGCACAACACAAAGAGTTTTTTGCAGTTTCTTCTAGCCTTATTTGGCACAACTCATCGTCAATTACTCAAAATGAATTTTCACAACATCAACAGACAACGATCTTATTATCTCCTATATTAATTTGAATTTGAGGTCGACTCGTGTTTACATTCGAGACTGCCATCACCCGGTGATATACCGCACCATCATGGTAAAAACCTCATTGCCGACTGCCAAGGCGGGATATAGCACCGGCGCGCAGCAACACACCGCGCGATACTGCCAGTGTCTGCCTAACCTTCCTTAACCTAACCTTTTTTTACAACTGGCGGCGCTAGTAGTGCTTCACTTTTCCGGCGAACAGCCTTTCTGAAAACGCAGCTCGACGCGGCTGGACGTTGCTTGATTATAATCGGGAGACATCAGCGGTTTTCCGTTATTTGTTAAACAAATAAACTGCCAAAATGCCTCCCAAATTCGACCCTACTGAAGTCAAGAAGGGTATTTTTCACTAATCTTATTTAATAATCGTTTGGTGATTGTTCTTTGTTTCACGTGTAAATAACCATTGTTTTTTTTTTACAGTGTTCCTGAGGTGTGTCGGAGGTGAAGTAGGAGCTACTTCTTCTCTTGCCCCCAAAATTGGTCCCCTTGGTTTGGTAAGTCATCGAATTTTTTTAATTTTCTTCATCATAACCAACTCTTACCCTCACATAACCTCCAAAACAAACATGTAACAGTTGTATCCACGTGCACATAGTCTGTTTTGTAGAATCATAAAAAAAATTAGAATCAGACATCCATCTCATTTGCTATATTTTCTCCACAGTCCCCCAAGAAAGTCGGTGACGACATCGCCAAGGCGACCAGCGACTGGAAAGGTCTGAAGATCACCGTCCAGCTGACGATCCAAAACAGACAGGCCACCATCTCCGTGGTGCCTTCAGCTGCCTCGCTGATCATCAAGGCCCTGAAAGAACCCCCAAGGGACCGCAAGAAGGTCAAGAACATCAAGCACAGCGGAAACTTGTCCTTTGACGAGATCGTGTCCATCGCGCGCGCGATGAGGCCCAGGTCCATGTCCCGCGAGCTCAGCGGAACCATCAAGGAAATCCTTGGTACCTGTCAGTCCGTCGGATGCACAGTCGAGGGCAGACCGCCCCACGACATCATCGACGAGATCAACAGCGGAGAATTCGAAACGCCAGAAGAGTAAATGGTGGGTATAGGGTCCTCGGCTCACTCTTTTGATTGTCGATTGGTTTTGTTAATTTGTGCAAGTAGTTTTTAAAGTAAATTATCAATTGTCAAAAGGGATTTTAAATTTAAAGTTTGTATGTAGTCTGAATTCTTGATATTTTTTGTAATTATTTTGCTAGATGTAAGCTAAAACTTGTTTGTAATTGAAAAATATTAGTCAAATTTGGCATTTATTCTCAATGCAATTGAAAGTGAGAGCTATGGACTCTTGGTAGGGGTTGGCATCCCATCCACCTGGTTGGTTCCAATTCACTGTTGGTCCAACAGGCATCATAGCCACTGAGGAGTAAACCTCAATAAAAAATCATTTATATGCTGTATTTATTTGATATTTATTTTAAAAACTACTTAAAACTTTGTTAAAATCACTGTGATAAATACAGCACATCTTGAAGTTTTACCTGATTTATATCTGTGTAACAATGTAATATTTTTATTATTTCAGATTGTTTACAACTTTGGAAATAAAAAAATCTAAAAAACAAATATCGTCTTTGAAAAGTTCTGTTTTCCCTATACATTTTACCATTTCCTTCATCGATTCAGATAATTTATTAATTTATTTCAAAGTATATAATATTTAGTTTGAGTAACTTTTATTTTAAATTTTTATACAAAAAGTGTATTTACAATAAATAATTTTGATAATTTTTTTGAGTTTTGAGAGAAATATTGAATTTTATAATGCATGTTAAATATACGCAACTTCATTTATTTACTTATATAAAATATTAACAATGCACAGATTTCTATTTAATTCAAAATTACTTTTCAATCAATTGAATTTTTTCTTGACTATGCAATGATTTAATGGTGATCTAGCATTCAACCTTACTTATTTTCCTTGATTGGTACATCTTCTGCTGAATTTGAAGCATTTCTGAAATTTGGGAACTGTTCCCAAGGTGCAGATAACTCGAATTTCCTGTATTCTTGAGCCAATTCAAGAGGTTCAGCAACCACTCGCTTTTTCTCGTCGTCGTACCGAACCTGTAAAAATAAAAATTTATTTTTTATTACCTCTAAGTTTTCCAAAACTTTAAATTCTCTTCAAGTGTAGCAGAGGGTAACTTATAAGATAAATCTATCTGTTTTTTGCTGACAGTAAAATTTTTCAGCTAAACGTTCATCACCTACAAAATTTAAGAAATTCAATGGCATTCACCTCAATGTAACCAGTTAGAGGGAAATCTTTTCTCATAGGATGACCCTCAAATCCGTAATCAGTCAGGATTCTCCTCAAATCAGGATGACCAGCAAAGTAGATTCCAAACATATCCCATACTTCTCGCTCATACCAGTCAGCAGCCTTGTGCACATCATAGATAGAATCTACGGGTGTCAATTCATCTGTGTAAGTTTTCACTCGGATTCTCGTGTTATACCGTATTGAAAGAATGTTGTACACAAGCTGTTAAAGTAAAATACACAATAATTGAGTAAAATAAAAAAATGGTAGTCTGGTAAATCCTTAATTTTTAAAAGTCATTTATAGTAGAAACATACTTCAAATCTGTATGGCCTGCTTGGAACATCAACAGCAGTGATGTCTGATAAGTTGGTAAATTGACAATTGTGATGATCTTTCAAAAAACTGATTGTGGGTATGATTCCTTCAGGTGCTATGCATATTTCCAATTCATCACCAGCTTCAATTTGAACTTTTTGAACGTATTTTGGTAGACATTCAGCCACATATTGTCCAAAATCTTTTAATTGGGCTACTTTGTCCTGGTCAATCTTGCGGATGGTTGCTGAAAAACAGATATAAACAGGTCTAGAAAGTGATTTTAGAGGTAAAAATTAACTCAATAATGACTAAGACACATATATATATATATATATATATATATCATTTCTCAAACAAATGAAATCAAGATATTTGAAAAAATTACTCAGTTAAAAAATTTGACACTTGACAAATCTGGAGTAACAAATAACACTGAACCAGTGCAACGTAAACAACTACATCAGCAATCGAACTAGATCAGTTCCTCGACACAAAACCTTCATGAATTTCGTTAAAAATGAAGCAACAAAACATTGTTTACTCACGTCTAGTATCCTTAGGAGTTTCAGTAGGCTTTCCAACTGAATTTCTCAGTGCAGAACAAGCAGAAATATAACCTGCAAAGAATCGAGCCAAACGTCATTACATAATAAACAAATACTTCCAATCGACATGAAAATCCAGTTACTCACGCTGAGGCACCGGAGCAGCCCGCGTCAACGACTTGATCGCCGTAAAAACATTTTTCATGGCAAAGGCCATTTTCTTTGGAAAATCGTCTTTACGCGATGGAATTGCCCAGACGAAAATTCCATCGACGTCTGGGATGGATTTTTTCGGTGCAGCGCTGCCGTCAAGTCGACCTGCGCATGCGCCTCTTTCGAATACTTTGCGCGCCACCATATCGGGTCGAGAAAAAGTACGCCTGACAGAGCCGAATATTTTGCGTGATTTTTTTTTTATACCGGTGATTTTTCGCTTGCTCATCGTGATTTTTAGTCGAAGGATAAGACTAGCAAGTGGATTTCAGTGAAGGAAAGAACGATTCGGTCGTATTTGTTTTGATTCGAGCCAAGGAGCCAGTGGGGAAGGAACCTACGGCTCGTCATAACCTCCAACTTTTTTTACCTTTTTTGTGTGCACATTCGATTTACGGCGGACGAACTGTTTTATAATTAAATCTTTGACGTAAACAACGTTGGGTAACTAAAGGATTCTGGAAAGTGTCGATTGTATATTTTATCGAGATGCCACTGGATAAAATCATTATTTTGGCTGGGCTTCGTTTTGGCAACGTAATTGCGTAAAGAACCTTTTTGTGCGAGGAATCGGGATATCAACAAAGCGAGTGAGTACAGCTTTTATATTGCTACGTTTTTATGAAGTAATTTTGGCTAGTGTCATGGTAAATGTGACACTTTTAAGATCACATTAACAATTTTTCTTGAATAGCAAGTTGAAAATTAAGTCAATGTAAATATTGAAAAATAAGGTTAGAATTTGTGTGTACAGATGACAGACGCGAATCATAAACAAAGATGATCGTACGTTATTTCGTAGCATCAATTAGCGAAATTCATTGTCGCATATTCTGAAATGGGTTTCTCTTTTATTTTGTAAAATTATGATCAAACTCGAGTATCAAATTAAATCACGTCATTGATAAAAAAGCAACGATCTCGCGGTATTGCGACTTAGTCATTACCCCAAATGGTAAAATTAAACGACTGCATTGGCTGAAAAAAAATCACGCATACGAGTTCACAAGATATGATTCTTCGTGTTACAGATTGTCGCCGAAGTTGTGGAACCGCTTGAAATGTCGACGCTTTTATTTACCACGAAGGGTAAGTGATATCACATGTGCCCGTACAGTAGGCCCCTACATTCATTCATGTTGTTGATCGAAGCTTGTAGTCGTTATCTGCTAGATGTCGCCCCGATCCCATAAACTTAATTACTGGTCCTCGCGCGCAGTTATAGTGCTTACGAGCGGCCGAAGCATCAGCAGGCCAAACTTGATAGTTTTAGCATTATAGTGGCACATCACTGTGTCTATAGACTTATAGTGCATATTGTTATGAGGGAAATGGCCTATGCGCCACATATTTTCACCCGCCAGAGACTGTTTAGGCGGTGACAAAAGGACCAGTCTAAAACTGCTTTTTTTGATAATTGATAAGTATCTAGCGGTATACAACAATCTTTAAGAACTGAAGGGCTTGCATTCAAGGTCAAGGTCTTACCACACCCGACTTGTACTACTTAAACTGCGCCAGAAAACCGAACTATCAAAGATATCGTTACAAAATTCATCTTATACGTTTTACTTTAGTGTGAAGTTATTTTAATTCAAATAAACTGCATAAAATATAGGTAAAGCAAATAGACTTTTGTTTTTTGGACTCGAATTTCTAGAATAAATGACGATGTCTTTTTTGGCAAAATAATTTATTCGTTATCAAATTCGAAACTACTGCATCCACTTTCTCTGTTATGCACCTGGAATTCAAAAAAATAATAGCTCACGCTGGTGATCAGATCAAACTACATAACAAATATCGGATGATGAATATGAAGTAACTTGCACACATAATTCGAATGCAATCCACATTGCGAAGTTTAAGTCAAACGAAGTTATCCAAATCATATAAGAGTAGTTTTCGATATGAAGTCATTTGAACGTAACCTGAAAGTAGCTCACTTTATAATCACTCGACTAAATCAAACCAAATATAAACGAGAAGAGTTGAACAGTTATGGATTTTCATAGATTAATGCACTATATAAAGATGTGATATCGCGATAGATCAATCACTTTCTCTTAATACTGGTTCTGATTATTTATTTGTACTACTCAAACTAATATCTTACATCTTGGCATTGATCTCCTTTTTCTCATTCCAGTAAGTTTTGTACAAAAATTAATTTGACGTTTATCATTCGAATCCGCACTTGATTTTCACGGTAAACGAAAGCAGATCAGCTTTCTCAAACCTCGCGGAGTTACAGCATGAGCAGCCAAAGCAACAGATCAAACAAGACAGTTTTGGCATTAGGTAGCACACCGCTATATCTAGACTCGGGACATACATTATTGTAAGGAAAATGGAAAATGCATGTATACATTATGTATATTAAAATTAGAGAAAAATTCCCCTCTTAAAAAAAGAGAACAGAGAAAAGTGAAGCCATCTAAAACATGTTTTGATTGGTTACTCAAAATACGACGCGAAATTTGAAAATTTAGATTTTAGATTACGATTTTAAACTTCTAACCTTAGAAAATTGAGCGCCCGAAGCTCGCGTTAGATTTACTAGTATATTAAATGTAAGAATAATTTGATTCGGAGCTACTACACGTGTGCGTGTATGTGTCAAAAATGCTTGTATACACAAAACATCCATACCATATACGATAAAGTGTGAAAATATATTTTTCAAAACTCGCGCGACGTATCAAAATCAGTGTTTTCTCAACGACTTTATCATTCTGCGGCTTATCTAAATGAATTCTAACACCGGTAATTTATAGCTACCGCGCACTAATTCAAAATAAAAGGCATATCTAGAAAATATCAACGCGTCCATCCGCGCTTGTAATCTGGCAAACTCTCTTGCGGCGCAATTACGCACACAAACCAATCCACGACTTTGCGAGAGTATAACCGCAGCGTAAATTACTCGTTAATTTCCACTATAAGCCACCGCAAAAAATCTCTTAACGCACACCTAAACACAACATATAAATAAGACACTTATCTGCAAACATTAAGCCCGACCGGCTTCCGCGAGCGCTAGCGGCTTATCAAGCTCGAAATTTTTACTTTAAAGTAGAAATCGGACTACTACTGCGTCTCGTTCTCGTTCGAGTATAGAGGTTTAACGACCTCCTACGAATCAAAAGGAGGGAAAAAAGCTCTGCGTCGTCGCAAGTGATACCCCGAGCGTTAAAAAAAACGCCAAGTGTGCGCGAAAGAGAAAACGCTTGGGCTCAAGGCACGAAATATCATATAGACATACGCACGTGACGTTGACATGCGCTGAAGTCATTTCACGGGGTAGTGCATATATAGAAGCTTTAGGATCGTCTATCTTTAGCTAGTATCTTTCGTCTCTCTTACGCTTGTGTGAGAAGCTAATACCTATCTTTAACTGCCTCAAATCGAGCCGTGAAATTATTGTCTCGAGCGCGACAGCATTTTCGAAACACTTAAAGCTCCTAGCGGTACTTTACCTCTTTCTCTCTCTCTCGCGCCTTGACTAAGTTTAAACTTCGTTTTGGTTTACTTTATTTTCGCTTCCTCCCCGCGCGCTTTTCGAATTCTGCAGTGGACGCGCTGTGAGCGTTTATACAACGGTAGAGGGTGAGCGAAGAGAGGAGGGAGAGAACGACTAAAATTCGTCGGGGAGAGTCTGGTGGGTTTCGAATGAATTTCTGCGCTGCTACTCAGGTTCTCCTCTCGCGTCGTTGTAAAAGTTTTAAACAAACTGAATTGCAATTTCTGGCTCCGGGAGTGGGTGTGTATGTATGTACGCGGATATGTAACGTCGAAAATTAAGTGGCAGTGATTAATGATTGTGGATATGGGATTAATCGCATTCGGTTGGATAATTCCGGATGTGGAGGCTCTTTACGTAATTATTGTAATCGGGAGGTCCGGTTTTGTTATCAATCGGAGAAATTCGAGTGTGCTGTGTGTATCTTCTGTGCGCGTTAAAATTATGTTTTTATGCAGAAGAGATTGTTTTCAAAAATTTGAATTTGTAGTCTGCTCCTAGGACTACCCTTGCTACTTTCGATTTTTCATACATCGACAAATTAAAATTAAATGAAAGCCCCGAGTATCGACACTGAAATATCGTATTAAAAAACAGCATTAACCTCGCGAAACGATCGTTAATAACGAAGCGCAGAAAAATTACGCCGATAAAATTGACAAATACAGTGACAAAGAGGGGAAAAATAGACACACAGCGAGCGTAGTTATTTACACGCGAGGTGCATGTATTCATTACCCGCATTAATGGGTTAATAAAATCTGGCATATATTACGATGAGGATCAGCTAGGCTACAACCTGAGTGATAAGCATTAAAAAACACACACTACAGCCGCGCGTTTAATGCTTCGAAAGTGTGTCGCAGGTGTAAAAAATCGCGACGAATCCTGTTTATCATTATATTATAAACTAGTTTAAAATACAAAATAAAAAAAAAAACAATCCTAAATCGCCCGAACAATTCAAACGTCGGATCCGTAAAAATTTCGCAATAAACAAATTTCCCGAAGTCGTAAATCACTGGCTCGTCGCATAAATCAAAAAAACTTTTTCCTGTTGCAAGACCCGGTCGTCGCAGCAGCAGCAGCAGCAGCAGCAGCAGCCGAAACTAAAACCCCGAAAGAAGCAAAAGGTAGAAAAAAGAGGGTGGAATCGCGCGAAAAACGAGTAATGGTCAGAGAGAGATAGTCGCGAGAAGAAAGGCATTAGTCTGTCGAGGGAGCGACGTTTGGCTCGCGCATGTTGCAGGTAGCTAGTAGTAGGTATACAGTAGGTGTATACCTAGAGAGAGAGAGAGGAGGTGGAGGTGGAGTAACGCCCGGCGTAGCGTGTGCGTTTCGCGCGCGAGGAAGCATGTGTAGTAGCGCGGCTATGGCTCTGGTGCGCGTTTAGGCGCGGCACGTCACTCTTTTACCCTCTGTCTCGGCCTTGCCAGCGTGTATACACACATATATATGTGTGCATAGGTATACATGCACACAGCGTGATGGCCACCCCCTTTGGAGGGCCGTCGCCGCCGCCGCTACCGCGTGTACTGGCCAGGTATATAAATGCGAGTCGAGAGAGAGAGAGAGAGAGAGAGAGAGAGAGAGAGAAGCAGAGATAGGTGTGGATTGGTGTTAGGTAACCCGGTCGATATATCAGGGCTCCGCTGCAGCTGTCTGTCAGCCAAGCTGAACTATACATCCTTCTTTTTCTCTCTCCCATTCCTTCTTTCCCGCTCGCTCTAGGATATGTATGTGCGCGCGTGTGTGTGTGCGGGGGTATACGCGGCCGGTATCGCTCTCGCTCTAACGTACTAGTAGCGGCGACTACGGGAACGGGGCGACGTTGGGGCCCGAACGAAGAAAAAACTGCTCTCGCTGCTTCTGGGTAATTTTTCATCGTTGCAGAACGGACGACAGAGGCGCGCTGCCGGGCTGCCGCTGCTGCTGCGCGCGAGAAAGAACGAGACAGAGAAAACGAACGAGGGGAGAGAGGGAGAGAGAGAGAGAGAGAGAGAGAGAGAGAAAGTGCACGGCTAGTAGTCGCGGCAGCAGCAGCAGCAGCAGAGGCGAGCTGAACCCCGACGTACACGCCGCGCCACCCCCTTTTTTCCAGCCCGCGCGCTCGCCCGTCCGTCGGACGCCCCCTCCCCTCAAACCCCGTGCTTTGCCCCTCCCCCTCCCCCGCATCTTTCAATCTCTTCCTCTTTCCTCTCTTCTGTTTCGCCCTTCTTCCTACGAGGAAGCACACCGCTACCGCCGCCGCGATGCACGACGTTAAAAACGTCCGCCCACCTAACTTGCGTGTCTGTGCGCCGCTACGCTGCAGGTCTCCAGGTAGAAAGAACGCAAGCGCGTTAGAGAGAGAGAGCGAGATAGCTGTGCGGCATAGCAGTGCTGCATAGGCACCCCCTACTCCGTCGGTGAGCTAGGAGTCCAGAGGTGTATGCAGCACGTCAGGTTCCACCCCCTCCACCAGCCGGCGCAGTGTGTACGCACACACCCTCGACGCTGATGGGCCCACCTCTTTTTACCGCGCCGCGAACCCCTACACACCCCTTACCGCCAGTGCATCTCTCTCCTCCCTCCCTCCGCTCGCGCGGAAAAACTCTGGCGTCCGGAAAGGAAGAGAAGAGAGAGAGAGAGAGAGAGAGGGCGAGTGGGGAGGATCGATTTTTACTGGGGCAACCTCAACTCTTCCAAGCCCCCTGCCGGCACCCCCCTACGAGCGAGCTCCTCCTGACACCCCGCATGGTTCCTCTCTCGCTCCTCCGAAAGAACGAGAGGGAGAGAGAGGACTGAGGGAGGTGTATTCACCTCTCTCTCTCCACCGGCGTCGCGTGCACCCTCTTGCATAGCTCTTTTACCCAACCCCCTTTTTTACCCCTCGGCGCGTCCGTCTGAGCTAGCCACCAGCCTAGGACCTCTCTCTTTTTATCTGCTGTCGTTTTCTCTATCGCTCTCTCTCCCTCACTCTCTCTCTCTCTCTCTCTCTCTCTCTCTCTCTCTCTCTCCGCACCGTGTGCGCGCTAGCAGTAGCGACTATAACTCGTCGGAGGGAGAGGAGCGGGCCACCTTGCATTTTTTCGCTCTCGACGTTAATTCTCTCTCTCAAAGGACAAAATTTGGCCAAATTTCGGGAATTTTGTTTTCGCCCTCCAATGTATATAGTCAGCCTTTTCTGATTAATTAAAATTTCTCTTATATATACGTATACCACTCCAATGCTTCGATCGGACTTTTTGATATTCGGTTTGAAGTTAAGTCAAACGCGAGCTCGCTCTCTCTCCCCCTATAGGCGGGGTACCCACGCACGCCCCCTAAAAACTGGTCAGCGTTCAACCCTTTCCCCCTTTCTTTTTTTTTCAGCTCTTTCTCTCTCTACACACTGCGCGCATAGCTCGGCGTGCAGGTTCTCACACTCCAGAGCCAGAGCTTCTCTCGCGTGTACACTAGGAGCTACCGCCGCTGCTGCTGCTGCTTTCGCGCGGACACCCCCCGGGCGGCCACCCCCTTTTTCCGCTGCTGCTGCCGCCGCCGCTCACCCCCTTCTTTCGCCTCTGGTCCGTTTTCTCTCGTATCCGTCCACTCGCTTCCTTCTACTCGCTCTCTTTCTCTAGCCAGCTGAGCTTCCTCTCTCTCTCTCTCGCTCACTAGAGGGTAGGGCCCCCTACCACCACCCCCCTGGCGCACTAACACATACGGGGGTTCGCAGTTTTTTCCATCCGCGTGTCTTTTTCTCCCTCGCTTTCTTTCCTTCTCCCACAGGCGAGCTGCAGTACAGCGTACGTGTGTGTGCGTGCGTACGTCCATATATATATACACAGGGGGATGCGGTGGGATATAGGGGGCGGCACAGCGAGCGTGGATGCGGGCGTGTGTTTGTAGGGGGCTTGCGCGCCCTCGAAAATATTCGCATGGAGAACGTTTTTCGCGGAAAAAAGTTTCCCGCGAGCCAGGCACCTCTACCTCTCTCGTGCAGCAGCAGCGGAGCTGGCTTCTCTCTCTCTCCCTCTCCCCTGCAGATACCTCGCTGGTCCGCGCACTCTCTCTCTCCTTCTCTTCTCTTTTTTTGCGCGTGCTTTTTTTCGGTGCTGTCTTTGTTTCTTTTTTTTCGACTCTCTCCGCCCCTCTCTCCTCTCTCTCTCTCTCTCTTACGTACCTCGTTCTCTCTATATGTGCGTCTGGCTTTTCCCGGGGGTAGGTAGGACTCTCTCTCTCTCTCGCGAGCTTTTTAAGCTAGTATTTTCCAGCGCTAAAATTACTTTTGCAATAGCGCCCGTTCTCTCTATCTCCCTTCTCTGCGCTTTATCTCACTCTTTCTCTGTATGTATCTCGCTCTCTTTCTCTCCCTCTTTTGCTTTCTCTCTCTCTCTTTCTCTCACCCCTGGTCGCTATTTCCCACCTCCTCGCGTCACAATTATTTCTCGATCGGCCGAGCCTTGGCCAATCAACTACTCGGCCCGGCTCTTTCTTTTTCATCTTTTATTTAAAGCGTAGGGATGCGTCGGTGAATGGCTACGGTTTTACCCCCACCCCGCCCCCCCCCCCCCCCACCCCCCCCNTGGCGGCGTTCAAATTCTTCTGTTTAAATTTCCAACGTTAAACCAAACGTACATACATATATACTGTGCGAGTAAGAGAGCTATATACAGAGAACGAGAGAAAGAAAAAAAAGGAGGAATAAACGACGATTCGAAGCTATTTTACGTGTTGATGCTCCGCTGGAAAATAATTCGACGAAATTGGTGTAAGCAACGAGTACAGTATACCCGCACACACAGACTATATCCCACGCGCGTTCATTGCGATGTAGCAGCAACAGCAGTTGAAGCTCTCTTCGCAGTGTATAGGTAAACGGCGCTATACACCGGAGGCGCGGATTTTACGACTGCATCAACGAGGCTCAATGTCTGCTCTCTCTCTCTCTCTCTCTCTCTCTCTCTCTCTCTCTCTCTCTCTCGCTGCGTTTACAGACCTCTCGTAAAGCCTCTTGCTTGCGCTCACCGACAAATAGAGTATTTATTAATTCTGGATTTGCATGCGAATCATGAGGTGGCAATCGCTGCTCTCTCTCAACGTGCGCACGCGCCGATGATGTCGTTAGCGTAACTGCGGGGAAAATTGCTTTTGCTCGAAAGAGAGAGAGAGAGAGAGAGAGAGAGAGAGAGAGAGAGAGAGAGAGAGAGAGAGAGAGAGAGAGAGAGAGCACGTCTGTGCGCGCCGCGGCAAAACTGATTAGAGCGCCCGCATATATAGAGAGTACAGTACATTGTATATATAGATAGTGCACTGCTGCACGCGTATGACGCTATATAGACGGTAAACTGTTGCGTTTGCCGAGAGCTTTTTTTATTTTAGCGCCGGTTGCAGCAAGGGGCCGATTCGGCTTGTAAGCTTGCGAGAGCTTTTGTTACTTCGTGCGGTGTGCTTTTGTGTGTGGTTGAAGAAAATCAGGAGAGTTTTTTCGGCAGCTGTGATGGAAATCTTAGGGAATATGAGATAAAAAGATTCGAAACTGTATACGGTATTAAAATTGTTATCGCGTTGGAATAAGAGCAGCGAGTTAAACATCGCGCTTTATGACTCGAGAATCCTGAACGCGAATCGGGGAAAGTTTGAGTGTCGCGAGTTACAGAAAGAGAGCGCAGTAAAGGGAAGAAAATGAAACTGAAAGCGCTGGTACTACTATACGAACGAGATCTTAAAGGCTGCAAAAGCTATAAAAAGGCGAAAGCTCTTGTTGCACGAGTTGTGAATTGATTTGTGAAAATTTCGGAGCTGCGAAAGTTCGGCGCTAAAACGTTTATACAAATTATTTCCTGATCCTCGAAATTCGTGAGATAAAAATCTACGAACGATCGACTTTTGAGTTTCCCACTACACACATATATAGCCGAGCAGTCCGGCTAATAACTCATTTAAAAGAAAACGAAGAGCAAAGCAGCAGCAGCAGCGCTTTTTGCATCCGAGGGTTCGCTTCGGCGTAGCGGAATAAACGCGGGTAGAAAAAAATAAAAAATAAAAAAAATACACGCACCCACAGCGTCCTTCCCTCCCTCTCTTCTCTGCCCTCGGCAAATGAGAAAGAAAGAGGCGCTACAAGGCGGGACCTTTGAAAAAGCTATAAAACAATACCAGAGAGCTCGAAAAGGGTTGCGCGCGGCACGAGCGCCCCGTATACGTGTGTGTTATGTATAAACCGTAGAGGGCTGCACATACATATACACACAACCGTTGCGCGAGACAGGGACGCGCAAAGAGCGAGAGAGAGAGAGAGAGAACGGCATATACTGATAACAGCACGCTGCATAGTCGCGCGCCGATCGAGCGTGCCTATAGCCCCATTAATTCCACTTGGCGTGAAAAACTTTCCAGTTTGGCAAGCAGCAGTATATGGCGAAGCGACTCATCATCATGCGCTGCGCTGATTATGTATATAGGCTCGGCGGCCCTCATGGAAAAAAAGAGAGCTTCGGCCGCGATTATATAGTACATTATATATATACGTTGACGACGACAACGGCAGCGATCCGGCGATTTGCTTGTAAAAAGTGTCGATACGCGCCACTGATCTTCTTCTGTCTGGACGAGAGTGTATATGGTTGGCTCGATCGGCCGTTGTTTTATGCGCCGGCGGTGTATAATAGGCCTTCTGTGTAAATTAGCGTCAGACGAGCTGAAAAAAATTGTGTGTAGAACATTAGAAAAAGTATAATATACGTGACGCGACGCCGGGCTCAAAGAGAGCTGATTACAAAGGCTGATGTGTACACGATGATGACGATGATGATGATGATGATGATGAGACGACGCGCCAAGCGCTAATTATTTAGCTAATCGAATACGCCAGGCGATGATAATTATCGGAAAAATTTATATTTACTCGGCTGGAAGAGGAGCTGTGGGTGTTGACTTGCGCGAGAAGCTCGTGGCGGAGATAGTTTCGAGTACTTTTCGAGCGTAAGAGAGAGAGAGAGAAGTTGTTGGAGCTGCGCTGGGATGCAGGTGCGAGGAATTTTCGAAAATTCGGGGAAGATTCGAGATTTCGAAGACGGTGTTATTTCGACAGGGAGATGTTGAGCGAGATTATTCAATTTGTTGGATCGACGGAGTAGTTTGTTACGAGTAAACTTTGTGGATTTCCAAGTAATTTTACAAATATTAAGTATAGCTCTAAAATGATAGAATTGTAAAAATAAGCTGAAAGAGTCGAATTAAATAAACTAACGCGAACACTTACAAGCGCACCATAAGTGGATACATGACCGATAAGGTCAGACATAACCAGTAGGTACATCTACACAGGCGCATATTGTCCGTTATACCTTTCGATTATACTCGTATACCCGACCTGTTCAAACCACCTTATGCTGGTATCGAAAAATCAAACTTGCTTATATATTACACATTACATCTTAAATTAAACTGGTCATTACAGGTACTTAACTCACTATCTGTCGCATTCCTACATCGATTACATTTTATATTCAGCAGGCGATTTCCGCTTTCTCAAAAGAGAAAGCCACGATGTATAACGGGGAAAATTTTTGGATCCAACGAAATTCGCGTACAGTGCGTGAAACAATAATCCCTTCACATATAATAAACATATACGCTGGTCTAATTACTTTCAAAATATAAATTCCTCGAAAAAAAAGTTTTTTTTTCATAATTACACTCTCTGCACCTGCAAGCTCTACGAAACTTCCCAAATAAACCATCTAAATATCAACGCTGGCAAGACGAAAAAAAAGTCGCTCAACGAACAAAAAAAGGAAGAAAAGGCTATATGTGCACGAAGAGAGAGAAGCCTAGTGACTGTATACGCTCTTTCGCGCAGCTCTCTCGCACACTTCGTATAATTTATTCCACTGCCTAAAAATACACACCGAAATCTAGCCCCCAAACACACACACACACACACACACACCCACACACACATAGCGACTCTGCGCACGAGCTTTTCCTCCAAGAGCGGAAGCTCGAGTGCCCAACTGCAGTAGCAGCAGCACACGGCCCGAAGAGTTTTTCCGACGACTTGCGCGTCGGCATGGACGAAGCTTCCTTTCTCCCTTTGCAAGCTCTCCCTCTCTCCTTGTCTTTCTCTTTTTTCACCCTCCTTTTTAGGGGCAGATTTTTTAATTCGGCCTCGCGCACACTTTTTCACTCGCCCGCACCCCCCCTCGTTATCACGGGCATTAGCGCGCGCTTATTTTATTTCGTTGTCTCCTTTTTTTTTCACCTGCGAACGTTGGGAGATCTTTAATTAGATGCAGGCATGTGTATAAGCGAGACGAGAGGGAGAGCGGAATCGGTTTTTGGTTTTTGGATAAATGAAAAAGCGACGTTTGCTTTGACGCGTCGAGGGGCTAATTAGATTCAGGGACAGGAGCGCGTGTTAAACCGGCTGAATGATGAAGAGTTTAAAACTGCAGTCGCGTTGCGGCTGTCCATTAATGTTGAATGAAGAGAAGGGAGAGTAAGAGAGAGCTTTTTTTCGGAGCTGATAAAGCTCGTTAATTTTCAGTCGTGTGTTTTCGGTTGATTTGTTGATAGGCTCGTGAGTGAGTTATCTATCCGCTGTTTAAATAGTTTTATAAACGCGATTTCAGGTCGTCGTTTAGTTTGTTCAATTTTGAAGCTTTAATTCGTGCACTTATATACGCAAGAGAAAGTACACACGTGCGCTGCAATCGGAGTTATCATAATTAGCTACTGCTTCTCTCGGTATCAGTCGTCCTATAAGTCAGAGTAATGCGATTTCAAATTCTTCAAAAACTATAATTCGAAATGTATATATAGACACACGTAAAACTGTCGCTGATCAAAGCTTAGAAAATGGCTTTTTGCACGTCCTGCATTGCGCAGAAAAAGTTTTAAAAACTTTTCCCTCCAGACACCTCGTACTTAATACTTGGCATGCGCGCAAGAAGAAGCAGAAGAAGAAGAAAATTCGCAACTCCGTTGTGTCGTGCAGATGCCACAACAAAAAGGAGCAGCGAGGCTCCTCGGCTCACACATCTATCTTGCATATAAGGCCTCCCCAAAAAGAATAGCGACGGCCCGAGAGAGTATAAGAGTCGAAAGCACTAAAGTATATATACAGCGTAGTGCAGAGCGTCTAATCACGCGATTTGCCGATGCCATCGCCATTAATTCTTTTTAATTATTCCATTTTCTACACCTTCGCAACTTCGATCCCGGTCACGCGATCGCTGAGAGCTGCTCCTGTTACCCCGAATGTGCAGACAGATATACTTCTTTTTTCGAATACTTTTTTAATTAAAGAATCCTTTATTTTCGTGTTCGCCAGCTCTCTTTCTGTATAAGGTAATGAAAAAGCGCACAAAAGAGGAATTCTTTTTCGCTTGCTTCGGTATGTAATACATGCTATGTTATGTACGCCAGCTTGAATTAGCTGGTTATGTAGATATTTTGTTTAATTATATCGACGAAAGATAATTTCGAGTTTCGAGTTTCACTATCTCTTGAATGAAAAAATTTCAGGCACTTACCGCTATCTTTTGAAAAATATTGCGTACTTACGAGCTTCCATCACAGACGAGAGAAATCATTTTTCGGAAAGGATCATTAATATCGAAATTCGAGAAACCTGATGCTCAACGTTTAATTACGATCAAATTCTGCATTTTCAAGCTTTTCCTCGATAAATAAGAGTTCGAAATAGTTTGTTAAATCAATGGCATACATATACCTCTTAATTGCAATAAAACCAAAATACGCGCGAGGTTCGTGTTATCCAAATTAAAATGCGCATTTTATTTAATGAACGAGGCTCCTTAGCATTCCACTCGCTTCGAAATATATATTCCAGAAAACGCGATTCCGTGAATCGAAGTCAAAGTAAATTTTGTTTGCCGAGGCGGGAAAACCGAAAACCAATTATTTTTCAATACCATTTCTTTTTTAGTCGAAGTAAAATGAATATCATTCCAGGAACTAAATAGCGCAGAAGCTTGATTACGTTTTCACTCTCTGCTGAATGAAAAGAAGTTTATTATTTACACAAGAATAAAACTGCCGACAGCTTGTTAAGTTAAAAATTCAGGTATCACGTGAATAATTTTTTCATCTTCCTAATTAGTCGGCAAAATTGAAAGGCTAAAATACACCCCTTTAATAGCAATACAAGGTATATAAACTTTTCGAGATGAATATCCCGAGCGATATAAAATACAGTTAAATAATTTTTAAAATTAGCAGAATTCACTGGCCGGCTGTTTACTCCAATAAAGAACTCGGCGAAGTGCAAAAGAAGGAGAAAAAGAGCGAGAGAGGGGGAAAAGAGCAAAAGAAACCTCGCAAAAGTGGAAAAGAACCGTGAGCGCAGTCATTTAAATCCCGTAAAACTCATCGAACGGGAAGAAAAAGGTTGAGAATAACGCGCGCATTGGACGATCTCCAGAACATTTAACACTCTGATCTCGGCTTGGAATCACCATACCCTTCTGTACTTACACACACACACACACAGACACACACATGCCTCGGTATATATATATGGGTCAGGCTTTTGCGCTCCGCGAAACAAGATAAGAATCGTGAGCAATAAAAAAGCTCCCTAATCGTCTCATGAATAACAACGTGCTATTATTCTTTAGCAGCGCGAAAAAAAAGCTTAGGGAATTTTGCTTTGATGCATAAATTTCGTCAGAAGCTGCTGCGGCCACTCTTGTGTCGCGCTCTTTATGCGTAATTCTCGGGTCTGGAAATTATTCGCTGATCTTGCATTGGATATCAATAATTTCAATTATACCAAGCCGTTGAGGGTATTTAAGTTTGATTATATGTAAATGTACTTGCTCGTAAGAGTGATTAAATATACAAGGTATTTATATCGCGAGGTGATAAAATAATTTAGGGCTATCTTTACTTGAAAGAATTCCGCTTTCGATTTATAAGTGAATCGAGATTTATTATTCGTAATTTGAGAACTTCTGCGGCAGTTTTGTACAAAAATTCAACCGAGAATTTCGAATAGTTATAAATTATTTCACGCTTCTTATTCATAATTTATACAAGTCTGCAGTGCAACGTGTATCTGTCTCTGGCAATGAAAATGAAAAGTGTTTTACGAAACTGCATGTTCTGCTGAGAATAAATTAAAATCTCAGCTGCAGTTCTGTTACATGCTACATTTTTTTAAGTACAAAGTATTAATTTTACCATACAACAAAGATGTAATTTAAAAAAAAAATCTGCGAATAATATCCAAGGCCATCCCATTACGGTAGTATTTTTTTCTTCCAAATCATAAAATAACACCTGCTAATACTATATCCCCTCAAAATCACTCATCCTTATCCTTGACCCTATATAGTCATCACCATCATCACGGTCATCACGCTGGCTTAAAACAGCCGTACCTACCCTATCTGCAAAAAACAAAGTCATACCTACAACTCGAGGAACACAGCGCTGTATATAGGACTATACACATCGCTAGCCGACGGCAGCAGCAGCAGCAGCAGGCGGCGCTCCTTCGTCATCGTCGCGCTTGCGGACTCCACCGCTGCTGCCGCGCGCGCGATGCGGTAAACAAAAACTGCCGCGACGTTGTCAGATCTTTTCGCTCAGGACTCTCTCTCTCTCTCTTTCTCTCTCGTTCGCTGTTCGCCTCTCCACCTCCCCCATTGGTCGGCCAATTTTTGTTTTCTCTCGTTTCTCGTCCTCTCTCTTTCCTCCTCTTCTTCTTCTCTCTATATAACCAGCGCCACTGCCGCCGCCGCCGCCGCTCTTCCCCTGCACACACACACACACACACACACACACACACACACACACATCCGTCCTTCTCTCTGCCGAAAATCCACGGCGACCGGACGAAGAGGGATAGACAGAGGAGAGGGCGAGAGTGAGAGAGAGAGAGAGAGAGAGAGTTGCTGCTACTCGTCGGCTGAAAAAACGCTCGCAGAAGGAACGGCTATGTACGCGCTGTAGAGAGGGAAAAAGCTCTCTCTCTCTCTCTCGAGCTTGTGTGTTGTGCGCGAAAAAAAACCGGCGTAGATAGGGCGCCTGTATGTGAGAGGGCGATATGCGAGAGAAAAAAAGCATAGATTACTAAAAATTGAGGGAAGGAGAGAGAGAGAGAGAGTAAAATAAAAAAAATAAAAAAGCGCCGATGAAATCGTCAGGGGGAGAGAGAGGAAGAGCTTTCGTGCAGCAACAGCAGTGACGGTGGCTTCGAAACGAAGGGGCTGCATCTCTAGGATAAAAAACGCGGAGAATTAAAAATAGAGGGAGATGCGGCGTGCAGTGCGTATATATACCGAGATAAATACTGCACTGCAGCCGAAACTCTCTCTCTTTCTCTTTCGGCTCGATAGAGAAGAAGCTGCTGCTGCCGCTGCAAGTGCAGAGAAGAGTGTATACGTATAGAGAAAGAGAGAAGAAGAAGAAGAAGCAGAAGAAGGAGCCTCGAAGCTTCGAAAAACGCAGCAGCAGAAGAGGACGGAGCGAGAGAGAGAGAGAAGTGTATATAGCGAAGGAATGCTGCCTCCCCTATTTTCGCGGATCGCCGCCGTCTGAGCCGCCCCACCAGACTCGCGGCGAATAACACACGCGCGCGCGCGCCACACCTATATACACACCACACACGCACGTCTATCTATATAGATATACACGTGTATATATACGTCCTTCTCTCTCGGCGAGCTGGCAGAGACGAATTTAGCGTCTCGCTTCTCCGCCACGGCGAAGTGCAGCAGCAGCAGCAGCGAAGCGACGAAAAGAGAGGAGCGGCGCATAGCCCGGCGAAAAATACCCCTCCGACTCCCTTTTCTCTCTCTCTTTTTACTCTGATGGTCCCCTCTCTTTCTCCTCGAGAGCTGCTATGCTCGGACGATGCTGCGCTGCTGCTGCTGCAGCGGGAGCCTGACCGCTGAGACGGAGCAAGATAGATGTCGATCCTGATGGTGTTTTTTTTTGTGGTGGTGGTGGTAGATGGGGTTAGGGAGATTTTTTTTTGGATGCGTTGATTTTAGAGAGGACGATGGGGTTGTCAGAGATTTTTAAGTTGAAAAAGTTCAAGCGCTGTAATTTGATTTTAAGTTCTTGCGATAAAGCGTTTAGTGTGTGTAATATGGGTACATTTTTAAGACACAAATATATCAGATGATCTACATAAGCCTCTTCTAATATTTTATACGCCTGCATTGCAGATATCGAGTAGTACACTATCTGAATAAGTAAAGCGACGCCAGTATAGTGTGCACAGCAAGTTCCCAAAATAAATGATATCGAACTCTGGTGCAACAACACTCTCGCACTCTTAAAAACGTCACATCCATTAGTTCTAATAATTCCTGCAAGCAACCCTTTCCAACCCTTAAAAAACACTTAATCCGCACCAAAGTCAGTCAGTTCTCTTCCTCTCCAACCGATCTCTCCATAAATATACCAAGCCCGGCATAAAAAGATATAAAGCCCCTCGATTCAGCAGACTCCTATCTCTCAATCTTCCTCTCGCTTCCAAAGAGCGAGTCCTCCTCGTTTTTTTTTTTCTCACTCCTTCCACCAAGACATCATTCGACTCTTTCTCTCTCTCGGACACCTCTACTATGTATAAAATCTCTAGCCACACTTTTGTATGTTTAAATTAGGTTCAGCACGAGTCGCGTTAACCGAATCCTTAATTACTATTCTGATTGCGTTCCAGCGTTGCAGTAGCTCTGGCTAGTCCAATATCAAATAGTATCTGACTGCCGATTGGATGGAGCTACGTCAGCATGAGGTTTTGAAAAAAAAAAAAAAAAAATAAAAGAAGATGGGCGAGCAAGAGAGAGAAGGAAAGAGGCGAAAGGGAGGCTGTGCAGTGATGCTATGGGCGTGGGACATGCTATACGAAAGAGAGAGGGTGAAAGTATGCGCGAACGTGAGTGTGTGTGTGTGTGTGTGCGAGTTTGAATATGAATGTGTGCGGAGCCCGTTCGTTCGTTCGTTCGTTCCGTTCTCGATGCGCCGAAGCCACGAGAGAACGGAGATAGAAAAATTCTTGGGATTCTCTCGCGATATTTAATTCGCGCGTTTTGAAATTTTCTACGATGAAATTGAAATTTCTATACTGGTGCTGTATTTTCGCTGCTACGAGTATATTAATCTTCCTCTGTGATATAAGCCTATTTTTAAGTAGATTTGTACCCAGTACTGCAAGACAGTATACAGGTAATTCAATTCGTTTATTATCGTAACGTATTATTAAAGAGTTGAAATTAGGTATAAAGAAGCAATTAATTCAATATGTATATCAAACTTTCGTATAAAACACACTGCGTGAAAAAAAAATAAATAAAATTCGCACGATTTCTCAAGAACGAACCACAGCAGCCGAATCGTTTGCGCGTATTCCGATTCCGCAGACAGCTCGGTTGACGTGGGGTTATCTGCGTATTAATGCTCCTTTCTGGGATAAGCAAAAGAAAGAGTAGAAAATTACAGGGATATACACTCATACACAGACCAAAAGAGTGAGAGAGAGAGAGAGAGACTTTTGGGCGGTGTCGTTACACTTTTACTTACCCGTGAGAGGAACCAAGTGAGAGGGATTGAGCCGTTGAGTCGAAAAAATTGCATTAATTTTTCGTACGTATATATACATATATATATATACATACTTACACACAGAGATCAGGCGTGTGCGGTGATTAATGAGCCAACCTTCACTTTTGGACGCTTTTTCCTTTTTCGTCTGACGCCGCGGCGCCTTTTTTCGTCATTTGAAAGGAAACGACGAAATTATGATTTAAGCCGCGCCCGCAGTATATATGTGTGCAGCGCGATCTGCGTTCCCTTTTGGTGGGAAATCCGTATTTCAATTTCGTTTTATAACACTCATTATGTCGCCCTTCGTGAATTGTGCAATGAATGTATATGTAGGTGTAACGAGTACGTTTTTATCGTTACGACTTAATTGTGCGTGACACGTATAGATAATTGGCAAAGTGTGTAAGATATATAATCCGTCGAGCTGAACTTTCGGAATATTTATTCTTGAAGAATTCGTCGGGTAATGGACTTTGACAGTGTAGAAAGTGGCGAATCGAAGCAACGAGTTCTCAATTGTTTTATAGACACTATTCGCTGCGTATACGAGAAGCTGTTTCAATAATATACTTCTAGCCTCGTTAAACTGTTGATGCTTAGATTTGAAGTTCGTAAACGTCTCTCGTAGGATTACTCCGTGTGTTCACTGGAGATAAAATAGATTTACACATAATGAACTGAATTGAAACTCGAGGTTAATTTATCGATTCTATTCCAAACTCTCTAATTACGCTTCTCTCATACGGATCGTAAACTACAACGCCGAATCAATTATTATCGATCTCCCCGATGAAATTTCGATTGATTTATGCAGATTTCTTATCATCTCGCGTAAGTACACGTCAAAAAATCGCAGAGTCACCCGCAGAGCGAGTCATCGATCAGAAGCGTGTACGTTGATCAAAAAGCACGATTTCACCCTTCAAAGATCGGATGAAGAAGAAGAAGAAGAAAAAAAAAGAAAGCCAAGGGAACGTTATCCAAACCTAAAATCTCAAGGCGCCTCCTTACAGCCGCATAATTGGCCCTTGACCCAGTGAAATCGCGTACTGCACTCGCTCGTATAACGAGCCCAACGAGCCGCTATACAGCTCTGTATACCGTGTGCTCGTAACATTTGCGCGCGCGAGAGAGAGAAGCCATCAAAAGGTCCCTTTTCCGCGGATATATATACATGCAAATGCAATAAAGGCGTCTGCACGCGCTCGCTCTGAACCCCAGCACACGGTATATATATATATATATATATATATATATAACGCACACACGCGTGCCGCATTCATTATGCGTATTGTGCACACCTGTTGCCCCACAGACCGAGTCATGCCGGCAGCAGCAGCAGCCCCTTGTGTCGCGCATCCCTCAATCGCTACTCCCCTCCTTTCTCTCTCCGACAAAGACGAGAGCGAGGGGTGCAAAGGAGTCGAGCTAGAGAGTGAGAGAGAGAGAGAGAGAGAGACGGTAGAGAAAGTTTGACGGCCCTTTTCCTCTTTTTCCTTCTCCTCCTCGTTTTAGGAGCGTCGTTCCGAGGTTACTTGGACGCGCGGCGTGCGCGAGAAGGGCTCCTTTTTACTCTCTTTGTTTCTCTCTCTCTCTCTCCCTGCGTTCGCCCTTTTTATTTCTTTCTTTGGAAGGCCTTCCCTGCCCCCTTCGCTCTTTCTTTACCCTTATTTTGCAGGAGAGAGAGAGAGGACGACAGGGATAGAGAAGAGGAGAGAGAGAGCAAGTGCCGTTTGAATTGGCTACTTCTTCTTTTATCGACGATTATGAGTGTGGGCATAGATATGCAAATGGGACCTTTACTGCAAGCTGCGCACGAGCTCTCTCTCGCTGTAATTTGTGGGTATTATGTCAGCTGTAATCTGATTGTTTGCCGGAATCACTTAGTCCGGATTTTGGCTACTGGTCTTGACTTCATCAGCTGTTTGTATATTTGGGTCAAACATGACTATGAATTTATTGTTATGTATGCTCGTACATTCGTTTGAAACTTTTTTGCTATACAATTTTTTTATGCAGACTAGTTTTTTCTACTCTCAAAAGGACATGATAATCATTCTATTCGTCCTCTATAATTGGCTGTTAAATTTGCCTGCATGTATGTACATTAAAATTAAGCTTAATTTTAATGTACATATATATGCATATGTGTAGACAGAACAAAGCAATTTTGGACTGGCCCGTCAGTCACCGCCGAAACTCTCCGTGTCTATGGTCGGTGAAAGTAGGTGGCGCATTGGTACTTTTCCATTTCTCTCATAACAATATGCGCGCTGAGTCTAGATATAGTGGTGTGTACCAATGCTCATGCTATAACTAAATTAATGATAAATTATACGATTTAACGTGAACTCGATCTATTATGTTTTAAGGAAATAGTAATAAAATTCCGTTCAAACATTCTCAACGTTAAATGGTACCATCAGTACACATTTCCATTTCACTTCCGATTGATTTTCACGAATCAAACGCATTCGAATAATCATTTCTACGTCAGCGGTATTACCATTACTTTTTTCATAAAACTTTTATAATTCATTTCATAACTCGCTCAAGCATTTTTAAAACGCTGCTTTAACGACGCGGAAACTTATTTCGAGTTTTTTCTCGTTTGACTCGAATTATGCAAATTAAACGAATGCACTTGTAAGAAGTTTGATTACAGGGAAGAAGGAGAGAGAGAGAGAGAGCGAAGTGAGAAATATCGCAAAACTCTTTAGGATTGCGCGGGTGTCAGGTTTGAATAAAACAACTTGCTCCTTAATTAGTTTGCTTCCATAGTAAACAAACATAATGCCTCGTTTCTTTCGCTTTATTTCCTTTTTACTGAAAAATAAGAGTTAAATGCTATACTCATCGAAGCACACATTTTTAATACACAGTTCATTTTCTCGGTATACTTCATTATATCAGTTCTGCGTATCTCACACACCTATATATAAAAGGAAATCCTGCGACAAATAAGATAAAACGTCCCAGATAATTGCATCTTCTAGCCCAGAGTAATACCACATCGTTAGCAAAAATCCACAGCAGCAGCAGGAGGGAAACTTCAAAACGCCAGAGCGAGTATAATCCAAAGCGGTATTAACACGCTGGCGTTTAGTCGCGCGTTTTCTCGAGAGCAAAGTATATCTGCAAGTGCGCAGAAGAAGCAGCAGCAACGGTAGTAGCTATGGGAGGAGTCAAGAGTCGATAATTAGCTCTCCGCGGAAGCGCGAGAAAGTAGGGGAGAGAGCCAGAGATGTTTTCTCGAACTTGTTACAAAGTGCTTATTACTTTTCTACTTGTAAGATCGGCTCTCTTCTACATATATCTATATGTTATAAAAAGTATATTTTTTTTTCTTCCGCTTTGCCTTCGTCGCCTCTTGTTTCCGGGGAAAAAAGCAGAGAAAGGCGACGACGACGTGGGCATGTTATATAGGAGAGCGAGACTGACATTGTATTGAAATCAGATGGGATTTTTTTTTTCTTCTCCCAGTTGATATTGCAGCTTATAGAGGTGTCGCGGGACACAGCAATTAGGACGGAGCGCGACACATAGACGCAAGCGTGGGCTTGGAATGATGCGAAGGAAATATGTGCGATTGGAGGCTGCTGGTTTGTTGTAAGCGTATGTTAATTATTCAGGCTTGTTCGAAGGATGAAATTCAAAGCTCTCGTATGTTGTAGGGAGTAGCCATGCGGTAACGTGTAATTATTCTAAAAATAGATTTTAGACCCTTTGTTAATGTTGCTTTGCTTATCTTTGTTTTGCAGATAGATGATCCATGAGCAAATTCAAAGACACAGATGGCCCTTTCTTGGCGTACGTTCTACAAGCATCTCGTCATAAAATAACAGGTAAGACACATTCTTTATACTTTTGAATAACCGTTATACCGTCAATAGAACTGCCGTATCTATAACAAAGTAGAAATGAACAGATCTAGCCAGACATCTCAGTGGTACTTTTCACGTCAGTTCCTTATCACAACAAATTTTTTGCCCTCCCGATCTCAAAAGGCCAATCGCGACTTTCTAATTAACAACATTTCAAGCCAGCCGCAAGAGATAAGCAATCTCGAAGCATAAAGGACACTGAATCTCATAACAAACGAGTAGCTGCAATGGCAATCGAAAGAGTCTCGTCATCGTCGTACCTGAAATTCCGCTTTTGGAATATTAAAGCAAATTTAGACCGGATCTGAAAACCATTCACCATCGGGGGGTTTTGCTGCAATTTTTACACCAACAAAGCACCGTCTGTAGAAACTCAAGTTTTTTTTTCTTCACATGCAAAATACCCTCCTATACACTATAAGATATCGTGTTTCACGTCGTCTAATCCTCGCACGCGTATTTTCAAGAATCGCTGCACGACCAGAGGATTACAACGACTTCCCCGAAAAACTCAACCTACGACGCTTTGTAGACTCGACAAACTACATATTCATACGAGCACAGAGTCCACGAACACGAGAATAAAAAAATTAATAAAGCGGTAGTATAGTGAAAAGAGCAAAAATTTAATTCAGCCAACGTTTTCGGCTGGCCGGCTTTCAAAGCCACGATCGTAAACAAATCAAAATGAAATCACAAGCCCATTAATAACTGTATAAGCCCAGGCAATTCATGTTTCATCCATTGCTCGAATTAACTTACACGATAACGCTACGCTGCAAAACTCTCTGCAGTAGTATAGCATAAAAGAAGGGAAGAGGGCTGGCGGATAAGGAAAAAAAAAACTCGGCGTCCGAAAATTCTCTGCCCAGCGAAAAGTCCACTACACGACGCGGAGAGGAGATGCAATGCGGCGCTAGAGATCGGCGCGGTTGGGGAATTAAGAGAGACAGATAGATAAAAATGCAGAAGGAAAGAGAGATAGAGAGAGGGGGAGATGAATGGAAAGAGAGGGAGATGTGTTGCGCAGCGGGTTCTCTCTGTGTGTATACACGGGTATTGAGGGAGAGATATTTTGTTACATGTAAAACGAAAATGTTCGAGGAGATAAGATAAATGAAGATGGAAAATGGAGTGCGCCCGGATTTTATTCCGTTGTAAGTGGGATTGCGCTGCTGTTTGGAGATTGCGGATGTGAAGGTTAATTACTGTTGGGGAAAGTCTATAGGAGAGATATTGAATTTTTTCGCAAAGGTAGAAATGTAATTAGACGATTGTTTTTTTTTTTTTTTTTTGAAGCTTTATCAGTATATCCGAATAGCTGTTCTAAAACATGACAAATTGCTTCGATTCCTGAAATAAGGAACCTGTTTGCATCTGTTTAAAGACTTATTGGTCAATAGTAATTAACCTTGATCAATTTTTTTACAATGTTCAAGTTGTTGTGTAGCTATATTTAAATTCCTAATTTCATATATTTCACAATACAAACGAAAAACGCTTTTCGAAATAAAAAAAAAAAAAAAAAAGAAATTATAATTGCATAACAAGCGCAGCATTAGTCACAGGAGCGCGAAACAAGTAGTTAAAATGCAGCACGGCTAAATACCGTTAGCCTCATAATCGTTAGTCAGAAAAAAGTTACGAGATGGTGGTGAGACACATGCATTAAAGAACAGAGAAAAGAGTCGCGGAGATGAAGTAAAAAGAAAAGGACGAGAAAGAGACGCAAGGACGAGTAGGTGCAAGACACAGGCGCTGCTGGAGAGAAAAGTGAGAGACAAGGAATAAAAAGCGAACGAGAGAAAACAGAAGTCAATGGTGAGGCAAAACGAGCGAGACGGACAGAGAAAGAGAAGAGAGAGAGAGAGGAAAGAACAAACATTGTATAATGGAAAAGAAAGAAATAAGGGAGAAAAGGACGAGGTGCTGCGCGAGCGCGAGGGAAAAAAGAGGTAGAAGTGCGAGAGAGACGAATATTCTGAAAAAGAAGGAAAGAGACGAAAAAACCACGGGAGTAAGAGAGAGAGAGAGAGAGAGAGAGAGAGAGAGAGAGAGAAAGAGAGAGAAAGAGAGGAAAAGAAAGTAAAGGAAGCACGACGGAAATACATATTGTAAGAGGGAGATAACTTTATTTGCGCTTCGGTGTAACACACCGTCAGAGCCGCGAGCTAAGCGCGCTGCGAAGGATTGTAAAAAGGACGTTGACTTAAGATTCCACTCTCGGTTACACTTGCGCGTATAGACAGTCATTATAATGAGGAAAATATTGATCCCATTAAAATTCATACTCTGCAAAATCGTTGATATACCTAATTCCATTATACTCTCGACGCTGTTTTCTTTTTATTTCCTATACATATTTTGAAAAACGTTCTCGCACTCGATCAGCTCATACAGTACCTTACACGGCAGAATTCAATTCCTCTAATTAATCGTTGCAAAAATAAAAGACGTGTACACACGTATAACACGCGGAATAATGTACGTCCACGTAACGAAGCTGCAGCCAAGACGGACACAGCAGCAGCAGAAGCAGCAGCATCGTATAGGACAAAAAGGAAGAGGATGAGCGAGGCTATACTCGGTGAAAAAGCCAGGAGCAGCGAGAATAAGACAAGCGTGCGTGAAAAAGGTGCGAGAATGATACAAATTGTAAGAGAGCAAAAGAGCGAGACGGAAAGACAGATCGAGGAGGAAGAAAATAAAGGAGTGTGGTAGCAACAACAAGGAAAAAAAGAACGAGCCAAAGGGTGGGCAGGTAGAGAAAAGGAAGAAAATAAGAGAGAAGAAAATGGTGTGCGGACCGAGAAACAGAGAGAGAGAGAGAGAGAGAGAGACTCGTGCGTGGAATGGAAAGAGGTATAGAGAAGGGTAGAACGTGTTGGCGCTCGGGCAAGGCTGACTCTGCCGGCGGCTGCTGCTGCAGCAAGCAGCAGCTAAAGAAAGAGCGAAAAGAAAGCGATGGAATAGCAACTAGACGATGGCAGTGAGCTTGACCGAGTGGCGCTTTGCGAGGCCGGCCGACGCCCTTCTCTCTCTTTCTCTGCGTAGCTGCTTCAGCAGAGTCGTTATCAGGAGGTGGTACGAACGACTTACCCACACCTGCGAGCTCTCTGGACTGCTCCTCCTCCTCATCCCGTCGTTGCAGCTTACAGCTGAAATAGACAAGAGGATGAGATTAATAAATTGGAATTAGTTATCATGTACGTATATATACGCGTAGGACTATTAAAGGATATAAGGCGCGACGTTCAATCAGGTGAAGATCGATCGGTCGGTTCATTTTCAATCGCGCTCTCGAATTCGAAAAACACCGTAAGGCGAAAAAGAGAGTCGGTTCCTTTTTTTCGTCGCAAAGAGAGAAGAGCGATATACATCCCGCAGTAAAATTTATACTTCTCCATGCGGCGAAATTGCCAGGCTTGTAAAACAAGCGAACATTTTGCTCATAATATTCTTTTCCCTAACTCTTTTCGAATTCAGCGAGGAATATGTTCTCCAACAAGCGGCAATTATATACACACACAGACGTGAATCTATTCGAAATACATCATACGCTTATCGTATGAAAAAATCGCCAAGGTCGTGAAAAATGTCCCCTCGCACAAACGTGTGCTGATGTTTCCGTCGGCCAGTCTGAATTAAGTACTTAAATTCTCCTGTCAGACCGCTTGTAACTCATTCTCTCGCGTCTTCAAAATATTTACCCAGAAAGCTGCATAATTGCAGTCGCGCGGCGGCAACGGTTTTTTTCCCGCCCGACAACAACGTATACGCTGATATGCACGAGTATAAGAGAGAGAAAGACAGGAAGAGTAAAACAACAAGGTGGACTGGATTCGATCACGCCACAGCCTTTGCCGAAGGCGTTATGTGTATATATATATATATATATATATATATATAAGACACATGCAGCGTAGAATACACGCGGAAGAATCGACTCTGACCTCTGCCAAGGAGCTGCCTGCTTCCAGTCTCTCCCCCTACTTCTCTGCTCTCTTTTAAGATGGATAGATAAAGGAGGAGAGAGATATAGGCGAGAGAGCGAATTCTCTCTCTCTCTCTCTCTCTATGCCCCATGAGTTATGGTACTCCTTCTGGAATCGAGTGCACGCCCCGCGACGGTAGCTGCTGCTGCGCCCCTTATACGCTGCACTGCAACGACGACGACGACGACTAGTCGGGAAAGTGGACACTGACAGTTTTGACAGCGTCTCTCTCCGATGCCCCGAGTAATCGCTTTAATGATCGATGCTTTTTTCGGTGCCTCTGCTGTGGGTCGCAATTTATTATCGAATTTTATCTTCTTTTTACATTCTTGAGATATATATATACGTGCGTGTGAGGATATATTCGACGTGACGCGTTTGGCAAATATAAATGTGCCGTCGATCGTTGTTCACTAATGAGGAAGTTGTTTACGAATATGTATACGAACCAGTAGCTTACTATTGCGTTCGTTGTAAGTTCTTATCAGTAATAACAGATTTTCGAAATACCAGTGTGTATAGCCCTATATAGAAAACATCCAATTGCCACCTCATATCACAGCTTCTCGATATACACTCTCCCGGCGGCATTAAATGCGGGAGAAAAGTTGATCGGCGCCAGCTTCTTCGAACACAGTGTAGATGGGGCAATATAGCCCGTTACGCGCATACATACACACACACACACACGAGTAGATTGGAAAATCCTTGCTGGCCAGCGCGCGATTATACGCGCGCCTGAAGCTAGAAGAGAAAGAGAGAGAGAGATGGAGAGAGGTGCTTAAGGAGCGGCTACTGATTCTGCATACCTGATCTCGTTTAGAAGCGCGCGCGCGCGGGCACCGGATTTCGTTTCCTTTTGCTCGTGTCTGCGCAAGAGGCTTGCGAGATCGTCTTGTTGTTCTATTCGCTGCCCCGTTTCTGCTTCGCTTATATATATATACACGTGTGCTCTTGCTATAGATGTAGAGAGTTATCTTCGATTTCGAAGAGATACGGCGATGCGTGATGTACCTTTTGGAGAGATGGAACAAGATTATTTTGATGCGAGTGTGTAAGGGAATTTTCCAGGATGGATGTGATGTATTTTTTTTTTTTCGTTTGCGGAGAGGATTTGATCACGAAGAGGAAATGAAGCTTTTTTCTCTAATACGGGACGATGAATTACCGAGCTTGCGACGCGAGAGAATGATCGCTGACGAGCTTTTTTGCGGGAGGAGGAAGGAGAGGGAGTTTAATGAATTTTGAGGAGTGTGGATGCAATCGATAGACGAGGGTCGACTCTTTATCCTAATTAGTTCGAATTCGTGCGTGTCTCAACCCATACCGAAGTAACATCATCCCAATCTCAGCAAATTGGAAGCAAACGGTACACATGCAGGTAAAAAATGGTACCACGGTCAAACCCTCGTAAGTGTTCGAATCAAGTAAATCGAGTGCAATTCATTCCCACTGCTTTCGCTCAGACATTATACTTGGACTGCCACATCTTATAATACAACATAAGATCACAAGCTGAAACGTCTCATTTCATTTTATAATATCGACACGCAACTCCAGTCCTCCACGTCTTGACTTAAATACACAGGAAGTCTCCGTACCACCATCAACTTTATTGTTCCATATTAAACGCAATTACCGCAGCAGCCCAACTTTCCTGAAACTCGCACACAACAACGATCTCCTAACGCGCTCGCACAACCTCTTATCTCAAGGAGCTGCGAGAAAGAAAATCAGGCCTCAATCAAGAGCGCACATACATAGCCTATTTCCACAAACGACTCCTAATTAGCTCGCACTAGCTTGAGTTCCTTTAAAATTCATTAACTTTCCTCTCGCGATTTTTTCCAAAATCAATGCGCGTCCACTCGAATCATCGAACGTTCGCAATCAGCAGTCGGGAATATAAGAAAAAGTCAATGGAGAAGCTACGGGAAAAACACAGTACTCAGCTGCGATAATTAGCATCCGGCGTGAATTACACGCGTGTGCAATCTGCAAGGCGAGCTTCTGAAACGGGTAATGGCGCTTATAATGCGCCACCGCAAGTGGAGCTTCGCCCCGTTATGAAGTGCTTCGCTTCGATCTAACAGGATTTCGATTGCAGACTTTCTCGTGGCTGTGCGTGCGCTAGTGTCTGCAGGTATAACCCTCTTTTGAGGGAGTCTGATGTGTATGGGTTTGAGTTAAGTGTGCTGTATATAGGTGGCAGCTTGAATTTTGTTGGCGTTATATTAATGTAAGTGGAAATAAATAAATATTGTAGATTTCACAGAATGCACTAATGATTTATAGGTGCTCTACGCTCGCAGTTATAGCATAAGCGGCCGAAGAAGCAGGCCAAACAAAGCAGTTTTAGCATTGGTGGCACACTGCTATATCTAGACTCAGTGAGCATATTGTTATGGGGGGAAATGGAAAAGTGCCGATGCGCCATCTATAATCACCTGCCAGAGACACGGAGAGTTTAGGCGGTGATGAAAGGGCCAGTCCAAAACTGCTTTGTTTTAGAAATGGATATTGTTTTAGCGGCCCATACGTACGTATGTATACATTAAAATGAAGTTTAATCTAGATTCGTAGCAGCGGTTTTAAATTAAAAAATGTTTAGTATATAATAAGTGAGCTTCTATTTTCTTAACTTTCTTTTTTACAGTAATTAGAAACCCATTATTTAATAATATTTTGTAATATATGCATATAAATTTATTTTATTCATACATTTATGTAAAAGTAACGCACATAATGGTGAAATTTATGCTAATGTGATTAGGATTCATGCTCTTTTCGTTGTTCAGCTGATCCTCGAGTCGGAGAAAGTTCGCGGCTGAAAAATTGTTTATCAGAAGTGGAGTATACAGTATTTTTAATGCTCTATATCGTAGACATGCGTTATGCATATGCGGATACGATTTTTCACAAATTTCACGAGACGACGCGAGGATACTTTGCACGCAATTGGACGCATATGCATATTCAACGTATCTGTATATCTGGCAAAAATAGAATATATGATGAAAAGCTGTGGAATAAATTAACTTTTGCTCTGTACAGCAAACGGTTATGGAACTCGATAAGTTACATTTTTACGTTTCTGATTATTTTATAGACTATATTTTGGCTTATATTTTGCGCCATAAATTACATACGTCCTAATTGACGATATTTCAGTTCAACAGCGCGATTAAAATTCTTTTCGAATTTAAAATATACCCTCGGCGAGTTTTGGAAAAGTCAAAAAAAAAAAAAAAAAAAAAATCGTCGCTCATAAAATTCGCTCGGATATAACGACGAACGGACGTAAAAATCATCGTTAAAATAATAATCAACAGCTTTTCCCGTAAACCCTACAACTTATGTCAGACCTCCTCGTCGTTCTCAAACCAGTTATTCCTCGCATCGAATAGAATAAATTCGCAAAACATCGCATTATATATCCCGAAAGCCGTAAAAAATTATCATTCACTGCACTCCACACCCCTATGCGTATATATATATATATATAATACGTACGTATAACGAACGCAAGAGATAGCCACCCCCTTTGGAAAATCTGAGAGCTGGGAAAGCTATTTTTCGAAGCCATTTTCCTAGCCTCGCCCCCCAGCTCGAAACCGATCGCCGGATAAGAGCAGCGCGCGCACGCGTGCATTAACGCGCGCACGGATAGGATCGCAAATAGGCGGGAACGGTAGACGCGACAGAGAGATGCTGCTGCTGCTGCTGCTGCTGCCCCGTGTGTTCGGAGGAGGAGGAGGAGGAGGAGGAGGGCGATGGATCGGGAGATGGCCGAGAGAGAGAGAGAGAGAGAGAGAGAGAGAGGAAAAAATAAAAGAAGGACGAGGAGGGTTGGAGCGATGTGTAAGCGAGGAGAGAGAACGGGGGGAATGCGATCAAGGGAAGGGGGTGAGGGGAAGGGGGAGTATAGTAGCATCGACGAGAAATCGTCTTTGCAAAATTACTATTTTCAGAAGCTAGGGGTTGGTCTCTCGAGCCTTGATTGAGCTTGCGCAGATTGTTCGAGTGTGAGTTTGTAACGTAGTGTTGATGATGCTGTGTATTTTTAACAGTGTATATTAATATAATCCTGACGATTTTTCCGAAGAATCGCGGCGAGTTACATTTCCTGAGAAATGTCGCCGTTTTTATCCGTTTTATTCTGTATCCTAGCTTTTGCTCCCGTATATAGACGCATCGCCTATTCTTCGACGATTTGTTACACGCGATATCAACAGGCTGTCGTCGAAAGATCGATATTTAGTCTTACATTGCTTTATAAAAATTATTTTCGTCATTACACGATGACCACGCCTGCGCACACACATCTATCGAGAATTTAAACGTTGCTCGTGATTTTATTTTCCACGGCGTGGTATATAATTGCAGCGAGAATTCCGGAGCAATTACGCGAATTATTTTCCTGAAAATATGACTCTCTCTCGTGTGTGGTAATTGCTCTCTCGCGCGCGCGCCTGACGATGACGTAAATAATCACGTGTGCCACACACATATATATATAATATACGTGTATATAATATGCGCGAATTAAATGAAAAGTTTTCGGATGCTTCATTCAGAAAATCGTTCGCTCCGCTACTCGGTAAATATTGACTTTCACGTAGGTATATGTGCCCATCAGAGCTTTTGTGCGTGCATAATATGTACTGCACGCGAGTCGTCGTCGTCGTTCATCACTTATGTACTCCTTGGTAAGAAAAAAAATTCAGAGCACCCGAGCTGGAGATATTTTAATGATGGGCGTGTGTATTATTTCGAAGTGTGTTGTGCATTTCTTTTTGTGTTTTCACTCATTAAATTTGTGTTTTACAAGAAGCTGAGGGGATAATTGAGCAGTTTGTTTGAAATTTTGGGCCTGCGCATAACTGATGTCGACTCTCCGCGATTTCGTAATCATATTTCTCCAATAGATCCTAACACCGGCGTTCGAATTAATTTCGAATTAATAGACGGTTAAAATGCGCATTAAATTTCCCACCATCTGTATATAGATAAAAAAGACTAGCTAAAATTCTTATCTTTTCCGGTGCAATTTACAGGACTGCGATTTTCCCTGTCGACAAAACAAGCATCAAAGATCTGAATCCTAGAAACTTTATCTTAATAACGTCCATCGGCACTAAAAATACCCACACACGCGCGTCGTTTCCTCCGCCTCTCTTGAAAAAAAGAAGCTTCTTCCGCGGCGTTTTATCGTCTACTCGCGGATGCGCCTATCCGAGCAAAAACTCAGGCAAAAAGTGCCTTCATTAACCGGCTCTGAGCAAGAGCCACCGGGCCACATCCTGGCACGCAATGACGCCGGCGCTCTCGCATACGCAATTACTCGCGTGTGTGCAGTGTCCAATGGAAAAACGGCCCTTAAGCACACGCGTACGTCCTCGGCGCCGTTTCTACAAGAAGATTTTCCTCTGGCGGGTAAGCGCGGAGTCTGGTTCCTGCACCTGTGAGATAAGGATAACGTTGCCATACGCTACAGAAGCGATTTTTGCTCCGAAAGCTTCTCCGCGGGATGCGCGCGAGATATTTATTTATCTCACAGCTAATGCGAGTTTATTAATGCGTCGGGATATAGAGGGCTTGGGAATGTTAAAATTTTCTGTAGCAACCACGAGCTTTGGCTTGTGTTTCAGGATTCTTGTTGCTTGTCTCAAGGCTGATAAAGGGACTCTGCAAGAGGGGCATTGATAAGCAGCGCTGATAAGCTGCTGTTTATAAATTACGCGAAAGCGTTGCAGTGTGTATTGTATAAAATATCGGAAGCGTACAAGCACACACATACACACACCTGTGCTGCATCGAGCTTTATCTGCCGCGAGACATCTAATGAATCGCTGTTGCTACTGCACTCGTGGCGAACGAGCACGTGTTTACGCCGTCGTTCGAGCTCATGCTGTCGAATAATAAATACGCGCGTTTATACTGTGTAGTTGTCAAAATCGAAAGCCGGGATCCAGTTAGTTAAAGTAAGCTATCGATGAACGTTAATTCTCTAATGGCATGGCAATCTCGTCGTTACAAATTAAGAAAACACTAAAATTCGTCAAATCTCGATACCGCTAATTATTTATCAGTTCCAGAACCAGATCCAAAAAATTTTCCTCGATACTACATCGGCCGATCAATCCAACGCAGGCGTTATATACACATAGAAACCAGCAGCGGCAGTCCTCATTCTGTCCTTTACCGGCAGCACGCTCGACTGGGCCTTAAAGTCCGATAACACTTACCTACCCCCACCACATAAGTCCCCGTCGGGATGAAGGTGGCGCCGCTTGTGCAGTACGCGAGGAGAAATCAAGCGCGGGGAAAACGAGGCGCGCGCGCGAAGGAAGAGAAAAAAAAAGAAGGCTCCATATATACCTGCCACCTGCGGACGACGTCTTCGCGCGAACCTGTCCGTGGGTTTTTCTCTCGCGGTCGAACGATCGCGCGCAAGATGTCAGATGTACTTTTTGCCACAGCGACGAGCGCGACTTTTGAGTCTTGTGCTTAATGCGATGTATATAGAGAGATTTTCGAGATCGTCGCTTGATCGCTTATCCAAGCGGAGCGAACTGTGTGTGACGAGTTACTTCCGACGGGGAGGTGTCGTTCTGGACATTTTTTCGTTTATGGTGATGCTTGTCGAAGGTTTTTTTGAGGGGTGTGTCAATTTTTAAAAGCGTTTGGAGAGAGTGACAGTTCGAGAGCTCGATGTAGCTAGTTTCTGTGATTTATTTCTAATCGCTACGCATAAATCTGTATCGGAAACGTGGATGTAGATTCGTAATTTATACTAATATACACGTTGAGGCTCTCGGGATAACTTTCTCGGTGAATCCAAAGAAACAATGTAAAAGATTCCTTCGTTCGACAGGCTGGTACCTGTAGTTTGTCTGATTTATTTCTATATAAATAACTTTATGCAAAAATCTGAATCGAAGATGTGGATCTATTCATAACAAATTATATAGTAGCTTGCATATAACTTAATACATAATTATATGATGTACATGTTACATATCTTAAAATCTAATCAAGCTACAAGTAGTGTGTAGCTCTATCAAAACTCTGCGACGATCATCAACGAGAAGCAGTAAACCTTTCTTCATTTTCTCAACGTAAACTGCCAAGATATTTGTCTTTCGTTCCAGTAATCGCTCGTAGAAACACGCAGTTAAGAAAAAAAAAATCAAATCTTCGCCATGTTTATGTTCCATCTTTCAAGCAACGACAGGGAAAACGATCGTTCATTTAATCATCCTCCGCAGTTTCCTACCGGATATAAAACTCGAGCTTCTTCGCCTCACTGTTTTATCAACCCTGTTCTCTTCGTCTTCTTACTCGCGAATGAAATACTTCGTTATTTCCTTGCAACACAGCTTTTTCAATTGATCAGTATATTCGATCGAAATCGATTTTCTTCACTATCAACTGTGTCTACGAGTGATAAATGCAAAACTGAAACCACTTTTCCAAATAAAACAAATAGAATCTAGCCTTCGTTAGCAACAGACTTAAATTCAACTTCGTCCAGTAGTGCATCTCATTTAAATATTGGAGCATTGGGTCATTGATACACTCTCATAGAGCAAAATAAACGAGCTTAATTGTGTCGGGCAGCTCACACAGCGCCAGGGCAGTGATGAACATATTTGCACGAAACAAAGAAATAATTTAGTGCCGAGTGTCACGCGAGAACTTACGCCATGTAGACGCGATAGTGTTTGTCCTCAAATGAATCGCCCCGAGATTAAAAGTGCTGTTGCTAAATGAGCGTTTCGGCATTCGTTACGCTGCTCGGTGACATTTTTTATATCTACGCTTTGTTCATTTTAGTTTAGTCTAAAAGCTTAATTTAGAGGTGGCACTGTATAGTATATCAACTGTAGCTGCATATGCATTTATGAAGGAAAGATGTTATAACAATGTGACCAAGGCGATACCGTTTGTGAGTAAAAGATTTATTCGGGTATCAATGGGTTTACTGTCTGTCATTGATTTTCACAAGACTTTGTAGCTATCTATTATTCGAAGTAAAATACTACCAGCGACTTTTTTTTCAACGCCTGGACAATAGGCAGGACTCATTGTTACGTTGACTATACTGAAACGTGTTTTTGAGCGATAAATTTGTCATATACTATACTACATTTCAAACGTACGTCGTATCATAGTAGCAACGCGTCAGTAGATAAAATCACATGCAGTAACATTAGAAAGTTAACTGTTTACACTAATCCTCCGAAACGTAAGGGAAATCATAAAGACAGTAAAAAAGTATAATTAAAAGCGTTGAAATTGAAGCAACTCTTCGAGCTTATCAAAACGCGTAAGCAAATACGCTTTACAGATCTCGATTTATATAAATCGTGACACTGACGTGACACTTAGAAAGTATTTAATTGCTTATGGCGCTACTAAACTTTTCAATGTTTGCATTTCTATCTAGATGCTCTGTTTTTATCATTTAATAATTTTCCCCCAGTAGCCGCGTTGATTTGAACCTTTTTTCATAAATTTAGATAACCCATAGCTCTTATCCTTAATTCACTCGAAAACATATCTTTTCCAAGCGTTCGCATTACTCAAAACGAACAGTTTTCGCCGCCGATGTATAGCATGAACATATACATTAGATGATTTGAGGAACCAGCTGAAAGCTGCAATCAAGTGTAGTTTTAACGCCAGATAAGGTCCTCGTGTGTGTATTCAATTAATGCTTTGAATTTTCTACTGATATCCACCAATAGGATATAATATACTCTCGTTATTATACATAGAAGATTGCATATATGCTTTTTAGTGAAATTTTTGCATAACGAAGTGCACTTGAACAGATAGAAAAGTTACGTTGTTTACACTCTTCTTGCAAACGACGTAGAATAAAGATTAGGAAAGCGTTCGTGCATAATATACACAGTGTGCATAACATCCGGCTACGGAATGTGGTGCAATCAATTTTTTAACGACAAAGCTAAATAATGCCTTCGACGCAGAGGCGCAAAAAAAAAGTTTCTCGGAATAAAATTCCGGTTCGGAGATGCAGTCTAAAAATCCAATAAAGCAGGAGAACGTTTAACCTTGATTCAAAAAAATAAGTTTATCAGTAGCGTTATCCGTTTACGTCGTTAGGGGAATGATTCTATTTCCAAGCTTCGGCTACCGTCGTCTTCTTCCCCCTCGATCTACCGAGATATATAAATGACGAATCTCTGTTTCTTGTGTTCCAGTGCACAAGCAGACACTTCGAAAAAAAAGAGCAAAAAGTCAGTCGTAGTAACAGAAACGTGACCTTGAACCTTGAAACCAGTTTCTCTCCCTCTCGATCTTGTGTACAGCACCAATGCGAAACTTCTAAAAACATTGACTTTCAAAATGCAGTGGTAGATATATATATAACACAAGAAGTGCAAAAAAATTCAATCTCCAGTGCATATACAGCTTGAAATTGAAACATATACAACGCGCTCACATAGTCATCATCTCATCTTGTTACCCCGAAAAAACCCTCTCTAATCGAAGCGGAGCCGGTGTATACATCGTACAAAATAGAAGAAGACAGTTTCGCTCGGCATTATATTCAATTTTTCCTTGGTAGAAAAACGGACTCTCTTATAGCAGCAGCAGCGGCAGCACAATATAAATCGCGAGTCACTCGAAAACGTTGCTGCTGCGCATACACGCAGTGGCTCCTGGAGAACCAGCAGCAGCAAGAAGAAGAAGAAGAAGAAGAAGAAGAAGAATAAGAAGACGTGGAGCAGGACGAAGGAACGCAGGCGCATATAATCGAGTCGCGCAGCGAGAGATCCTCTTCTCTCTCTCTCTCTTCCTCTAGATCGCAAGAGAGGCTGGCCGTATAGCCGAGCGGGATAGAAATATACGAGAGAGAGAGAGAGAGAGAGAGAGCCAGTCAAGCCGCTCTCCTGCCCATGTCCTTGACGAAGGTTATACAAGAGCGATAAACCAGCGGCCTTGATTCAGCTCGCGCGTCCTGCCCCTCTCTCTCTCTCTCTCTCTCTCTTCTAGTCGACGGACCTCTCTCTCTCTCTCTCTCTCTCTCTCTCGCTCAGCTCTCCAGGCTATTACAGGTAACACGCACTTCCTTCACGGATAGCAGCAGCAGCGGCGGAATATCGCAAGCGCGCAGAGATAGGCCGGTAAGATAGCGGCTCGGCAACAGCTTCTCTCTCTCTCTCTCTGGACCGGCGCGTCTCTCTCTCATCTGCGTGTGTATGTATATGTATCGGGGCTAAAGCGACTCGATAAGCCGGTTATTAACCAGAAGAAGGAAATCATCGCTCCTATCCACGTACGTGTGTGTGTGTGTGTCTGTGTATGCGAGGGTAGCATGTATATAGTAGAGAACCGCAGACTGAAAACCCATCCGAGAGAGAGAGAGAGAGGCGGTGGCTGCTACAGCGATGTAAGACCTTTCCCTCAGCTATGCGCTCGCTTGCCCGCCGAGCAAGTTATACTGGAGCAACAAAAAAGCCTTGGCTGAGGATACCGAGATGATAGCTGCACACGCGCTGTATGTGCGTGTACCTGTATATATATATATAGAGGGAGAGATGATGTGGCACTGGACGGAAAAAATGGATTAAATCCGAGCGAGGATATATAAGTGCGGAGAGAGAGAGAGAGAGAGAGAGAGAGAGAGAGAGAGAGAGAGATGCCTAATGCGATGGAACGAGAGGATGGAATTGAAATGCTACGCTGCGCGAAAGGGGGAGCTGAGAGAAGAGCTCCGGTTGCAGTAGCTACCGCTGCCGACACGAGAGCGATGCTGAAAATCGCGGATCGCTCGTTATATACGTACGGCCAGCTTCGAGTAATGGCTATAGAGCTTATAATATATATGCTTTGGAAGATTCGCGAAAAATATATCATACGATTGTCACGAAAATTCTTGATACACTATTGATCTATACAGGATCGAAAACTCTCGAGGTGATGCACGAGATTGAATTTTAAAGCACTATATATAAGTGCGTCCGATCACTATCTCGGACACATCAGCGACGCTAAAGATAACCGTGTAAAAATCATCCATCATTATACATGCTTGCTGCGCTCGGAGTAAATTATTCAGGTTCGTATTTTTGCGGGAAAAAGTCATTTTACCCGCTGCCGCCGCTGCATAATAAATCATCGCGGTTAATGGCTCAAGAAAAATCCGCGTCAAAGTGATTTCCAATATATATAAGGTTCACACAAGGAGGTGGTGCTACTATCGATCGAAGCAATTATTCGCTTGGTTATTAAACTTTTTAGAGGTAACTAATCGCATTTTCAAGTGTATTAAAAAATTCTTTCGATCGTCGCGCGCATTTGTCGAACTGTAAATCTTTAACGAAATGCACAGTTACGTGCTAAGCAGATGTTATCAATCACGGTAATGAATATTATAAATCTAAAATCGTCTCGCATAATTCAAGACGTCTCGTTATATGTTTATACTGTAAAACAAAACGAATCGAAACTTCATCAAGTCGAAAGAGCAACGTTTGATCCTCACGGCTAACCTGTTTCTTAACCAGAATTAGATCCTCGAGTGCAAAAGAACGAGAAGAAGTTAAAACTTAATAAGAATTTCATCTCTCTCTCTCTCTCTTGACTCTGTGCGGAAGGTAATTGAAAGACACGCACTAGAGAGGGTCTTAACAACTGGAATCTCGGACACCCAAGCCGGGGGGTTAGCGAGAAAGGAAAATTTGAGAAGAAGCAAACGAAGACGGAGTAGTGTTCCGAGCGAGCACAAAAGGATGTTGTTGCTGTTGCTGCTGTGGAAAAGAGAGAAAAGCAAAAAAGCCGAAGACGGATACGAGGCTACAGCTGGAATAAGCTCACGAAGCGCGAGAGATGACCCAATGAGCTAATTCTGTATCGCGTTTGCTTAGGGTTGAAAAAAATTTAGGTTATGTTTGACACAAAGACAGAGCTTTTAAGAGCTAGATTGCTCGTATTTCGTGTGTGAGCAATAGCTACGTGTTCGAGTTGAACAATATCAACGCGTTATTTCCTTGTAATAAACATCTGCAAGCTTTGCGTTGGGTATTTTGAGTCGCAAACCTGTTTTCGCAGGCATTCGATGCATTTTTATGACCGGTTCTCTCCTTTTCTTCTTTCTTCTCCGCGCGAACAATCTCTTTTATCACCAATGGCCACCCAATGAAAAGAAACAAGATACTTCTTCTCGTTTAGAATTAACCGCAGGAACGTATAGAACTTCGCGATTGATTTTCCGTAATTTAAGAAGCATCCCTTGAAGCAATTCTCAGAATGTACTACTGTCGTATTCTACACAACGATGCATAAAATTTTTAAAAAAATCATAAAAGCACAGACACCGGATAATAAAAACTTTTCTCTTGTCTCGTAAAGTGTCCGAAAAATGTGTCGGCGATAAAATTTCTTTCACAGCGTTTTTCCCAAAAAGTCAGGCCAATGATGTCGCAATATTCGATCAAGCCCCTGCAAAGAAAGCAACAGTATAGCAGCGCCCTCGTTACACGCGCGGTGCATCGACAAATCAAGCGACTCTCTTGAAAAAAAAGAAAAAGAAGAAGAAGAAGCAAGCCTTCCCTCGACGAGGAGGAGACACAGACGGATAGGCAAAAAAGGAAGCAAAAAAGCTCAGAGTCGAGAATTTCGGCGAAGGGAAGTCGCCAGGGTTAGAGTAAGAGAGAGAGAGAGGGAGAGAGAGAGGCAAAGGACCCCGGCCGAGGAAGATATTCTTGGCACACACAGGGAGATGCGCAACAACTGTCTCACCATCCGTCATTCGCGCGCTGCCGGTCCACGGTCATTCGCGCCAAGCTACTGCGGATTTTCTCTGTCTCTAAGTTCGTGATGCACATGTGCAGTGTATGTGTGTAAGCTCGCTAAATAAAGAGGAGTTTCGATTGGTGAGGCTGCTGAGGAGGTATACGAGAAGCGTGTGTGTGCATTACTGGTTGGGTGTATGAGTATTTTGGAGGGAAGAGTTGTGTGATTTTAAAAATCCAATTTTAATAATTTCAGCGTTATCACATCGGCCAAGCAGCATAGCAGTCAGTCCAACCAAACATCCGTCTCGCAAATGACTGCTCGACGAAATAAAAAGAAAACACACTCTTCGCTGGAAAAACTCGATAACTCGCTCGCTCATCACCCCCGTGAAAATTATACACACTTCCGAAGTGGCCCTTACGCCCCTCTCTCTCTCTCTCTCTCTCTCTCTCTCTCTCTCTCTCTCTCTCTCTCCTCGAAGCCGCGTCGCCGCGTGTAATTCTCTCTCCTCGTCGTCTCGAGAGCTTCGCGCGCAGTTATACGCGCGTCTATATATCCCCCGCCGATAAATTCCGCGGGTCTCGCGCGTTAAAATGAAGCGAGAAGCTGCTGCTGGTGAAAAAAAAAACTGAAAAATAAAAAAAAAACGACGAGACACGGGCTCTGTTTCTCGTTAGCGAGCAGAGAAAACCGGAAAAGTCTGCGTGTACATGCGACTCTTATGTGTCGCGCGCGCGCGAGCGATCTGGGAGAAGAGGAGGGCTTTTGCTGAAAAAAAGCGGCGACGCCCGGAAATCAATATCGGTAATTACGTGGAAAGCGTGTGTATATGTATAGGAAGGAAGCGACTCTACCGCCGCTGCTGCTGCTGCTGCTGTCGAGAAAATCCGCGGCTTGGGTTATGTATGTGTGTGTATTAAACGCCGAATCAATGCGTGGAGTGAAGGAAGAAGGGAGGGAGGGAAGGAGGATTTTAAACGATGCGATGACGGCATTATTTCCGTATTTTTAGCGAGGGCAGCCGAGTGCGACATTTTAATGGCGAAATTGTCTGAGGTGTTGCGCTTGAAGCTTTTTTTTTTCCTCGGCGTTTTCGTGGAGAGCGTTCCTTTTTGCAGAGAGCTAGAGCTCGATGCTGCTTCTTTGGTATTCTTCGAGAAACTTGGATGGACTTATTTTGTGGATCTGAGCCGTTTAACTCGGGATGTATTGAGAAGAATTTCGTGTAAATTGTGCTTGATTAAGACGTTACCAAGTCGTGTATTTAACAATATTTAATGGCTATATCATCAGTTGCTTCTGAAACCCAATGATGGTATCGCCGAGGGTGAGATAATTTTATATTTGGATTTTATTTAAGGTTCTAAACGTACAATTTCGATGTAGGTACTTTACTCGAGCATACTGAATAAATCTTCAAATGGATTAGTTATTGGTTTCCACTCGATGAAAAAAGATCTGCCACTCAGATAGTGTGCGGCATGTGGAATCAGCGGTAAAACAAGACATTTTTTGACTGGCCTCTTCCCTGATGCCACTCAAACTGTCCATCTCTTCATAGTCTCCGACTAGCAAAGATAGGTGGCGCATAGGTTCTTTCCGATAACCCTGATCATGATGTGCGGGCACACTGCTAGATATAGCGGTTCATCACCTACATATCGAAACAGACTCATTTGGCTCGCTTAAGCCAATCATGCTATAACTGTCATGGCTATTCTATTATATACGTCCGATGTACTTAATATTGAACGACAATACGAGGTTTTACTCGAGGTTTCACTTATACATCGAAGTACCGCAAAGAAATAGTAGCCTCGTCGTAACTAATCCCGACATTAATTTGCCCGGTATCGGCCGGATAAGCATTTCCATTATCTTGTCTACAAAAGCTCGACATAAATTCCTTTCTCTCTCTCGGTCTACTGCAGCCGCGTACTTTCAAAATTCGCTAGAGCTAAACCATAAAGACACATACATCACCGTTACGGTAGAAACATCTTTCTTCCTCTTCTCCGCGAAGCTACATCGTATCGAAAGCGCGCGTGAGCCAATAATTCCACGGAGCGAGTATCGGAGGTAGTAGAAAAAGACGGAAATTAAGGAGAGCGCGCGCGCGCGCTCGTGGAAATTATAAAAATCGCAAGAGCGAACGGCTTGGCGGTGGTACAGTGCGAATGACCGGATGCGCCAGGTGCGCGCGTAAGCTTCTATATGTGCGTACGTGTTGCTCCCGATGTGCCCCCACACGTACGCGTAATGCGCTGCGATACGCTGGTCATTAGCGGAGATGCCGTGATTACCACGCTCCTCCTCCTTCTATATACCGCCGCGGCTGCTTCTGAGGGGAGGCCTTCGATTTCTCTTAGAGAGAGAGAGAGAGAGAGAGAGAGAGAGAGAGAGAGAGAGAAGTGCGCGTGCTTTCCGATATCACGCTGAATCTCTTAGTGCGAGTATGTGTATGTGTGTGTGATTCTATCTTGTGCGCGGGGAGAGGATTTTTCGTCGGCGTGGATGATAGAGAGGAGAGCAGAGGCTTTTAATTGGGTTGGGGAGATGGTTTGCTAGTAGGTTCTTTGTTTCAGAAGGTTTTTTTCAAGGGGTTAGTGATTTCTGTTTTTCTCGATTTTGCGTATTTAAGTAAAATTTAAAATGAATTCTATTTGAAAACCCCGTTTCTTATTTCTTTTACCCGTGACAAATTTATATTATATAAGAAATCGTGCTGATAAATATCAACATGTTTTTTTATGAAATAAGTTTGCAATTAAAATATAGCTATGTTACTTATTACAATTTTTGCATATACAGCCGATCGTAAAATAACGATCGCTTATCCACGGAAGATATATCGTTCAACACAGAACAATATTTATGTTAATCCAACTGTATCAATCTTTCATAAATTCAAAGATCGGTTGCATGGCGACGCGATTCCTATAAAGAAAAATTCAAGCTTTCATAAAAGGCATACAAAGTCAGTCCTGATTCAGGCGCTAATTGGATCGAGAAATATTTCTACGAGCTGCGATACGATCGTAAAAGTCTATTTTCTGATCGTTCGCTGGAAATTCATATTATCGATCAATATCATTCTCTCTCTCTCTCCTCGTGTACATGTTGACTCTTTTCCTTGTTGAAAAAAGCCCGTGAATTTATTGATTTCCGCTCGTACGACGAACATAACGTGTTGAGTCGTTCTCTGATTAATCCATAACAGTAAAGCTTAGAAAGCGTTTAGCTGTAGGTGTATGTATATACATACACACGCGAGTCTGGCAATCGGATTAATTAGTTATTCACGCGAAAATCCAAATAATTTTTCGCCACCGGCTATATGCCTCATTAATTGGATTTCCTGGCTAGTGTAATAAATTATTCGCAACAAAAGCAACACGCACCATACGGCTTTATAAATTTAGGCAAAAATTCAATAAAATATACCTTAATTACTCGATTTTTCATCATACATATCTCTCTCCCGGCGCGAGTGAAGTCCGTCGACTCTGGGAAATATTAATTATCCTTCAAATGCGTCTTATCGGCACATTATCGATAAAGCCACGTTCCCGACTCTCATTATCATTGAGGAATCGTTACTAATTAATAAATTCATTACGCTCGATTTCGATTAATCTCACGAGAAAATTTACATACACTGCCAGGATATTTGACCGATTTCAGTCAAACCTCATAAGTTCGGACGACCGTGTGTGAAACCCGTTCCTTTTTATATTTATACCTTCGGGCGAAGAGTAAAAAAAAATTGAAGGAGGTGACGAGCGAAAATTCGATCTGGCAAAAACGTAATTTTCGAATCGGCGAAATAAGTATAAAAGCGTGTAGCCCGGCCTTAAATTAAGATAATCGTGTCACTCCTCCAAGACTTTATTCTCATCAGCATTGTCGGATCGAGAGCCTCGGCGCATTTTATTATGTATCATATACGCATACGCCTTATCTCAATTTGAAAGTTGGAGAAAAATTCGCAATCACGTCGAGTGTGTATAGAGAACACGTTGCGTTCAAGACACGGTTATTATAAAAGTGGTTTTGCGTTCACTTTATCACCTGCGACTAGAAAGAATAGATCGATGTAATTAATTCGTTAAAACAGTTGACACATCGATCTCAAAAAAACGTATCGCCTTAACAATATTATTACCAACCTTATTATTATTATTAACTCCGATTTATCAACGCCGCATATAACCGCTTAATTTCTCTTCTGAAAAAAAGTCTCCCGAAAAATCATCGCTCAAATTACCTACACTTCAATGACTACTTGTCTCCTCTTATCATCGTCACCGATCGCATACACCTCCCCGACGACTTGAGCTGCTAAAAATTCAAAAAATCGCATGCACTTTGCCGAAATATTCTGTAACCTGTAATAAGTCCCTTCTCTCTTTCCACCTGTGATCGTCTCGTCCGCTCGGCATATAACCACACCCAAAAAAAGAATAAATACTCGCTCGTGCATATACACATCCGATCTCCGAAAACCTCTTAAGAATCAACCTCGAAATCCTGCGCGCAACTGCACTTTCCAGAGTCTTATATCTCACGTGCGAGTATTACACAGTCGTTTCAGCAGCAGCCATACATGTGCGATACGAAGGAAGGAAAAGTAAGTCCTCAAGTAAAGGCTCGCTAGTATTAAAGTCCCATCAAAAACGCCTTAAAACTTTCGACCGCGCCCCTCGTTAAAAAAAAATGCGTTTAGCTTCGCGCGCGCGCGAGCCGTACGTCCAATTAAAGATATCGAACGAATCGGAGTGCGAAAAATCCAGGAGAAAAAAAAAGCTGAGGAAAGGCGTGCTACTTAACGCCAATTATGATTCATGGGCCCTTTCCAGCATCCTGATGCAAAGAGAAAGGCTTTACCGATGTCCCATTACAACGGAGAATTGTGGCTTTTGATGAAACTTTGGTCTTTCGAGATCACCCCTTCGACTATGTGGTCCATCTTTTCTCTTGGGTTAACTCGGAATATTCTGTCAATCAAGGAGTCGCCGTGTATATACGCGAGCGAGAGGAGACGTCCTAAGACGAGAGGAGTATAGCTGTTGAGCAAATAAAAGAGCGACGACTATATGGGGGAACAACCGGTTCCAGCGAGTTGCTGCGCGTTTACGCCAGCGCCACTGCTCCGAGATGTTATACAGCGTATAAGGGAGGATTGAGATGGTATATACACGAGATGCAGTGTGTCCGGAGGAATGTGTAAGCGCTAGGAAATTTGATTGAATTTTTGAGCTTACGTATTCAGCTGAAGGATAATTATTGTGTCAATGTCAGGGATGGTTAATGAGTATAACGAAAAATACAGTATCAAGCTTTTCTTATGTATACTCGACATTTTTTATGGTTGAGATGTGCCAGAAATCATCGATATAAGATTTCCGGAATGTATTATCCTATTAAGCTGTACACGCGCCTCGGATTTACGTAAGTTTTTGCGCTTGGAGCTAGAGTCGTGTATTTAACAATATTTAATGGCTATATCATCAGTTGCTTCTGAAACCCAATGATGGTATCGCCGTGGGTGAGATAATGTTATATTTGGATTTTATTTAAGGTTCTAAACGTACAATTTCGATGTAGGTACTTTACTCGAGCATACTGAATAAAGCTTCAAATGGATTAGTTTGGTTTCCACTCGATGAAAAAAGATCTGCCACTCAGATAGTGTGCGGCATGTGGAATCAGCGGTAAAACAAGACATTTTTGGACTGGCCTCTTCCCTGATGCCACTCAAACTGTCCATCTCTTCATAGTCTCCGACTAGCAAAGATAGGTGGCGCATAGGTTCTTTCCGATAACCCTGATCATGATGTGCGGGCACACTGCTAGATATAGCGGTTCATCACCTACATATCGAAACAGACTCATTTGGCTCGCTTAAGCCAATCATGCTATAACTGTCATGGCTATTCTATTATATACGTCCGATGAACTAAATATTTTACTCGACGTTTCACTTATACATCGAAGTACCGCAAAGAAATAGTAGCCTCGTCGTAACTAATCCCGACCTTAATTTTCCCGGTATCGGCCGGATAAGCATTTCTATTATCTTGTCTACAAAAGCTCGACATTAATTCCTTTCTCTCTCTCGGTCTACTGCAGCCGCGTACTTTCAAAATTCGCTAGAGCTAAACCATAAAGAGTCCGGAGGAATGTGTAAGTGCTAGGAAATTTGATTGAATTTTTGAGCTTACGTATTCAGCTGAAGGATAATTATTGTGTCAATGTCAGGGATGGGTAATGAGTATAACGAAAAATACAGTATCAAGCTTTTCTTATGTATACTCGACATTTTTTATGGTTGAGATGTGCCAGAAATCATCGATATAAGATTTCCGGAATGTATTATCCTATTAAGCTGTACACGCGCCTCGGATTTACGTAAGTTTTTGCGCTTGGAGCTAAAAGCGCGTGTAATTTCCACACGACAATATCTGTCTTAGAAGCAAGTTTTTCTGGTCAGAAAAGCCGAGCCACTCAATTACCGAGACTCGACAGAGGCACTTACTTTTTTTTTTCTAAATCGACACTTGGAAACTCGAATTGTTACAGCTCCTCGAGGCTAATCGGCGGCAAATTATCGGCGACTGATGGTTAGGCTGTATCGACTTAAATTTTCGCATATTATATTAAATTCAAATAATATATTTAAGAGAACACGTAATATCTCGATGATTAATCGCAGACCGACAGAAAACGAAACAGGACAAGCAGTTCAAGCTTTTATTTCCCTTCATCTCTTTCTCTCTCCGTCGTGTCCCGCTACATAAAAGCGTTGACAATATAAGAACTTTCAATTAGGGCCGTATACTCGAAAGCCACGTCCCAAAGTGTCCGGATAACTTACATTCGAACTTTGTAAAACACGTCGCATTTTTTCTCTCTCGAGACAATCCCATATAAGAGGGCAGCGTTGAGGTGACGGTAACGAGTGAAGGGCTTTGGCGAAAGAGAAAAAAAAAGAGAGAAAAGGTGCGTGTGTAGAGCCAGAGACGGGCATAAAGACCGAGAGAAAGAAAAGAGAGTGGAGAAAGGTGTGCTCGCACGTATATACGAAAAAGCCGAGAGTGAAAGTACACACGGAGAGGAGAGATTAAACAGGGCGAAAAAAGAGAAGGGTTGCAAGAGAGAAAGAGGAGGTGGAGGAGGAGGAGGGCACACGGTAGCCGGTAGTATCAGAGGCTCCTCCTTTTTCATTTTTATTGGACGACGTCGTTGTTTTTTTTTCTTCTTCTTCTTTTTCTTTTTGTTTATTTATGCAACGCTGCCGCGATGGAAATACGAGAGGAGAGCGGAGAGTCTCTTCCCCGATCTGCTCGTCGAGATTAGAGACGACGAGATTCTTGAGGTCCTTTTATTTTCAACTTCGAAGCTTCGAGGAAGAAGATTAGCGAGATTTGCTTTTGTTTTAGACGATCGCGAGGGTTGCTATTATCAGGCGTTTATGGAAATATACGCGAGATCTTGCGATCTTCCGATGGATAATAAGATGATCGATTGCGACGCTGTGGTTATATGAATTTGCATCTTCGAATGCTCGCATTTTCTTTCGATTTGAATGACACGTGTCTCACCGTGTCTGACTTGTTCTACTTGCAGTGTACTTTTCGTTTTAAATTACGGAGCTGTATCGATTTGAAATCGTAAATCCATCATGTAACGACTTCGCTTTGCATAATTACGCGTTGAATAAATCCGACATCGCGCATTTTTTTCCCTCCGCAGACGCGACTTCGGAGCTGTGGAAGCAATTAAATTAAAATCGCACAAGAGAAGTCAACGCGGACAATCATCATACGCCGCAATTAAAATCTATATAGCGTGTACAAACTCGAAGCGGGTGTATAACAAGGTTATATATGCGTCGTGTAAGTCTCAGTCATCGGTGATGATTAAAAATCCACGCATCGATTACACTCCATCCCACTGTTATATATATATATATACCTACCCCAGCTGGATTGAGATATCGAAAAAAAACGGCGATGCGAAATTTAATCAAATGTAAATCACCGGAGTATAGCGCTTATGGATGTATAGTAGTATCGGTGAAATTTGCAATTTTATGTCTACCGTACACATCGATACATACAAACACACGTCCATATATATATATATATATATATATATATATATATATAGACGGAAAAGCCGGCCAGTTAAAATTTTTACTGTAAATTGCTAGACCGTAATCGCATTCGTATATCGAGCAAAAATTCCTCTATTTACGGCCGCGAAAGATCCTCCGCAAATCAGCGCAAGCAAGAGAGAGAGATCCAATTCAGCTGCCGACAAGCAAGAAAACCGCCGCCTGCACAATCCAATCGACATAAAATCATTAATCTGCGTGTATAGAGCAAACATCGCTCGCTCTCTCGCTCTGGGTGTATATACGTATATTATATGCAGTATATGTTATGTTATATATTAAAAAAGCCGCCGCAGGAAGATATACATACATACGCTTCGAGCCGATTAAGGATACCAGAGTTGTATATTAACATATAGCTATACATAGTCGGTCATTACCGATGCTCGTCTTTCTTCTATATACTCGCAAAAAAAAAACTGATCTCGTAAAGATCCAAGGTGCGAGTATATAGAAGATTTTTTGTCGCGAGTATGGGCATACGGTGACACCTTTTTATCATAATATGAGAAACGCGTCGTGTATCGCAAGGCTTTGGTATTTTTGTAAAAAAAAAAAATGAAGGAGCAACGATAGCGTCGCATATTATATACAGCATGTACAGGACACATATATTAGACGCTTAATAAGAACGAAAAGCCGGTCAGATCGGTGACGGCGACGGCGGCAATAGTTTATCGGTTATTTATAAGCAAATCGCGATCGCGACCGGTAGCCACGTTATGAGCTGGTTCGATGCGTGTGCGCATATGATAATCCTGTATACTGCTGTATATCCGTAATAATATATATCGAGGAGATACATTTTTTCGACTATAATATGATCGTCGGAACATTGTAGATGCCTCGAAGGGTTAACTGCGAACGAGCTTTTTTATCGAGACAGATCATCTCTCGCTGTATTCCGTTACGCACACTTATATGCTTCATAATTTCAATCCTAGATAAAATACATCAGGATTTCGCGTAAAACGTCAATCCGATATATCGTCTTCTCGAAGACGAAGATGCGCTTCTGCAGCAGCAGCAGTACACGCGTGCTCTCAATAATATGAGAAACTTAGTCGAGCGTACGTAGGCATTACCGCCGGCGCGGATGCAAAAAGGGAGCGACTTGAGCAAATAAAATAAATAACCGAGAAAAACGAGAATTATCCAGCAGGAGAGCACAAAAAAAAGGAAGAACCGAAGCTGCAGCAAAAAAAAAAAAAAGACTAAAAGAACGAGCAAATCGCAGGGAGAGAGAGAGAGAGAGAGAGAGAGGCACATGCGAATTAAAGATCGAAGAGAGCGATCATCCGGCAGCAGCAGCAGCCCTGAATCCCGGATAATGATAGCGTTGCTACGTACCGTTTCTATCTCGCTCTCCCTCTCCTCTCTCTCCATCATCCTTTTTCCCTCTCCTTCTCTCTCTCTCTCTCTCTCTCTCTCTCTCTCTCTCTCTGAAGATTCAGCGGGCTAATGCCGGCGTTTCCGGTCGTTGCCGAGCAGCAGCGCGGCATCAACCGATGGCCGTTATATAGAGGAGAGAGAAGAACGTATACGCAGCAGCAGCAGCAGCAGCTCCAGGAGATGATGCCTTGCTCTTGAGAGAAGGAATTATGAACAAAACACACTTGGCGCAAAGAGTAGTTTTCTTACCGGATGGACGATCCCTTTTTTCTTTTTTAGCTGTGTGCTTTTTAGCCTAGTACTGTACTCGCATTTTTCCAAAGAGATGCACTCGTATAACTAGTGGTTTGGAAGGCTTCGGCACTTCTTAATTAGGGGAAAGTTGCGATGCGTTTAACGTCTTTTCTAAGATGCTGCTCCTAGCTTAGTTCTTTTTGTTGTTGTTGCTGTGTTCCAGCTCAGGTAAGAGGCGGAGGGAACGGGCGTATAACGGTTTATTTTAACACTTCCAGTTTTAGAGCTGCCGCTGCTGCTATCAGATGCCGCTGATGCGAACTGATAGCTTGAAAATACGGGCTCATAACTTGGCTAGGAAGTCGTTATAGTTACGCTGATGGGGTGGGTGTACCCGGACTCAAGCTTTCGCTACTGTATACGGCTATTTCGTAATTGCGTTCTTAGTATTTTTCAATATTATATACCCGATTTTGCCATTATAAATGTGCTTACAGTTTGTTACAGTTTTGCAAGTTCAACCACCTGCAGCTATGTATATGTGTGTGTAGGTTAGCTGGGGAATTAAGGCCGCCGCGTTGAAATTTGAAACTTTTTATACTTTCATCAAGAGCAGCGAAGTTTTAGCCACATATTTGGCCGTCGTTTGAGCGTACTTATGTACTCGGGTTTCATGTTAATGCTTGGAAAGTACCGGTAGAATGAAAAATAAAGGAGAAAAAGGGGGAGACGTAAAGCGTGTAGCAGATTTCATTTTCGCGATGACACTACGCTGATGACGCAAATGATTTCAATGCTTATCAATGCTTTTATATTGTATCGAATGACGCTGTGGTGCGAAGGAAAATATTTTAAAATTAAATTTTTACGACGAATCGACTAATTGAAAAGGTGTCGCCATTTCGATCTCTCTCTCTTTTTTTTTTTAGAATACACTTTTACGATTCAATTCGCTTGAATTCGATATTTCGTCTCTTGCGCGTGAAATTAATTCACCGGTTTCGGAGAGAGTCGTAAAATGTGTGTCTCTCCACAGCCGATAAGCTGTATCTTTCTCTCTTGAAAGTGTCAACACCTGAAGGAAATTCTTACAGCAAACCGTATATAATAATGAAGCCGTTCACATCCACACACTCACATCCTAGTTATAAAACGCTCCGATACATCTCGTAAAAATCTCTCTCTCTCTCTCTTTCCTCCTAGAAAACAAAAAACGAAGCAGCACGACTACTGCTCGGCAACAAGACTCGAAAATAAAAGGACGAAAAGCATCTTGCGTCCATCTCCGGCACGCCCATGATCCAGGAGCGAGCGCGCGCTCTCGCGCGGCAATTACCCACACGCGGAAGACACGGGCGTCCGGCAATCATACGCGCGATCTGCGGAGGCTACCGCACGCGCATTTTAATTACGAAGCTCCTATTCCTCCCTTCCTTCTTCATTCTGCGATCGGATGATATTGCTTTGGCGATAACGCGAGCGAAGAGTAGCTTCTTCTGGGGAAAATTTTATCCTGGAAATTGCAGTGCTGACTGTTTCGCAGGGGATTATACTGCTTTAGCGGGTAACTATGAGATTTTTCTATTTTTTTTGTGTAATGGGTGGTTGCAAAGGTGTGTTGTTGGATTATAATGACGAGTATAGAGAGAAAAAGAGGTTTTTCTGGTCGCGGATAATTTTCATAGCTTCATCGGCTGCGGAGCTACTTTACCAGTTTGTGTGCTTTATAGAACACGTCATATACACGAGAAGAAATAGTTGCTTTATACGAGCCGAACTTCTGATCGGGTTTTATATATCGGACGAAAGCACGGCCTCATTAAGCCGATCAATTATCGAATTTATTAGGTATACGATCTCTCTCTCTCTCTGGAGAGCAAATATATCCTCTGTGCCTAAATAAATCGTTCTACACAGGCGCGCTCGCGCACGAGTCTCTAACATAATGTTCGATTCATCATGAATGAAGTCCCGAAGAGGCCTTTAATAGACTGCTCGATAGTATACCCTCGAGTTCTCTCTCTTTCTCTCTGCGTGTTGTTGTGTGTACACATAACTACACGGTATACACACTCGGCCTCGTGTTGTTCGCATATTTATGAGAGCGGCGAATTCGCGAGGTGCGCGCGAGCCGCTTTCTGAGGCGGTGTGTGTGTGTGTTAACGTGTAAAGATGGAGTCTGAGACATGTGGCTTATGGGGGTTTCATAGTGCGGCTAGATGAGGGCCGTTTGGGAATTAAAAGTGTGTTTGTCTGTTTTTAATGGTTTTGATTTATCGCCCAAACAATTACTGACAAATGGCGTATCGAACATGAGCGGCCAAAGTAACAGGCCAAACAAGGCATTTTTAGCATTAGTGGCACGCCTTCACTACTTAGATCTAGACTAGGCGCGCATACTGTTATAAAGGGAGTAGAAAAGAACCTATGCGCCATCTATACTCACTTACCAGAGACACGGAGAGTTTAGGCAGTGACGAAAGGGTCAGTCCAAAACTTCAAAACTGCTCTGTTTTGATACTTGAATATCTAAGGGTCCACACGTATTATACGTACATTAAAATTAAGTTTAGGTTTAGGAATTCAAACATAAGTACACAGATATTGCGCAATAAAACGAACATCAAGCACAAATATAATGTTTACCATGTCTTTTTTAGAGTAGGAGTTTAAGGTAAGTAAGATTCAAACGTTCTATTCAATCGAAATCAATTTTCATTCCCAAAATACATATCAACCCCCTATATAAAAATCACACAAACTGATCTCGACTCCAGCAGCGTCCACTCTGTGGACTCCCCTTGCTCTCCCCAAGTACACACACACACACACGTTAAAACGCATACATGCCTCTATGCAGCCAAGAGAGCGAGAGAGCGCAAGGGAGAGAGAGAGAGAGAAAAGCGCGATGCACATCTCTCGGCCGGCATATAGAAGTGAATGTACGGTACGGCCGGTATATAAGCTGAGCGCAGAGGGGAGATGTTGCAGCCTGGCCAAGACGACCTTGACAGAGCCTTCAGGAGAGTCGTCCTCCTCTCTCTCTCTCTCGCTCTTTTCCCCCTCGCTGAGGTGTACTACATAGATTACTCTCCTCCTCGGCTGCTGCTGTTGCTGCTGCAAAGAGGGAGTGCAGTGTGCACGGCCGAGTTATTATTCAAGGGCGAGATTTATGAGAATATTCATGTGGGCACTTGTAAATAGGGATATTTACAAATTTAGTGTTTACGGCGCGCTGCCGCTGCTCTGCGAACAGTTTAAACTCTAATTTCAAGAGCAAGAGGAGAGAGAGGTTGTTAATATACGAGAGGCTTTATATTTTCCATGCTACAGCTCTCTGCTAGAGACTATTCGACTGGAATGAAATGCAGCGAGCAATTGCTGTATGTGTGTGTGTATACGTGTGTAAAATGCAAGAGGCTTGTTAATGATCGCGAGAGCTTCGGATTTTTCCTTCTTATCCAGCGTGTTATCGAGGCGATTCACTGGATCTCCTGCCGCTGCTGCTGCTGCTGCGCAGTTGTATAATGAGTTCGAAAGCGCATTGTGGTTGTTATACATGTTTTTACGAGGTTGCCAAGGGTTTAAGGGAATGGCTTATGATTATTGTAAGAGATTGTAAACAGAGAAGAAGGACGAGTTTACCTTGGTTACTCTCTCTCTGTGGTGTGACTTTGTAAATATGAGTGTTTAACGTTGTAACGATTCGAAGTAGATCAGATCAGGGTATGGCAAGACTCATCTACAAACAGTAAAAATATATTTTTTTTTAAAGGAGTTATTCATTATTTCGAGCAAAATCAAAACCCAATCATATTATTCATAAATCGACCCCATTCTCTGCAACCTCTAATTAAAAAAAAAAAAAGGAAGAAGCAGAAGCCATAAAGCTCATAATTCCCCGAAAACTTCCATCACCGATGCATCTCTCAGCGGCATAAAATCGAAAAATTTCCAAGCGCGATATTGCGCATTATATATCTCCATTAAAATTCGCAATAAAAACTGAAAAATTCCATCCCCCTCGCGCTCGCGATAATAAACTCGAAGAATCTCCGGTGGTAATAAAATTCGAGATCAAAAAAAAAAAATCTCCGTTTCCGCGATATCGCGCGAAACTACTACAGAGAAACGGAGCCTACGTATAGTGTAATTCAGTGCAACAGTATAGTAGTAGGTATATAGCTGAATAGAACGGGAGGATGCTCGTTATGCTCGCGCGCGATTGTCGAGAGGCCCGAGGCACTTGTTGCGCTTCGAGAGAGAAAGTGCGTGAACCGTATAAGGGTCGTCAGCGGACCGTCAGTGGATACGTGACTTGGCAAGGGTGGCGCTGCTCTGCTGTACTGCGTAAGTAGATTTCTGTACAGTGCGATGCTGGACTTGCATCGCCGTTTTTTCTTTGATCCCTGTGTATGTTCAGCTTTTCTTTTTTGAAGTATAGAAAAAGCTCATTCTATTTAATTATAATTTCGCGGTCACTCATGCGATGAAAGTTTTTACGTTAAAAACAGGGCATTTCTTACAAAACGATTCAGAACACCGATCAAGAGCCAGCGTTCAAAGTAAAGCTCGACAAAAAGCACGACCTCCTCTCTCTCTATAAATCCAGAAAAACAGACAAAAACCATCGCGCGGTCAAAGCGTAACTACCGACACTAAACTGCCGCACGAGATACACTCTCTCTCTCTCAGCGGTAGAAGCATCATAAAGCTCTGGCGCAAGGCAAAACGCAAACGCCACAGGTTCACGCAAATAGGCTTCGTACAACCGCGTCTAATTATTTATCGAGTCGAGACACGTGTTTGCGGGGGCCAACTTTCTCCTTTATGTACCTCTCTCTTTGCGCTTATATACACCCTCTATAAAGCGCGAGAAAGAGAGAGAGAGAGAGAGAGAGAGAGAGCTTCTCCCCTCTCCCTACGCCTTACCCCACTTTTGTGCTTTTTCCGTCTATACTGCGCTACTACTCCCCCGCCAGTAGTAGCAGCAGCTGTGTGGCAAGGTCAACAAACTTCAGAGTCCGAAGATGAAAAAGGTAAATGACGAATAGCGATCCTACTCTACGAGAGAGATTGTTTCGAATGCGCGATAAAGGTCGTGCTTTTTTTACGAATTTTTTTTACTTCTTTTTTTCTGTTTGGAAAGTATGGACTTTAAGCTGGTTAAGGGCTTTAACTTTCTCAGAACGACGATGGTGCTACTTTGCATTGTTTCGAGCGAGAGAGAGAGAGAGAGAGGGAGAAACTGGCCGTCGCAGAAGTTTCTTTGAACGTCGGCGAGCGCAATTGACACTTGTGCACTTGAAAACGGACGCTGATTTGCTTTAACCGTTTGAAAGTTTGCTTGAGTGCGATGAGCGTATATGATTGTGATTTATGATTTATCATACGTCAAATACTTATTTTAGCGAGGCATCGTACCAATCGATGCATACAACACACACACACAGAACATAATAATCATCTCTGAACACAGGAGGTCAGACCGATTTCAAAATCGTCATCTCCGCAGTAGTAGTAGTTGCACAGCTGCGCGAGCACGAATTGTGCAACTAATTATACACTTTTGCCGAAGCGACTTTTCTCTCTCTCTCTCTCTCTCCTGACACTCTCTGCTGCAATAATTTCTCTCTCCTGCAGCACTGCTGCTGCTGCTGCGACTCTTGCGTCTTTTCCGTCCCTCTCTCTCTCTCTCTCTTTCTCTCGCTTATACTCGGCGTCCCTCTACTGCGGGACTATGCGGCAGAAGAAGAGGACGGGGATACGGCGAAATTTCGCAGCTCTAAAAGCGTAACGGCGCGTCGAGGCCTTTAGGAGAGACGCGGTAATTTTTACTGCAGTTCGTAGCTTAATTCTCTCCGTTGGATTTTCTTTTTCGAAAATTAAGCTAACAGATTATCGAGAGCTTTTATAAACAATTTCGAATATCAACATACAAAATCTCTTCTATATACAAGCGATGATAAAACAGTAACCAATTCAATTTACTCCAGCTCGATACCATCAACTCAATCGCCCGAAATCTTGACGAATCCTACCCTCTGCCATAAAACCGAACCTTACCGAAAAAAAAACCCACACGAAATGAGAAGTAAAAGAAAAAAAGCGCTCCTAGCTCCCGTGAACGTGAAAATCACCAGAGCATTAACTCGAAGGAAAACACGCTTAAGAGGGAAAAGCATCCTAGTGGTCGTCGTCGTCGTCGTCGTCGTCGTCGTCGTGGCGGCAAGCGCTCAAGGGTCTTTGCACTTGCGTGTGCGTAAAGGGCGAATCGCCTAATTGAGGTGGCGAGCGAGATAAGCACTGGCTGCTGCTGGCCGCCGTCGCCGTCGTGGCTGTCTCTCTTTGCTTCGGGCGAAAACAGCCTCAGTTTTCGCGGCCGCAGACGAGAAGGAAGACGACCAACAGAGAGAAAGAGTAAAAGGAAGAAGATGACGAAGACGAGAAAGAGAAAGAGATGGACGAACAAAAAGGGCTGCCGATTGTTTGGCACTTTGCTTTCTTAACGGGATTTTTATTATCTAATTTGCGGCGTTATATTGTTTTGCAATTATATTCGGGAGCGAGCAGCGAAGTGAGAGATAGAGAGAGAGAGAGAGAGAGAAGTGCTGCTACCGGGCATTGTTGAGGTTCAGCACAAAGGGGCTTATTTAGTTTTATTCCCGTTTGAGAATTGATCGAGGAACGAATTGCTGCTACCGCCTTGACGACGAGCTTTTCTCGCGCCGGCTATTAATTTCTGCGGTCTTTTTCGAACGAATCCTTTGCAATTAATTTCGTAGAACTACTATACTCTTTACCTTTCGTATAATTGTAAATATTTCTTTCCCAACTTCGATTGAACAATGAACTCTCGCGAGACAAAAGCCGAAAAATTACCCCCTCCAAAGCTTGCAAGCTCCTCGAAAAAAAAAGAGCCAAGCTCCGTACGGAAAGGGACGAAAAAAAAAAAACGACAAAAGTGAGGAAGACGCAGCGTCGTCGTTCTGCAATGCACTCGCTCGTTACTCTTTAGATATAAATAAAGCTCGCGCGCGAGCGCAGAGGGCAAGGAACCACGAGCGCGCGCGAGTAAGCGTCTGTCCCGCGGTGCACGCAACGAAGACGACGACGACGACGACGACGCTTGGCTCTTTGTGATAAAATTGCGCGAGAGCCGGGCTCGTTCCGAGTACGTGCGAGACGATAACATCGGGGTTGTTGGCTCTCTCTCTCCTACAGAAGTGGGGGTAACTTTTTCACCCTGATTATTGGCAGTTTTCATTCGGTATATATATATATATATATATACTAGTGGGGCTTCGCCCCCCTGCTCGCTTCGCTCGCCAACCCCCCATTTTAGTTTTTGTTTGATTTTTATTTTTCAACTGTTATTTTCGTTATCTGATGATTAAGTTCTAGTTGGCCAAGAACAATCTTATTGTATTATATAAAATTTGTAGATCATAAAAAGGTCAAGAATTTAATGTTTGTCGAAATAGAGAAAATCGAAAGAAAAAAAGTAAAAGTACTGAATTAACGCCGAACTTCTACTGCTTATGGCATTTAAAATATATAGTTTTTTTTTCATTTTTTTGGAAATTGTTTTGAAATTAATTTTGATTCTTCCCACTTTCAATTATATGTTACAATTATACATAAATCTGGTCCACTACTTTTTCTTATAATAACCATTGCTGCGTTGTTGAATGACCTGTGGCCTCTAATATATGTTGATGATCGATCTTTTCGTTTTTACGTAGCATAATGAGGAAACAAATATGTTTTTCATTTTATTAATGTTTTAGTTTCTAAAAACTCAATTATTAAAAAATAAAATTTTTGTTTCCTACCTAGGGAAGCTTTGCATTTTACAGACCAAGTTAAGTAAAGAAATAAGGCACAAATCATATAAAAAATTTGGATCCGGACGTATTTTCTTGTTATCTCAATTCTTATTTCTATACGAATTTATCGATCTCTGCAAGTTAAATATACTTCTTAAATCTTTACTTGTAACTGCTCATTAGCTTTATTTAATTTATTTTTTGTCAACATTTTTTCGAAAACTTAAGTTTAAATCTTGCACCTAAGTACATGAGTTACAATTTTTACTCCAATAATATTTAAGGGCCCTCGAACAAATCGCTATATATATATATCGATTGGCCTATCGGGGATACCACTTTATTTTTTGTTAAGACTTTGATATATAATTCACATTTATGATCTTATAAAGTTTTTACAATGCTAAGTATAAACACGCAAAAGTGATATATATACAAAAGCAAAAGACAATGCTAAGTATAAACACATCAAAGTGTCAACAATACAAAAGCAAAAGTCAATGCTAAGTATACGCACATCAAAGTGTTAACAATACAAAAGCAAAATAAAAACCTTATAAGAATTATTTACTTCAAACTAAGTCAAACTTTTAAGTCAAACTTTAACAAAAAATATAAAAAAAACGCTCCTGTCTATTTACCTCATAGGTGGTGTGGAAAAAATAGAAAATAAAATTTAAGTTATATCTCTTATATAGTTTATCTCTACTGTTATATATAATTTTGATACTGATGTGCTATGAGCTTGTTATGAGGGCTTGGAAAAGTTTCTACAAAGGATGTAGGATCTTCCCGAGGCTAAAGACATTATTTATGCCAAAATGTATTGTATTGCTCGAGTCGTTCGGTTGGTAGAGTCGGAGGAAAGTAACCTTTATACATCATCTTAATATAGTGCTAGCTAATATAGCCTAATATATTTTTAGAAAATCGAAATAATTATACGCGTCGCGAAGTGCACGACTAAAAATGTCGTTAAAGATGATTCAAAAAGTGTGTCATAAATTGATCCGATTTTATCCGATGTACTATTACAATTGTTGTTAGTAAATTTTTTTGCTAATAAAAAACTTTAAATAAAAAAAATTGTACTAACAATTAATAAATTTTAGGAAAAGCTGCTAATAGGAGGTGCGGGGGGGAGTATCTCCAAAACAACTATATAATATAGGTAGATATATATATATATATATATATATATATAACGTTGTATCGCGAGTTGAAAATATTTGCTGAAATCTTCGTATATATACCGAAGAAGCGAAAAATACAGCTTTTATACGCGGCGGTATATATTTTTTAAAAACTCGATGGAAGCCCTATACACAGCGGATACGTAGAGAGCAAACACGGCCGCTTCGCTCTCTACGTCCGGTTTTTATACACGATGTGAAAATTTTAATTAATTTTATGTATATATACATCTGCATTGCGCGAGAAACCTTTTTCTTAAATAAAAACGTATAGAATCCATACACACTGCAGTAGCACGCGAAATTGATTAAAAGCAATATTTCTTCGGAAAAAGTTACGCGCAACTTTTATCGCAACTCACTACGTGGAGGTGTGTATATAGTACATACAACGACGGTACTGAATATTCTCCGGCCGGTTGTTGTGTTTACTAAAGGATTCCGTACATATTGTGCCAATTTAGTCTTCGACGAAGAAAACCTTCTCTACCCGCGCGCTCGCGTTTTATCGAAGGGCTTTCATCGATACTATGGAAATTGTTTACCCGGCCGAATGCAATAAAAAGCTCGCACGGCGCCGCGCGTCCCCCCCCCCCCCCCCCCCNTGTATACGTGAGCGTCGGTGCGTTTTTTATTTTGTATTTACTCCCATCAGGATTTTTAAAAATATGAAAGTCGTTTCTTGCCCTATAGAGCTTTATACAGTTGAAATTCTAAATATATAGTCTGTATACGATAGAAATCTCGAAAATTGGAAACTAATGATCTCAAGAAGACAAAGAGTCTTTTGAGTCTCTGGAAAGTAGGCCGACAATTTACATAACGCCCATCAGCGTTAAAAATACGAAAAATCCAGTGGCGGTCGCAAGCTCCGCCGGAGAAAAATAAAAGGGCTAGCTCGGTGCGCGACGAAAGAAACTTAGTCGTGGAAGAAGCAGAAGAAGAAGAAGAAGAAGAAGAAGAAGAAGAAGTGGAAGAAGACGAGCCAGTTTCGTCGCTGGAGGGAGAGACGAATATGGCCGCGCACTGAAGGTGTATCCAAATATTACATTGCCGGATAAATATAGTGCTCCTCCACCTCTGAACTCTCCCGGAGAAAGGGAAGAGAGAGAGAGAGAGAAAGTGACAGTGTCGCATGCCGCGAAGACCCTAAGCGATGCGTTTCTCGCCGCCGCCGGTGCATTTCCTTTCGCGAGGGTCTCTCTACGCGTCTGCGAGACTTTATCTTTAGTTTCGTCGCTCTTTTCCACTTTTTGCAAGGAGCTTTTTTTTCGTCTTTTGAAAAACCGTAAAGTTTTCAAAGCTTTCCTGATTCGATTATAATCGACGCGCGGTTTGCAAAGTTGCTCGCTTGTGGTTACTATATAGAGTTAATAAACTGATGTCTTTATAAAGTGCGAAAATAAGCTTAGAACTCGCCGCTTCGTATACGTAACGCCTGGACTTATCGCGTCACTCCGTTACATCGGGAAACGACGTTTTTATTGGCCCTGCGTTATACGAATAAAAGAAAGTTTTCGACTTCTTCCCCCCCCCCCCCTGACGCATTTACGTAAACTTGGCGCGGTACTTTTTTTTTCCCCCGTATAAAATAGTTATAAGCGCGTTTTATATTCTTCAAAAACGTCGCGTACCTTTTTCTCTTAAAAGACAGTCGCGGCGTCATTATCGCGATCGTAACCGAATTCGGAGACGCGCTTTTATTTTACCTTATATATATATTTTAGAAGCGGGAACGTTCGGCTGTAAAATTTTCACTACACCGAGCAGAAAAAGCGGAATACGCTGCTGCTGTACTGGGATTGAATTCGATGCAGCATTGAAGGGTGAGGTGAGGCACAACACGTCAATGGAACTTGAAAATTCAATGCACGAGATTCATTGGGTGCAGAGAATGATCTACGAGGCGGACGCTCTGTAACGTCTTATTGCGTATTCATTCTGCTATAGAGGATGCGCTCGTGGACGGGAGTGATATTGCCGAGTGATTTTTAATATTCTCAGCTCCCGTTGCGGAATAAACGTCGAATCGTCCTCGAAAATTGGCGATAATTCTCGTGGACTTTTTTTTTATTTTTGCTCTGTAGAAAATCAAGACTGTACAGCGTCCTAACGACGAAGCGAAGCATCGGAAAAAGGCATCGCGGCGGCGGAGCAATTTCAGGGAAGCTTTGGCGAAATTCTCGCACGCTGTAATCCGGCTTATGATAAACTATATATATACACAGGAAAGGGGTATATACATAGGAAGCCAGGGGGTATGCGAATCCCGCGGTACTTTCATCGAAATCAAAAGCAACTAAAGAGTGTATATCTCAAGCCAATAACCCATTCATTTTTCAAATTCCCAATCAACGCGGAGCCGAGAGAGCCCTGCGGAGAGAAAGAGAGAGAGAGAGAGAGAGAGTCCAGAATTCAAATATACGTACATAGCTCTCTCTCTCTCTCCTCTCCTCTTCTCTCCTCTCTCCGGTATACCGTCAAAATCCGCCTCCTCGTTCCATCATTTATTCGGAAATTTTTTATTAACGCCGCAGCGAGCTTTCGCGCACACGAGAGATAGAGAGAACGTACGAACGAACGAACGAACGAACGAACGAACGCGAGGGTGCAGGAAAAAAAAGGACGACAGAGAGAGCTTGGAGCTGTGCAGGAGAGAGAGAGAGAGAGCGAGAGAGAGCAGAGCGTACAGAAGGAAAGAGGGAAGCGCGCGCGGAGGCAAAAAGCGCTCTGGCTCTCGCTAGGGGGAAGAAGAGAGGGTAGGTAGGAAAGAGAGCTTGCAGCAGCCAGCTCACGGGGATCGAAGCGGCCGCCGCCGCTGCTGCTCTGCGATATAGAGGGAGAGAGAGAGGAAGGGTTTTCCCAATGAGCCGCCATTTATCTCTCGGAAAATTCACCGACGTTTTTCTCTCTCTCTCTCTTTCCTCCGGCAGAGCGGCACACTGTATCGATTTTAGGTTTAGGAGATAATGCCCCGCGCGCTTTGCAAGCCCGCATCGTCCTCCTCCTGCTACTGCTGCTGTTCTTCCTATCTCTCGCGCGTTGCTGCTGCTGCTGACCAGAGCTTTCCCCCCTCGCAAGCGCGGGAGCTTCCTTTTTTTTGCAGCGAGCTTTCGCTCTTTTTTCTCTGTCTTCGTAGCGAATATAACGCAGCCGATGCGGATTTCGAAGGGTGCGGGAGGCTAAGGACGAATGTCGATCGAAAGCTGTGATGAGTGTTATTTTTCGATGCCGTGTATATAGTGTGTATTTTGGAAAGTAAGGTAGGGAATTTGGTGAAACATTTAGAAACTTCCTTCAGAAGGGATGTGAGGTTGGATATACGGTTTCAAAACTAGTTTTAGGCAGTAAAAGAAACTTTGGGTAACCTATATCCTTGTGTCCACAGGCTGAAAAGTACACGTTTTTAACAACTCGACACCTGTGTATGAATTTTAAATAAAAAAAATAAAATCCCTCTCAAGCTTCAGCGAGAGCTCCGACGTTCCGCGCGGAGCAGAGCCTCGCACGCGTCTGCCCGAAGTCTTGGCGGGAAAAGCCGCTTTCAAACGCGTGCGTGCGCGACTCCTACGCAGCTCTCTCTCTCTCTCTCCCTCCGACACAAAGACCAAGTAAAAGCGAGACGAGAGAGAGAGAGAAAGCCTAGACGGCCAACTTGACCTGTCTCAACGTCGAGCGAACTTCCCCGCATTCAATCGTCTCGCCTCCCCACTCCGAGTATAATACCAGCCGCCCTCTAGGTTCCCCCTTTTTCCTTATGTATACTCAATCGCGTTGCTACTGCAGAGAATCTCGCCCTTTATTTCGCATTTGTCTTGCGGTCCCGCGGCCGGTTAGGAATGCGAGGACGACAAAACCCAAGCTTCAACCTTGTCCTTGTTGCTTAGTTTTCACGAGTAGTAAAGTTTGATTCACGCTGTGAGTGGATTCTGGTTGATTTTTGTTTGCGATTAACGTTTCGTCTGACCACTCGCACTGTTACTACTCGACTATGTTGGAAAATTGTATACGAAAGCTTCGTACACATAATTTGAATTCTGCTGGAACGCACATATTATACGAATGTTTTAACGCTTTCCAAACATTCCAAATGTTATATTATACCTGTAAAAATATAGCTATTATAGAGCGTTTAGTAATTGTAAATTATGCCCGTTGTTTCGCTTAGCGATAAAACTGCGAAGCAAGTGTTTTCTCTTGCAGACTCGTGACTCGAATGACCGAATCAGGCGGTCGAACTCATCGAGTTCCACATTCGAAAAGAATTTCGATGAAAACGCAGTATAAAAGGATTTCGAGCATCCACGTGCCGGATTACACGCGCTCGATATTCTACGCTTTTTTTCCTCCAAATCATCGACGTTCAAAAACTTTTTAATTGCCAAACGCTGCTCAACACCCTTAAATGCAAATTGCAAGACACGCCTGTGATATAAAGCGTTAAGCGGACTTCGATCGACTAATTATACAGCGAAGTATATCGATCTTCGTTATCGCCAGCTCTATTCCTCAGATCATCAACCCCTAAAAAAGAAAACCCACCACACAACCCATTAAGACAAGGGTTCCATTCCAAGACCAACGTCCAGCGGTCAGTTTCGGAACCATCTCTCTCTCTCTCTCTCTGTCTCACACACGATTACAGGTGGTGCTTTTTTTTAAACGAGTAATATTGATTTGGGAGAGTCCTCGTCGCCGCGCAGAGCGTCGCTTTTTTTCTCTCTCTCTATATCGCGATGCATCGGCGGCGCATCGAGGGGTATACCCGAGAGCGCACACACACATACTCGTGGGCATCAGGCAACCCCCTCTTCCAACTCTTTTTTTTTTCTCCAGCGTCCCTCTCCTCTTGCGTCTAGCTATCCCTCCCTCAACTGCCGCGCGAAAACCCCACTCCTTTTTCTACTGCTACCGCGCGGTCCAACGTAACTTTTTCACCCTGGCCGAGCCCAACTCTCTCTCTCTCTCTCTCTCTCTCTTTTGCAGCAGCAGCAGCAGCAGTAGTAGTATAGAATGAAAGAGAGGGAATACCTCCTCCTCCGTTTCTCCCACTCCTTACTCGTCTGGCTTTTTCTCCTCCCGACGCACCGACACAGTCGCACACTCACAGTGATAGCGTACGGCTGACTTGGTGGGGAGATATTTCTGAACTGGATTGGCTTCGAGATAGAGCGCGCCGGTCCCTCTCTCTGTCTCTCTCTCTCTCTCTCTCTCTCTCTCTCCCTCATGGAAGCGTGGCAACGTCGCCGCGAAGACCGAGACGACGACGACGGCGGCGGCGGCGGCGGCAGCAGCAGCAGCGAGTAATACAACACACTACTCTACTCCGCGCGTCTCGTGTGTATACACCGCTCGGGGGGGCCCCGGCTGCGTGCGTGCGTGTTCCGTGTGTGTATATATATATATATGTATGTATAACTATATTCGTGCGCGCATACATTCTCTCTCTTTCTCGCTCGTTCGCTCGTACATACTGGCTCGCGCGCGCGCGCGAGATAGACAGACTGCAGCAGCCGGCTTCGTCTCTCTTTCGCCGCTGCTATCAGTGCTACAGCTGCAGTGCCGTCGCCGCCTCCTTTTCGCGGAGATGTAGAAGAGAGCCTCTTTCTCTCTCTCTCTCTCTCTCTGCTGTCTCTCTTTTACGTTTCCACGCTTAGTAGATCACTACGAAGTAAGAGAAGAAACAGCGGCAGTTTTATTAGTGCTGGTGCGACGGAGTACTTCGGTATATCAGGGACATGCGAGAATCTAGCAGTCGGTCGTCGTGCATCAGCGCTGCGGAAGAACGCTCAGCCAGTGCAGCAGCGCCGGCCTCAGCAGCAGCAGCAGCGCCGACGTGTAGGATCATCATCGTCAAGACCACGTGTGTGCCAGTGCAATATCATCGTCGTTATTACTGAGAGAGAGAGAAGGATATATATATATATATACATAACGGAGAGCTCGGTGCGCGCGGAAATTCAAAGTGCGCGCCTTTCCCGCCACACGCTACGTTATATATACACACACACACACAGCACGCGGATCATTGACGCACGCGTGCCTTTGGAAAAGCGCGCGCGCGCGCAAAGGGATTTTAATATACATCGTTGATAATTCCAACTTGTACACAGGTGTGTGTGTGTATGTGTGTGTGTGTGTGTGTGTGTGACGCGGATAATACAACAAAAGTGCGCGAGTGTCATTATTGTATAGACGGCCATCCGTCGGCCTCTGATATTATCGTATCGTTCGTTCGTTCCGCGAAAAAAGAGAGAGAGAGAGTGTGCGCGTGATCGCGAGCAAGGGAGCGAGGACTTGAGTATATAAAAGTACAAGGGGAAAAAAAAAACGAGAGAAAAACACACAAGAGAGAAGAATGGCGCTCTCCGCACAGAATCAGTCGACCTCCTACGTGAACCTTTACTACTCGATCGTCCAGCGTGCGGCGACACGCTATTTCAAGGAATATTACAATTCCGGTGAGTATATAACGCAATATACACACTTTATGGCTATAGTGTGTCTATATAGCTTTCTTCTCGATGGGTGTTGTCCGTCGGTCGTTCCACTCGCCTGTTTTATATATATATTGCGTGCGATCGAGACATATACACTCGTGGGTTTTTCCCCTCTGATGTGTGCTCGCAAAGAGAAAAAGAGACGACAAGTGCGAACCAGTTGGATCGGGTACTGATGAAAGATCATTTCAATGAGCTCCAGTAGATCAGCCGAACTTCTACTAAATAAGCGTAAAAAGAGTCCACTCTCGCGACGGCATATGGAATCGTTAAAAATAGCCGGTCGATATGTGTGCGTTAGCGCGTATGTCTTAAAAATCGAAGAGCCAGCGCTATGCACACACTGCCGATAAAATTACTTCATTCTCTCTTTCGCGTAAAAAAAGCAATGACACTACGTTTTTGTTTACACACATGCGCTATAATAAGAGCCACGCGGCTGTGCGAGAAAAATCATCGTTGTCTGACTCGTCCGTCTGTTACCACTGTCAGTCGATTAAACTCAGCCTCAAGCGCAATTGGTGTAAGTACGCCACAACGCTTGATCATTCTCTGAAAAGCGGACTAGAGTAACGCCAAGGTCAAAAGCATCGCGGCGGCCTTGATTCTCTCTCGCCCTCACCCCTCGAGCTCCATTCATCGTCATCAAACGTTCCCCCTCTACGGCTCGGAGTAGTATAGCGAAGCGCCGAAAACTCTCCCCCGTTTGAAACCGCACTATGTGTGTATACGAGTCGATCCGTTGAATGGTATGTGTATATGCACACACGAGTGATAGTCCCATCCCCCCGAATCATTCAAAAAAATACCGCTGCGCTTGCGTACGTACGCACCCGTCATCGAGGGAGAGGAGGGGGGGGGGACGACGCAGTTTCCATTCAAAAATTTTCGCCGACGCGCACCTGTGTATACGACTGATTTTCGCTCTCTTTCTCTCTCTCTCTCTCTCTCTACAGAGGGCTTCACGATGACGAACCGCCGACGAGTATTTCGGCAGATTTTCATTGACGCGATCGACGGATATACTGGAATCCACACCCCCGCATGATTGTACACTGTTGGTGCGATCAGGTGCGAGAGAGGAATTTCTGTGTTTCGTTCCGTCGGGCTTTTTCGAAAGCTTCGAAGTCTATATTGTAATATGTACGAGCAGATTAATGAAAGAGAGAGAGAGAGAGAATGCGTCACGCATAGCAATTCGCGAGTGCGTTAGAGCGGGAAGGTAACCTTGATCCTTCTCTCTCTGGTCTCCTCCTCCTCCTCTTTTTTTTTTGATAATTCATGACATTGACTTTGTGCGTGGTGTGTACCAAGCGGAGGGGGAACAATGCGGCGGATTCATGACTCTGCGCGCCGCCGCGTGCTCGTGTATACACACGCACGCACCGCAGGAACTTAGGATTTATGCGATGTTTACCGTAAAGGTCGTTTACGGCGCCGTATTGGCCTGGTTATGGTGATTTCATTTCTTTTTCAAGTTGCCCGACTCTGCGCTTGGAGAGTTTGCCTTTTTTTCTCTCGTTTATACTTACTCTCTGTTGTATGAGGGAACGAGTTTTCTTTTTGTTTGATTTTTTTTTTTTTTTTTTTTAACGAGAAAGGATTTTATCAGTTGTGGTTGATTAAAGTTACTGTTCGCGACGGATTGATTGTTTCTTAATCTGACTCAACGCTCTAATCGACGCGATTAATCATGCTTCAAATATGTTTGGGCTGATTCGAACGTATTGGTCTATTTTCGTTTAGATCGGTGTGTTAAGTGCAATTTATTTCACCTGTTACCGAAAAAAAAACTCGAAGTCGAGGATATAACTTTAAGCTGGGTTTTACCTGCCGTATAAGAAACCGCGACAAACAACAATGCAAATCAGGAAAGTCGAAAGTCTGCAGCTTTTAGAGGACCTTGATTTTTCGATAACTCTCACGACATAGCAGTGTCTCGTGATTTTTGATTGTCTGCTCCTTGAAACTCGATACAATTTTTATACGTCGCATGAAATATTTATTGGAAAAATAGGATTGGCTCAAAGTTATTTTTTTTTTTTTTTCGTTATTCCGGTGATCGGGTTCCACTATTTTTTTTCCTTCACATCCGGATTGTGTTTTTATCGAGGAGAGATGCATAGCGAAGAGCGACACTCCGTGCTAGCGAGTCGTTACGTTGTAATGAATTGATTTATTTTTTATATTTATAGAGCGAGAGGTATCTTTATCGTTTTCTATTATGAATATGCCCCTTGGAACACGATAACAACCTGTAAATATAAAAATCGATCCTCAACCACATACACATACACACACTGCACCTCGTCCTTCTCTCCATCTCAAGACTCTCGCAGACACTCGAAATTTAATCGAATCAAAACTCCCGCAAAGTGTGCCGCGCACTGCACCGCGGGTTGCCGTACCGTCTCTAAAATTCCTCTCTAATTAATTTTACTAATTAAGCGCGAAAAATTTCCCTGCGAAAATTCTTCTCACAATGAAGACGCGCGGCTGCGTCTCAAAAGGCAAAAATGCCATTGTTCGCCCTCGCGCACACGGCTCTTAATTAACTTCGAAAACACACGCGCGCATTTTGAATTGCCCCGCGCTTTTTGATTGTATGCGTATATGCGGTTATGACGCTTGTTGCTTGGCGCGACATACGCACGTGTGTATGTGTGTATGAGCAGTTCGTGCCTGCACAATGAGGGGAGAGCTTTTATGAAGTGAGCGCGAGCTTGTTGTTCCGTTTTTATCGTTTATTTATACTTGGGACTTCCTTCTTCTGTTTTGTTGACCTTTCGCTGCTGCGGAACGAGATTTCAGGTCTTAACTCGTTCTGCGTGATATTTAGCGTGTATAGAAAAAAAAAAAAAATTGCGCGATTTATCTCGACGCGCGATGATCAAGTGCTCGCGTACTGTGCACCTGCAGGCTATATAGAGCTCCTGTAGTGTACTGGCTTCTCTTTTGTGAAACGTGCACGTACGAGGCGGGAAACTTAATTAAAAAATTTTTCCGTTTGGATTTTCTTGTTCCTCTCTTCAAAAGCCCGTTTCATTTTACGACGTTGTTTCAGAAGCTTCTTTTTCCTCGTCTACTAGAAAATTTAAGGATCACACGTACACGAGCTTTTAATTGAGCTTCAAGCATTTCTCACTGAATAAAAAGCTCTTCAAAACGCATACGCACAGCAACAAACTGTTGCGCTTTCGAATCATCGGTAAACGCTACTACTGCATCAATTCGCCGAAAAAGCATCAGCAGTACACACACCAGTTGCTTCTCTCCCCCCATGAAAGCTTGCTCTCACTCTCTCTCTGTCAACAATCACTCGCTACATCATTCAATTCACCCTCTTTTGGTGGCCAGCGAAAAATGAGAGAAAAAAAAAGGATTCTCTCTCACCCTTCAAAGCATTGGAAAAAAATCATCGCCGCCGCGCGCACGCGCGCGTCCACGCGCTGACTAATCGATTTCGCGCCGCGGGCAGCTGATCGCCGGAGCATCATTCGCGTGATTCATCCGCTCGCTTGGAACAAAGGCTATACGTATATGTACAGCGCGGGGGGACGACGCGATTTTTCGGGCGTGAGTTTTATACTCGGACGTGTTATACTGTGTATAATGGAGTCATTGGCACAACGATGTTTCCACCTCGTATATACGTTGATTGGAAAATTGCTGCAAGAGGGATATTTCTACCTTTTTTTTTTTTTTAAATTCGAGCTTTCACTAGAAAGCTACGATTTTGAGCGATAAATTTTCGGTTTTATTTTCTCGGCTCGATTAAAAACCACTATCAGATCTACGCCCGGATCTTTCAGTAATTAACAAATTTCTCCTTATAATTAAAAAAAAAAAAAAAATCTTTCGACACCACTCCCCTCACTTGAAAAAAAGCACTCGACTCACGCCCGACGCACAATATCATCGATAGCTCTCTCGCTTGGCAGAGGAGAAAAAAATAACAGACAGAGCGAACAATCCTCGCTCGCAATGCAGCAGTCGCAAAAAACACAACACGGCACAGCAGCAGCAGCAGCGAATATAATCGAAATGCGGCACGCGGCGCGCCGGACGTAGGCTTCTCTCTCTCTCTCTCTCTCTCTCGCTCTGCAGCGCGTTTTCTACGGCTGGACGACTCTACGACGCCGACGACTTTATAAACTCGCTCGCGCTGCTGCTGCTGCTACAGCGACAGTTCGCGGCTGCAGCGAATATTGCAGCGGCTGGGAGTAATTGCTGATGCGAGAGACACGTTGGGGAATGTGTGCGTGTGCATATGGTGCTCTTTTTTTTTGGGTGGATTATTTATTTTTTTATTTTATTTTTTTTTGTGGTAGGGAGGGAATTGTTGTTGACTAAAGTTAGAGTGGAAAGTTGTGAATTTACATACGATTAAATAAATAAGCCGTAAATTGAGTTATATGCGATTTATACCTCAGAGAGGTGTTTGTGTGCATATATATAAAAAGAAGTGAAGAAATTCTGCTCGATTTCATGTAACTATTTTCATTAAAGGCTGGGAGGAATGCATTAAACCAACTTCCCAAGGAATTCAATACCTTTGCGATTTATGAAGTGCTTGTCTTGCGTAAATTCTTCCATCGAATCGTTAAAATTCTGCTCGATTTATAGCTTTTTGCATTTTTCGCGCTAAAATCTTCCCTCCTTTCTTCCTCCGATACAAGAATTCTGATAGAATGCCGATATTGCGCGAAATATAAACTTTGCGTAATTGAGAACGAAGAGCGAGCCGACGAGCGAGAGTCTCTCTATATATTTCTATGAGCACAATATCGAGCGAATAACAACGATCTAAAATAAGTCATTAAATTTTCATATAATTTTATTCAAGGTCAATTGCCCATCGGTGTATAAAAGCGCGCTAAAACACGCATCACGTGTATGTTAGCAGAAGAGAAATTCTCGATGTGCAAAAAGGATGCTTTTTGTATGAAAATGCTCGCCGCGTATAGATGGTCATTGTACTCTATTTCTATTCTTAGAACGACTTGCAGTCGTCGCTTTGAAGCCTGTCTCTTTCTCTCCTCTCTCTCTCTCTCTCTCTTCTTTGCTGCGACGACGACGACGACGACGACGACGACGACGATCGTATAAGTCTCTTGATTGCTTTAGGGTCGTCTAATGTAACGTCGCGCGCTACTGTCCGGCCAATATAACGCCGTCTCCTTCGAGTCGTCGTCTTTTTCCATGACAAAGCTGACGTAGTCTTATATATAGCTTGTAATAACTTGATTCGGGAGTCCCGAATTTGAAACCTTTTTTCTTCGCGCTTTGTCGGCGTTTTATGTTGCGTGTGCGAGTTTTAGACATTTTCTAGAACGTGAATTTTTCATAAAATATCTGCAGGTCATCGGATGCTATAACCGAATATTCATCATATTCTCGCATGCCGCCTGACGCTATCTTGACAAATTATCTCTTCGTGAATGACGTTATTCTCGCTTCTATATTAATTAAAAAGCTTTCGTAAAAATAACCTTCTCATAACGATATCAGCGAGAGTATAAACTGTATCTAAAACTGTCCTCGAATCTTCTCCACAGTCATATATAACGACGACTCTTCGACTTCGCACATGAAAATCGCATCAACGCGTTCGCCTCGTAAACAAGTGTCCGGCAAATTGCGTCTTGCTGAGGTTAGGTCAGTGTAGCCGCAACTCGACGACGACGTTGGCTTTATAAATGAGATTCTTTCTTCTTCTTTCTTTGGATTTTTCTCGACGGACAGTTTCGCTGTGTGTATAAATATGTGTGTACTTTGCGCTCAAGTATATATATATAGACGCGTCGAGAGCTGCAGGTGACTCACGTGTCGTCTTCCTTTTTTTTCTTTCTCTCTCACGAGCGGCTTCTCAAGTTTTTATGCGAGATGGCTGAGTGTTTATTGAATTATGCGCGGCGATTTGAAAGATTCAGGATTAATTAATGTTATTTTAAGCAGCAAGATTGTGAGGTGAAAGTTTATACGAGTGTACTCTTGGTGGGAAAAAAAAAAATTGAAATAAGATTATTGCTTAATTACCAGCGTTAATTCGAGGCTTCGTTCTTCATTGTTTTTAATTGCATTGCAAAGTGTAATTGAATGTACTTGGCATAGCGGAGATGCTTCCTCTTACAGGCATTGCAGCATGAAATTTCGAATTGCTTTATCAAGCCTCGACGCACACCCTTACAGTTTATAAGATAAAAAAAATTTTTCACCAGGCAGAACCTTCTAGAGACGCGTGCTATACTCGCATACAAATTTGCATAGACACTCGCTGGCAGTGATTCATTCAGTGTTTTACACGAGAGTTAAGCGCGTGTAAGAAATTACAATGATAAAACGGATACTTTTTTTCCTTGCGCGTGTTAATGTGTCGATCGTATCTTTCTCTCTCTCTTCACGTTTGCATCGACACGCCTTATTTGCACACCAAAAATTTCTCTCGAAAAGCTACTAATTCAGCCAAATTGACTCCCTCTCTTTTTTTCAATTAAAAAAAAAAAAAAAAAAAACCGGCGAAAAAGGAAAAGAAAACCAGAAATTCTCAGCCGAGAGAGAGAGAGAGAAAGATCTCGTTCGAGAAAGATACGCACAGCTCTCGGGGCATGAGTAACCAGTGGCCGTCGGCTGATTGGAGCGAATCGACGGAATTAATGCCCCGGCGCTCGCTCTCCCGACATTTATATGACGGCGGGATGCTGCTGTTGCTACTACGGCGGCAGCCGCTTTTGACGTTCGATAGCGTCGGTCAAGAAACTGCTGCTGTGGCTACTGGCTTCGCTTATAAGTGCGTTCCGTTAATTGCCTCTGTGACGAGAGAACGAGAGATAGTGCTGGACGATAGCTGCGAGAACTCTTTATGCGTACATGTTCGGCTGTATAATATGTGTGCGGATTTTATCACGGGCCCCTCGTCGTCGATACTTGATTACGCGAGCCGTTAATTTTTAAAAAGAACAAGAAGCAGAGGAGAAACATTTATTAGCGGCTGATTATAATTTTTAATTTTTGCCGGATAAAGCTCTCCTCATAAGTGCAAGTCCGAATATACAAGCGAATAAATACTCATCCTAAATCTTCCCGCTGTGCGCGTCGTCGTCGTCGTGCGAGATATTTGCGGGTCTACTACATTTAGCCCCTTCGAAATCCTCTCCTCTCTTTCGCTCTCCAAGTGCAGCAGACTTTCGCACAGCGAAATGGCTTTAGGATGCAGCTGGCAAAACGTGCAAGCATTAAGGGACAACTTTGTTATAATATTAGACACGCGGAGAGAGAGAGAGAGAGAGAGAGCTGAGAGAGAAAGAAGCTCTCTCCGACAGACGAGGGCGCTTGCGCGAGTATGTACTTCTTCGAAATTGGCGGTAATTTCGAGTCGCGCCTCGCTAATGACTCCTCGGAGCGGCTGCTTTGGAGGACAGTCGTTATATACACACAGGCGCTTTCAGACTTTCTTGAGATCACGAGCGAGTGTGTAAGTAATTGATCGACCGTTTTTGGGCATCGACGAGTGTGCTTTTTTTGCCTGGCTTCCGTGTGTGTAATGAGCTGCTTTTAACGGCGGATTTTTGTTTTGGGAGAAGCTGCTTTCTTACCCCGCGCTTTTTGTGTATGTGTGCGTGTGTGTGTTTATAAAACACTGGGTAATTAAAATTTAGCGAGAGAGAGGGAGAGAGAGGGGATCAATTATAATTTAATTAACCACCGGTGCGACTTAATTGTGCGACACATTTTCGAACGATAATTCCATAATGCCATGTGCTTATCATACCCTTGCGCCGTTATTTCAAATCTGCATAAGATTTCAATCCCGAAAATTACAGGTGTCCTTGGCGTCGTCCCCTACTCGTACACGCAATCATCTTCTCCCGAGTTAATGCTACCGGAGAGTTGTACTTAGCCGTTGTTAATTCGGTGTATCGAGCATCGGAAATTCCCTTGAAGTCGAAACGTGTATTCAAAATGCAATCATATATACCTTCGATTCACAGAGGAAAAAGTCAATTTTCTCAGCTTTAATTATAAATGCCGAAAAAAAAAACTGCGCTCTTAATCATCATCAAGAACACACTCCACGCTCGCAAACAAAGCAGCAGCAGCAGCAGCGCCGCAAGCTCTTGCTGCAAGCTCGCGCGTCGATTTTTCGGCCGTCGCAGACTACGAGGAGTCTTTCTCTCTCTCTCTCTCCCTCGTCGCGTCGCGATGCTTTTTTCGCGTACGTAGACCTTTTCTACAGAAATAGCTCTCGGGCACTGCGCGCGCGCGTCGCTCGCCTCTGTGTGCGCTGTATATACATGTATATACGTCTGTCTCTCGAGCTTGACTGTGTGCGCCGAGAGACACATGTGCACGCCAGTGACGATCATTGAGGGAGGCCTGAGCTTTCGGCTGTTCAACTCTCTCGCTCTCGCTTGTGCCAGAGTTTGTTGCTCTGAGAAAGATGATGCGCTGCTGCTGCTCTGGGTGCGCGTGAATTTAATTCGCTTTTTTTCACGAGTTTTATTAAACTTTTACGCGAGGAATATTTTTGAAATTATTTACTTCTTTTAATAATGCTTTTTTACGGAGCTATGCTCAACTCTCTCGTAGTGCTGTATGAGAGGAGTATAATAACGCTCCGGCAAGCGCATGATTCATTTCATAATGTGACTCATATTTTCATAACATGAAAAATCTAAGGATGGAATGTTGCTGCAGACATAATATTTTCAGTACATGAGCGCTCGATTCGAGTAGCGGGTGTCTTGGATTTATCGTCGAACCGATAAAAAAAGCACGATCTCCTGCTGTGTATATGCACCTCTAGACAATACATGGAATTAAAAATATATTCTTTGAATTGTGTGCTGAGAAATATTTTTAAACGCGAAAATTTGTCAAATTTATATCCAACACATTTGTTTTTTTGCTAATTTCAGCTCGTTTATCTTTCCTTGGAGCGGAATCAATGCTGGCTCGTGATAGTGAAAGACTTTTGAAAAGATGGCACGTGTGTGTATATATCAAGCTCGTCGCTTTTGACAGACTTTCATAAGAAAGATTAATCGCCGATTTTCTAGAAGCGACAACAAAAAAAAAACACGGCGTCACCTTAGGCTACTGAATAATTTATTTTCATCTCGCACACACTATATTTTTGAATCTCGCGTCAAAACCGAAAGTGTATTAAAACATTATCGCGATTTTTTTTTTTTTGTTCATCGCAGCGAATGATTAAACGGTGCGCGATTTTTGAAAATATATGGGGTATACATGTAAATACAGGGCATGTTAGTGTCCATACTACAGTGAAAGGTCAAATATGGGAGATTGAGAGATTGCGACAACGATATTTTATTTCGAGTAAAGATAGCTCGTAATGCTTTTCTTCGGGGTATACGCCCAAAATTTGGTTATCTGATGAGCCATTATCGTTAAAGCTGTTCTCAACTTTACGGTCTGTACTCTTGCTAAAAAGACGAAATGAAATTACATGCATGTAGTGCAAATTTTCGAGATTCTTATAAGTACATATATTTCCGACAAAAAAAAAGATACTTTTTCGATACGCGTATATATATATATATATACACACACGCGAATAACGGTTCTCGGCGCTTTGGCTGTAAAATACATGAAAAATGACAATTTATTTATCAGTCTCGGCAGCCTCGTAAAAAATAAGTGAAAAATTATTTTACCGCTCAATATCGTGTCAGCGGCAGCCAGTGAAGAATTAAATTTAAATTTGCAGCGCGCTTGCAAAGCATATTTCGAAAAAGAACGTTTTAATCTTGCATTTACGCTTGATATGCCCGAGCATTCGAAGAGCGGTCCCGATAAAGGCCTCGATTTCCTGCATCAGTCTCTTTATCGAATCGTAGCCTTTTTTTTAAAAATCCAATAACGATAAGTAATTATAATAAATGGAGAAATCAAATAAAGCCACGTGGCTAATGTGCCTAATGCGATTAAAGCAAAATGTATAGTCAAAAATTAAGAAGAAAAAGAAACAGAATCGCAAAATTCCCAGACGGAGAGACGTTTTGAGCAAAATCCTTTATTTCGATTTAATGAATTTTTTTCGACGTCCCGACTATACGCGCTCCTACTTATAATACAAGATGGGATCCTCTTGCTCGCGATACGATAATTTATTCGGCCACGTATATTTATACGGGAGAGAGAGAGAGAGAGAGAGAGAGAACCTGACGCAATCACTGATTTATGACGAGCTCGTTATATGTTTCAGAGAGGGCGAGTTTTAGAAAATTTTTTGGCTTTTATGGGGGTATCAATAAATTCGAGGGATATATTCGCAGTAGAAGGAAAAAAATAGCCGTGACGTCGTCGTCTGCTTCGTGGAATCTCACTTGATTCTCGGGAGAGTCAATCAACGTATACGATAGTCGCCGTATCTCCGTGTACAATAGAGTCATTTGCGTCGATTAAATTTCGAAAGTGTAACAACCTCGAAACGCACGCGTGTATATAAAGAATAACCGCAATTATATTTTCATCGAACCTCACGCAGACTCCAAAAAAAAAAAAAAAAAAAAAAAAAAAAAAAAAAAACCNCGATACCTGTCTCGCTCTTATATACTCTTGACGAGTCCGGCATATGGGTATAACAGGTCCATGGCGCTTAATTGTGCAGATTTTCATGAAATTTGGCAGATCACGGTCGCCAACAGCTCGCACATGTGTCCCCTGAGGCATAGGCGGGTCTCCGGTATACCTTTTTTGGGGATATGAATATGCTCCCGCGTTCTCGTTTCGTCGCTATACCGATCGCACGAAGCGATACCTCAGCTCGTGTTATTTATCGGCCCATTGTTTTTTTTACTCGGCTCCTTAAATCTCGCGCACTATAATACTCGTTCGTTGAGTTATGATCTCCTCGAATTCGCGAGCGTTAGTCACTGCAAGAGACAAAGTATATACATTAAACATATATAGCTGTATAGTGAACAATTATCCCAATTAAGCTTTTCAAAGTGTACAAACCTTTCACGCTCTCTCATTACTGGGCGAAAATTTGTCGAAGCTCGCGATCCGTTGAAAAAAAAAACCCCGCATGCCCGCATTGCTAATTACGGCCGATCGTCTCCCGATTTCCGTCCGCTCCACTCTTTAAAACCCCGTAAATTTTAATCTCCCTTTAACATCGAAGCCCTTATGCACACACATACACACGCGAGCTATATATACGAAGAATCACCTTTAACGAAGCTCCTCTCGCTATATAGCATATACATAGTGGGTCCGGTTGGGACTGCTCTCTCGATATATTCTCTCCCCTGTGCGCGCACCGGGTTTCGACGAAAACAGGTTTCTCTCTCCCGGGCGAGTCCGATATACACATACATATACATGGAGAGTTGGTCGCCAGTAAAGATTATCGGCTGCGCTGCTCCTGCTGCTGCTGCTGCTGCACAGGGACGAAATGGAATGGGAGAGAGAGAGAGAGAGAGAGAGAGAGAGCATAGTCTGGCTGCCTCGCGACTCTCGTAAATTATTTTCACCGACCTTTACCTCCTCGCCAGACGCACGTATACACATATACACACACGAGAGCGTGAAATCGAACGGAGGTCGATCGAATAGGCGGATATTTTGAAATTCGCGGTGTTTTAAGGGCAGACCCCGTACGTTAATTAATATTTCGAGGCTGAGAAACCCTTTCTTGCACGGGTATCGGATTGCGAAATTTTTTTAGTTGTGGAAGAGAGCGAGATTATTGTGTTATATTATGCGGTTGGGGGACGATTGATATTTTGAGAGACAGACCGTCTGAAGTGGAATTTTTTTTCAACGCTGTCTCTCTTCGCAGAGAGATGATGTTTATCTGAGCTGCTGAGACTCTCTACGTACGCTTGGTTACATCACGCATTGGACCGATACAGTGTTTATTTTGGCGTGACATCGCAGGAGATTGAGATGGACGCATTATACGTATAGCTTTTCGCAATTTTCTCCGAATCGAGACTTATCATAGATAATGCGGTTATAGGTTCTCGACCGAAAGTATCACTGATGATATAGTTTGAGAAAAAAACATAATTCAAGGTCGCTCGCGGCTAATTCTTCTGGTTATCGAATCAAAAATGTCTCGCTGGAGTATGAGAGAGAAACAATTACTCTACGAAAGTTTGCATAGCGTTGTTATTTAACCATTTTATATATGAGCTCACGAAAATGTCGTACAAGAGAAAGAAGCCCACGAAAAAAGAACAGCGTTTATAAGTTGAACAAACGAAACAGGAAATGAAGGAAAATACCAGAGACGTGGAAAAAGAAATGTTTTATTTTTGTGGAAGACAGAAACAGAAGAAGAAGACGAAGTTTCTTCTCATGAGAAAGGAAGATTTAAAAATAGAGGAATATCCGCTGTATTTACGATACGCCGCGCAAGAACGAGATTGAAAGAGACACACTCACAGCAAGCTGCCAAAAAAAACGACGATAAATAAAAAGCGCACGTAATACAGCAATAAAGCCAAGAACACGAGGTATAAATAATTGAAGCTGCAACGGCTAATTAATCTAAGATACAACGTTCGAACGTTAAAATTCACGATATACACGCCTCCTAAGTCCAAACACCCAGAGTAAAAAAAAAAGAAACTCCTCTTTTCGAAAGCGCGGACAGCCAATTATAAAAAAAAATATATATCCTATCCGCTCGGTCGAGCGATAAATATTTGACTGCGCGAGGAGGACTTACGAGGGCGATCGAGACGATTTGATAATGAGATTGATGAGACCCGCTCGATATTGTGTTTGCTCGGCCTATACGCGTTTAGTTTCGAGAATTTCGCATGCACGAGAGAGAGAGAGGGGAACGGCTCGAAAGGAAAGAGAGTCGTTGGCTCGCGTGCATTAATTGGAGGAGTGGCTTCGGTTTCTTTCTTTCTTTTTTTTTTTTTGCGGCCACACGTGCGAATTTTGGGATCTAGGCTATCGCGCCGAGTAAATTTTGAGAACGTACAGCTTTTATTCGAAACGATCGATTTCAACGACGTTCGAAGAGATATATATATATACGTTCGCGGGGAATCCAGTCGAGACGAGCTGGAAGTAATCGATTCTCTCTCTCATTCGATTAGAGGCCAAACGTACGAAATACTTTATGCGAAGCTCTCTCATAACTGCACTTTCAAATCGATGCGGCGAATTATTTTCAGTCTGGAGAATTCAATGTCGTCTCTCGGCTTCTTTATACTTAACGGCATTATCATTGGAAATTCGATATCGATGCTGAAACTTATAAATTTTTCAACGCAACAGCTCTTATAACTTTTAAAGCCGTGATTCCAACGTATATATAACACACCGGAAACTCGACCGTCAGAGGAAAAAAAAAGGATCGTCCCCGAAGTCAATCACGAAATTTCGCATAGGAAAATAGTGAAAGCGCACACACACACACATATACAGAGTTCGCTCGCGAGACAGCGATTCATAAACAACATCGACTATACTGCGAGACGACGTCGCGCAACAACAGCAACGGGAGTACATATACAGCGAGCGACGGGCGAAAAAAAATCGAAGTGCAATCCAATCTAACGAACGCGAGCTTGCGCTGCAGCAGCGCGAAAAAAAAATTGCCAGCGTTCGCGAGGGTCCCTCGTTAGAAAACGTGAAAAAAAAAAAAATAATAAATAACGCGCAAGCGAACGAACGGCAGAAAGAGAGGGAGAGAACCTTCGTTGAAAATAAAAATTTGCCCCCGACGACGACGTTATCGGGCAATGAACGCGAGAGGCTCGTCAACGACCCGCCCGTTTAAAGCTATATAGTGCTAGCCGCCGCCGTGGAAAGGAAAATCTTTAAAAATACCGTTCGACGAAAAAGCTGCGCAAGCGCAAGCTCTATTTCCCCGCCGTCGCCTTCTCTCCCTCTCTCTCTTTCGCTTGCATCCCTCTTCTTTCCTTCTCCTCCACCTTTTTCCCTCTCTTCGAGCTTTATAATACTGCTGCCACTGCTGCCCTCCTCTTTTCCCCTTTTTTTTCTGAAAGAGCGAGCTTGCGCTCGCCACCGCCACCGCCGCCGTCGTCGTCGTCTCACGATGCAGCCGCCAAAACAAATCGTAAAGACGTCGCGCTCGACTCCTCGGAAACAAAACGGAAATCGAAGATGCACCTACTGACAGCTCTACGCACTCGGACAATAACCTTTGTGAGAGAGAAAGAGAAAGAGCTTTGCAAGCTCGAGGTTGATTTAACGCGTGGATGAATGCCGAGAGAGGGTTGATGGGGCAGGAAATGAGATTGGGATCATTGCGGAGAAGGGGATTTTATACTTGTTTTAGGGTTACATTTTACGGGGATGATGAGGTAATCGGCGGAGGATTTTTCGTTTTACTGCGTCGATTCGATTCTAGACTGTCCGAACGGTATCGGACAGCATTCGCAGACGCGACAATCGACTGTATAAATCATAATTCAATAATATCGCTCTAATTCGTAGAAGTACACTCCGTATCTCTCGCACAATATCAAACACCACACTGTGAAAGCGACACACAAGCTGCCTCATCGCGGTGTCTTTACATAAACAATGATTCAACGCTTCATGTATATGCAAAACCTCGCGCTCGCTAAAAGAAAATTAATCAAGCTTTCCCCCTCCTTATACACGATGAAACCCGGCCTAGTAACGAGTCAGACACAGTCTCTCTCGCGAACCAAATGCGACACACAGGAAGGCGAAACCGAAGCCATTGTAAGTCAGTAGTTCGCCGCCGTCAAATCGTTATTTAACGTCCACGAATCATCGACCCTCTAATTCATGCGCGCAACGCACTCTCGCTCTATTTGTATGTATATCCAATGATGGTGTGTACTGCTGCTACTAGCTGCATCATTGTATTGTAAATGAGGATAACGGCCGACGGCTCATCGACGACTGTATGAAACAAAACGCGAGGTCAAACTCGCTTGATAAACCAAGAGAGAGAGAGAGAGAGAGAGAGTGACTAACCAAGTCGGCAATTTTCGAGCCTCGATAAAAAGCGTTTTAGAATATATTTCGCTCTAGAGACGCGCGGAGAAGGAGGAGGAGGCGAAGAAGGAGAAAGTAAAAGTTACTTCCGATCGATGGATTATTTTTTTTTTCTCCTTCTTCTTCTTTTTCTCGGTGTGGGGTCCTCTCTTTTTCTACTCTTGAGCCTGAGTTTGCTCAATGGCCGGTTATTGAGCTCAGGTGAAAATTTTCTAGCTAATTGCCGGTAGACGAACCGCTCAGTGTCGATGTCTTCTCGGATCGAAAGTGATATGCTTCGAGCGAAAAAATAAGAGTGCTTTGTCACTTCTATAATTATCAGTTACGATCTTTTCTTACAAACAAAATTTTTCCATACTTACCTTCGAATACCGAAAAATATTTCGACCCTAGGATCAGAGCTAACAATAGATTTCAAGAGATCCAAGCCGAGTGCAGCATATGCAAATATAACTCGTCTCCCACATAGACATCTCTCCCAGCGTCGCGTCACGTGCTTCTCTCTCTCTCTCTCTCTCTCTCTCTCTCTCTCTCTCTCTCTCTCTCCGTCCCTCTGTATCTTCACGGCGTAAGTTCATCGACGTATCTTATCGCCCTCCGCGATAATACGGCTAAATTTGATGTGCTTTTTTGCGTGCGTCGACGCTCGAATGAATTTTTTATCAATCTGGTACAGCAAGGAAAAAACAAAACGCGGCTTAACTAATTTTTTAATTCCCCATCCTAAGTATTATCTCGATGAAGAAATAACGAGGAAAATTAAAATAAACCGTGATCCCCATAATAATAGTGTACATACCCGCACAAATATAATGTTTATCCTCGCAAGAGTCTCTCCCTGTGCGTTATACACGTTCAGAAACGGAACTGCATTAGCGTCGGGAGAACTGGTTTTTCCAGATTCCTGATTCAAAAATATACACGCCTCTGTTGCGTATTTGCCATCGTGCGCAGAATTTTTTTTCGCCTAACTCTTCTTCTACTTTTTCTTCCCTTTTCACCTCGAGTCTGTTTTGTGCGACCGGCTTGACGGATCGTCGCCCAGACGAGAGAGAGAGAGAGAAAAGAAATTACCTAGGAAATTATACGACGTCATCGATCATAGCGACGTGCGTCCCGAGACACCATTAATATTCTTTTGCCACCGGTGCATCTGTTTTGCGACGGTGTGTTACTAGGACGAGCGTCGTGAGAAATTTTAGAATTGAAATTCGTCCATTGATACGGGGTTAATCAGTGCGCAAGCGAGCAGTGCTCGCACGCTTGATTAAAATTCAGTCGGATCTTTGATTTTGCTATCTCGCTGACGTCTGTGCGATATACGCTTATACTCCCGATGCGGAGAAATCATTGAATTATCCTTCAACCAAATTCCCCAGTTATAAAATGCAATAATTTTCATATATACGATTAAAAAGAGTCGAGGATATCGTTGTTCAATGATGATTCTTTTTCTGCTTACAGATACTGGCACGCCATACGTCTTGAACATGGAGAGACCCCAAAGCCAGTGGGGCCCTGGCCCGGGATCTCTCCAGGACGGCAGTCTCTACGCCCAGCAGCAACAGCAGCAACAACAGCAGCAACAACAGCAGCAGCAACAGCCCCCACAAAGCTCCTCCTCGTCGGGTAGTCCGCAGCAGGCCTGCGGTCCACCGGTCGAGGGGGAGAACGGCGGCCAGCCAACGAGTTTAGCCTCGCCAGTGCCATCGCCATATCCCTCGGCCCCACCTGATCAGCCGCAGGCCCTCACGCCGCCCGACGACGATCAAATCCAGTCGAGCCAACAGCAGCAGCAACAGCAGCAGCAGCAGTCCTCCCAACAGCAGCAGCAGAACGCCCAGCAGCAGCAACAACAGCAACAGCAACAACAAGTCCAGCAGCAGCAGCAACAACAGCAGCAACAGCAGCAAGTCCAGAGCAACCAGGGTCAGGAGCACTCGCCCCAGCAGCAGATCAACGCCCACGACGTGGACCGCAATGACTGCTTCCCGGGCTCGGGCGGCGAGCTACAGCAGTACCCACAGCACTACTTCAAGGATGCCAGGCCCCATCCGTCGCCCTCGGTCCCACCGCACATGCTCGCGCCCGGCGGCTTCTCGGCGCTGCACTACCTCAAGCAGCCCGGCGTCATGCTGACCTCGCTGGGCCAGGGCGGAGACGGCGGACCAGGAGGCCTCGAGGCCCACCAGTACAGTGGGCCCGGCGCAGGAGGCCCCGGCAACATGGGCTCCGGCCTTCCCGACATCGTCCAGCAGAACGGCAAGTCGAGCAAGTCCGCGAACAGCGAGCTCCGGCTGTTCAAGTGCCTCACCTGCGGCAAGGATTTCAAGCAAAAGTCGACTCTGCTGCAACACGAGCGCATCCACACCGACAGCAGGCCCTACGGCTGCCCCGAGTGCGGCAAACGCTTCAGGCAGCAGTCCCACCTGACCCAACATCTGCGCATACACGCCAACGAGAAGCCCTACGCGTGCGCCTATTGCGAGCGCACCTTCAGGCAGCGCGCCATCCTCAACCAGCATCTGCGCATCCACTCGGGTGAGAAGCCATACCAATGTCCGGAGTGCGGGAAACACTTCCGTCAGAAGGCGATCCTGAATCAGCACGTCCGCACACACCAAGGCGAGCATTTCTCTCTGCCTAACCCAGACTCCCCCGAGGAGGCCGAGGCCGACACCACCGATACTACTGCTACTACTACTACTGCTACCGATGCTACTACCGATTCCTCATAGCTACTAGACTTAATATATAGCACTGCTACATTTTTTTATACTTACCTCAGCCACTATTGTGGCTCTGACTTCGGGGGTGGTCGCGTTCCTCGATTCTTATTGGTTTTAGCTTATGTAGCTATATGACTTGTCCTGTGAGCTTTCTTTTTTGTGCACTTGCTCGGATACGTCTACGGCGCTAGAGGGCGCTGCCCGCGTGAGGACACCGGAACACACCGAATTACCTCTCGTGTCCTCGCGTGTTTGCATACGATAAAACATACTCGATCCTCCTTTCGTCTTGCGGAAATCCAGGTTTTGTATATGATTGGCCAAATTACGCTGAGACTATTGTATAAAAAAAAAAAAAACTGATCTGGAAACCGAGAGAGAGCATGCAACGTTGTTAACCACTTTCAAATGTTTATCAATTGTGTTTAATAAATCGTTTTTCAAGTAAACTTACCAAAGAATGGATTTTTTAACAAGACGTCAGGGAAGCGTCGAACTGCTGTGCCTAACACCACCACCTAGTCTGACAAAAACCCAGCAGAAACGCTTCTTACTAAACCCAACCTAAAAATCCTGCATCGCTCAGACGAACAAGAACTCAATAGACCTCCCCTCTGGCTCGCGCGTAGTAAAGACTTGCTTATTCATTCAATTAGCGCTTTTTCCTCATCACCAACTAACAAAAACTCTCATAACCAAGTTTCAGGGGATCAGAATCCAATGACCCGCATCAGTCAAAGAATGCTTGCCATAATCATACATCCATACGATGTAAACCTGCCGCGACGCGCGCAAACGGAACGGATACAAGCGAACTAATGCAAATTACAAACATATAGAAAAGTAGAGACTAAAAAAAAAATGACAAAACCCCGCGTCTCCCAATAAAAAACTTAATATTCACGAAAGAGCGACGCTATTAATCTCACGTCACGACTCACACGCGTCGTCCCGCTTGGCGCGTCCTCATTAAAACGTTCTGTTCTCCCTTTCTCATTTCAGACGTGAGTCCGCACTTGATCTTCAAGAACGGCATGACGCCGACCCTGTGGCCACAGGACGTGCCGTTCCCGCCGGAGGAGGGCAAGGAGGAAGTCGCCTCGACGTTCGGCGACACGGACACGCAGTCGGGCGCGTTCTCGCCCGCGCCCGGTGACGGTGGCTCCAGCCAGTACCCGGCCTACTTCAAGGATCCGAAAGGCGGCAACCACGCGGTTTTCGGCAGTGGTGGCGCCACCGGTACTTTTGGCGCCCTTCAGTACATCAAGCAGCAACAGGGCAGCGGCGCGAGTAACGGTGGCAAGGGCTGCCTGCCCGACGTCATCCAGCACGGACGCTCGGCGGGTATGCCCCTCTACGTCCGCTGCCCCATCTGCCAGAAGGAGTTCAAGCAGAAGTCGACCCTGCTACAGCACGGCTGCATACACATCGAGTCGAGGCCGTACCCCTGCCCCGAGTGCGGCAAACGCTTCAGGCAACAGTCCCATCTGACCCAACACCTGCGCATTCACACCAACGAGAAGCCCTACGGATGCGTCTACTGTGGACGCAACTTCAGACAGCGCACCATCCTGAATCAGCACCTGCGGATACACACCGGAGAGAAACCCTACAAGTGCCAGCAGTGCGGCAAAGACTTCCGACAGAAGGCCATCCTCGACCAGCACACGCGTACCCATCAGGGCGACCGGCCCTTCTGCTGCCCGATGCCCAACTGTCGGCGACGTTTCGCGACCGAGCCCGAAGTCAAGAAGCACATCGACAACCACATGAACCCGCATGCCACGAAGGTCCGACGTAACAGCAGCAGTGACACCAAGCCGCCAGGTGGCGCCACCGGAAACGGACCCACGGGCCTGGGCCCCGTGACCGTAGCGCGCGGTTTGACGCCGGCTGTGGTCAAACCCGAGCTCTACTTCCCTCAGTGCTACGCGCCCGCCTTTAATCACCAGCCAGCAGTGTCCTCGGCCCAGTTCCCGGGCCAGTCGAACGTCGTCGCCGTCACCGGAGAGTTCAAACCGCCCACCGGGCTGCCGCCCCAGTGACTAGCCGTCCATCCTGCAGCGTACTAGCCAGCAGGAATTCCGCTGAGGTTTCAGCGATGTCTCAGTGCGGTCAGTAGTGCCGCCAGCAGCAGCCCGACGCATCATCCTCATCATCATCATCACCATCATCATCATCAGCAGCAGCAGCACCACCACCAGCCGCCGCAACACCATCAGCAGCAGCAGCAGATCTCGTCCTCGTCGGCGTCGTCCTCACCCTCGTCGGTGGCCTCGTCCTCTTCGTCGCCGGACGCGCCGAGTAGGTGCAACCAGCAACCGCCGCCGCAACAGCAGCAGCCACTGCAGCAGCTCTATCCCTGAACGGAAAGAAATCGGCATCGCCCGTCTGTTGTCCATAGGGAATCGTTCTTCCGATGATTTGTGTTTTCTACAACTTGATTTTTTAGTTTTATTTTCTGTTGTAACGATTATACCTACGTCTTCTCTGATTTCTGACGCAACAGAGAGAAAGAGAAAGCGAGCGAGTTGACACAAGGTAACGTATATATAATAAACACATAATGCATACATCAACGAATGAAACTCGTCCGATGCCCGCGTTCGACGATGACAAAAAGCACGACGACGACTAAGCCGGTCGTTCTTCAACCTCTTCTTTACGATTGCGTTCGACACTGATTACGATGCGATAATAATAATTAAGAGAGCGTCGAAGTTCGACTCGCGAGAATCGCATGTAGTTTCTTGCAATTCGTTTTCTCATTCGAGCTTCATTACATTGTATCTTCACAGACTTATAATTGTTAACACAGTGACATACATACACACAATGAGTTTCTCTCGCCAAACGGGTTGAACATGTTCGATTTTCGACTAGACTGAAATGATTGTGATAAATATTTAACTTGCCTATGTTTTAACAAAAAAAAAAAAAAAAGTAACAAGAGATGAGAATGAGAAAAAGAGTCCGAGAACCGAGAGGTATAAGAGTACAGTAGGCTACGAGAATAGCTATGGTGATAGGAGGAATCGAAGCGTCTCGAGAAAAATCACATACCGATGTGCGTCCGATCAATGAAAATTAGGGGCGACGGATCAAAAAAAAAAAAAAAAGACAAACGTCTGTACATATGTATAGCGTGTATTTTACGTTGTGGGGAGAAGACGTATCGCTTAGGCGACGATGCGTCAACGAAAGAGAGAAGAAGCAGCAGGTCCGGGTGTAGAAAGACTGCGCAAAAGAGTAATAGGATTTAGGCGGAATCAAAAGATTAATAAGAGAATCGAAAGATGATGACACACGCATTTACGACTCCGCATATATAAGTACGCACCGGGTAATTTGTCCCCTTATCCCGTCCGACTTGCGACTCGCGAGAAGAGCCAAGCTTTCTCGGTCGCATCTCGGCTCGCGCGCGACTGCATTTATAAGATATAGTTCTTTATATGTATATCGAATATATGTGAAACATGAGCAAAATACGCTACGAAACTCCGGGGATGTCCTGTTACGTAATTCGAATGTATATTTATACATATACACACGCACGCGAGAGCAGCCGTGGTTAGTTTAATTGACAGCGACGAATAATTCGATTGATTGTTTATTATTATTTTTTTTTAGTTGAAATATCGAGAGAAGGAATCAGATTGGTGCTGAGAAGTATAGAGAGAGAGACAGAGGAGAAAAAAGCGTAATGAGTATATAAAAGGCAGTTAGATAAGCAAAAACGCGAAACGACGGAGGGAACGTGGAAGAAGGCTGAGATACCGTATATAGTGGTAGAGTAATTAGGATAGTCGATAATAAATTGTAGCTCAAGTTTTAAGGGATCATAAATCGCGCGTGACTCTCCGATATGCGCGTCTCCCGAATCATGAAATTATCGTCATTATTATTACGCCGCCCTCACCTTCGCCTCACCCTCGCGTTGTGACATTTTTATCATCATTTCGTCATCGATCATCATAGTCATTTTCATCTCATTACCATTTTATCGTTATCATTAGATACCATCGTCATACATACGCCATCATTTTTTTTCATCATTATTATATCCTTTATTGCGTCGTTATATTAATTGCGTCTTGAACGTGATCGTCATGCGGACTTCATTCGTACATTTCGTGGCAATACTTAAGAAATTTTACGTACTAGATGATAGTCTTTTAAATTTCTATACATTAAGACGTGTGATCTCTCTTATTATTGTATATTACACAATACACTATGATCTATACTTAGTACGAGATTCGGATATATATGAAGAATAAAACAAAATATATATATATTATATATACATAAATATATATATTAATTATTATGTATTAGATATTCTATTATAGTCTTTTAATTTTGAGAGAGAGAGAAAGAAACAGAGAGATTTGAGATGATAATTGTGTGGCCATATTACAGAATATGGCCTGTTCGTAGTGCCTCGGAATTGCTGCTAAACTGGTGCAGTGATTTAATCGTATTCTTTTTTTTTTTTTTTAGTTTTACGCGCGTGTATGTATACGTATGTGCATGTGCATTATAAATATTTACATACGCGTATACAAGCCGTGTATACATACGACGAGAATAAGGATATAAATACTTGCAATTAATGATACTCCGACAATTATACAGGACTAAAAAAAAACGCGAGAAAGAAAAGAAAAGGGATGAAAATATGCGCGCGCTCGAGATCTCTGCGAAGTGTTAATACACGTTTAAGAGGAATTTTAAGGATATAGAAAAGAAACCGTGTCATGCGTCAAGAGGTGTCACGTTAAAAATAAGAAAAAGGATAAAAATAAAAACGACTCATTAGCTCGTAAGTCTTGTACACCGTGTATACATATTTAAACATTAAATGAAGAAACGTGTAAACGCATAATATAATATATATATATACGGACGCACAGGCTACCGATGCATGCGCGTGCGCGAGGCGCACAAACCGTTGAGATGTATAATATTATCGCGCTTAGACCATGTGATGATTGTGGCTCTCAAAGGCTTTATCTTAAACAAATTTACGTTTAATCTTGCGCATACAACCGAAAGCTTCTTCGATGAATCGCAATCATGAAAATCATCATCACCATCACCATCGTATCATTATATTCTTAGATCGAAAAGAAAAAAATTCAGCGCACCGCCAATTTATCGAGTGCCTTGCACGACTAAAATTCCAAAAATCGATCGAGCTACTCGATCACCCCTCGTGATATTATTGAACAAAAAATAAAAAGAGACCTCAAGGTCGTAAAAATTAGGCTGCATTCGTGATTTAGATTTAGAAATTGAAAGGAAGACGCGCAGGTGGCACGTCCACAAATTGGCGGTTCGTGAGAAACACACGCGTGCGAATGACAAAGCCAGGCGAACAAAAAAAAAATTTCGAACTAGCAAAATCTCAAGGTCGCGCGCGTCTCTTCCTTTTTGTTTTGTTATGTATACTATACGTACGATGTATAAATAACGGCGTGCGCGTATTCGGCGGTTTTCGCACACTTCCGGTACCGATGAAAGAATGCTCATTCGCGTGCGCTGCTGCTTCATGGCAGTGCGTGTGTGTTAGGCGAAGCCCTTGATCTTCTTTTTTTTTTTTTAATTTTATTTCGAAACCGTGATTTCTCTTCCTCTCCGACGATAATCAAGCCTCCATGTAATTAGAAGTACGACATATACCTCAACGCAGATTTTGTCCGTTGTCATATTGCTACATTGATAATATTATTGATTATTGATATTTTTTATGTTTTTTTTGTCACTGTTTTTCTTTTTACTTACAATACCGTATATCATAGTTTTCCACCTGTAATAATTAGACATATAGTACCAGCCAAGAGAGAGAGAAGTTCACTAAACGGTTTTATATAATAGGGCGCGATATGTTTTTTGTTCTTCCTCTACATAATGCGCGACACTCATTCGTAATACACAAACTGCCAAACTGTACTCGCGTACAGCTCTGTTTTTTCCTTTGTTTTTTTTTTTTAACAGTAAAGAGGAATCACTTGTTTTCTACACAGTAGTAATGGGTAAACGAATGATATATGTATAATAGAGCAAAGTTAAGTTTGTATTATGCGCGATCAAACAGACGTATACAGAACACACAGCGTTTTTTTCTCTCTTTAAACTTATATATGTATATTTTAGAACCGACTGCGTGCTCTCGTTTTTTTTCTTCTCCTTACTCTTTGTCGACGTTCCGGTTTATTCAGGTCTGCAGTAGGTTGAAATAGTGATAGAGGCGTGCAATACTTGTAAACTTTTGTTTCTTTTTTTTTCATACTCTTCCAATATATAGTACGTTATATACATTATTATAGACGAAGGAAAGACGAGAGGTAGAAAGGATAAAGATTCCGGACTTGGAGAACGAATTCACCGACACAAAGTGCAAAGCGAATCAAAAGAATCTTGAAATAGGAATATTTTTTAATACAGATTACTATATATACACCGGTTATACTGAACATGCTGCCTTGATTTGCAGTTAATCTCAATAATAATATAAATACAGCAATATAATAGTGATGTAAATAAAAGAAAAAAAAAGGTGGGCTCGTTTTCCAAGTATATCCGACGTAATCTTTTATCAATTCATCCCGCACAATATGGATTGTCGAGCTTTAACGCGTATACGTGCGACGAAAATATGTTGTAATAAAAAGTGAAGCATTTAGAGACGTCAGATACGATGCGTACTTAACTCTTTTGCATTTACTACGTTTTAAGGGAAGGATTTATAATGGAAATCTCATGTAATTTTAAATTTCTTGCAATTATATGATTACGACTATCGTTGGCGTGAGACGCGTACGTGTGTAGGATACGTTTTTTGAAGACTTCTATAACGTAGGTTTAAATAAGCAAGCGCTCTCTTTTTTTATGTGTATCTCTCTCGTATTTTATACGCGACACAGGGTGAAAATACTTAAAGGTTTTTTCCTTCTTTCACTGACACAGCTTTTTAATTCCTAGTGTAAATTATATACATTTACAAGTCCCAAACTCGTGCGCGGGCGAATATGTAGATACGGAGAAATGATCCTTTGTTTTTTTTTTTAATCATTATCATTATTATTCTTCATTGCCATAATTGTAATTATTTTTATCGCCAATACTATACTATTACGATTACTTTATTATTGCAACTACTTTATTTGCTGCTGTATACTATTATTATTTTTTGCTGCTACACTATAGTTTATACGATTATTGTAAACTCTCGACTCTCAGCTGCGCCATAAGCTCCGTTTTTTTTTTCTCGCAAGTATACCATTATACTTTATAAAAAGCATACATACATTACATATACTACACGTCGGATGAGATTCGACGATTTCGCGACACGACGATTATACAATATTCGACGTATATTATATAATATAATATAAGGAATAATGATAATCTCGCGCGCGCGTGCTTGTGCCGTTATAAACGAAGCCATTTTGTTTTGTTGATTGCGTATCTCGCGCGGAAGACTACCATTTTGTTATTCTCTCTGATGTATATGTACAGACATGCGCATGTCCCTAAAGCATTAGCCGCGTCGACGTTACTATTATCGTTACGCTGTATCTCGCAGTCACAAAATCCATCGTCTGCGTGTTTCTGTGTGTGTGTGTGAGTGCGACGAATGCCATTTTATATACCTAGTATACATATATATATATATATATGCGAGCGTTTTTATTATTTTTTTGTTCGCGCGCTGTACATCCCCTTCGAACGCGCACTCGATTGTCGAGCGCTAATGGAACGTAGCTATATGTAGTCCGAAGAAGAGAAAAGACTCGTCATTTTTCATGCGCGCTTTTTTTTTTGTCAGATGAAAATTTTAGCCGCTTGAAAAAGAGTAGACTTCGGGGATTTCGCTTGAAAAATCGAGCGTCTTTTTCCTCGGTGGGTGTTTTTTTGTTGAAACAATCGGGGGATGAAATTTTCATCGGGGAAATAGTTAAGTTCAGGCGGCGCGCGAACTTGTTATCAGAGACATCAGTTGTTCCTCGTTCCCTTTTTCTTTTGTGTAATTCGTGCCATAAGCGACCACTTAGTCGGCTTGTTGATTTTTCGCTGAGAAAAGCGTTTTTGAAATAGTTTCGTACAATCATTCGCTCACCTGCGTCTCGGAAGAAAATCTCAAGAGACGCGAAATGTAAAACGACGCCATCGGCGCATAACTTATCCCGGCGTACGCGTATACATGTAAATCCGCCCAACAATTCATAACAATTCCGAATGAGACATACAGGAAAACTATTTCAAAATCGTTTTTTTTCAGCATCGTCTCTCTGTACGTAAACGTGACTGCGCCGCGACGATTTTTCTCTCCGCGAAACTCGGATCTATACGATATAATAATACACATACACACGAAAGTCTTCCTATCTGATACATAGGCATTATATGCGTATCAGGATTTTTTTTTGTAAAAGAGCATGTGGCATACCTTGTTGTTGTTTCCTTGTTCGCGACGAGCGAGTGAGCGAGCAAAGATATATATCGCATTTTGTATACACACACAGACACATATACGTACAATAGTTGAGAGATTGTATAATATATAATATATTGTCGAAATCGCCAACTTGTTGTACGTTTTCGTGCCGGTCGGTATTATACGTTACAATATAAGAGAAACCGACGAGACGACGCCGTCGACCGCCAAACGCTCAATGAAACCATATTATATACATAATGAATCTATGATATACATAAAACTAGCCTGTAAGCTCGCGCATATATTTATATATATACACACAAACAGATGAATACAGAGATGATAAAGATAATTAGATATGACTCCTACAATAGTACAGATATGAGATATTGTTTTTTATTGCTCGTTTTTTATTGACATAATTCATAAGATTTATATCGAAGACGAGCGTTCGCAGCGTCGGTTCTCTCCGGACCGGCACGATCGGCGATTTCGAATGATTATTACCATCATTTTTTTTTTTTTTTTTGTTCAACGACGACTAAGATTATCTCGCGGATCGATTCTCGTTTTCAACCGGTGATGTGCTCGCTCGCTCGGTCGCAGAAATTTTCGAAGGGACGTGAGCTTTTTAATTCGAGAAAGACCACCATATTATACTCTTTACATTTTTTATTTTTCTTCTTCTTCGATTATACACATATATATACACACCGAGTGCAATACGACCAAGTGGAATAACACAGCGCGTGCAACGTCGAACCGACGATTTATTATATAGGCGGCGAAGAGAGCGCGAAGGCAAGGAGTAGTATGAGAAAAATTGAGAGTGAATTTATATACTGCAGTGTGCTCGAACGATGCGCGTTGTAAGATGCAAAAGACGACGGACTTTCTTTTTATTTTCCTCTTCTTATTATACGATTTAGGAGAATATTATTATAAATTATTATTTTTGTTTCTCAAATTGGCTGTTCTTTTTACTATCGAAATCACGACTGTCTGTATATGTTGAGCGGAGTATATTATATATTATATTATTATTATTATTATTATTATATTAACTATTATTAGGTTTTTGTTTGTAAACGAGGAGAAGGAGAGAAGAGCATGCAATTATTCTCCTTTGTGTACTTTTTGTTTGTATACCGAGATAAAAGAGTGGTATGCGCGTGTGTGAGACGCGAAAAGAAAAATCGACGCTCGCGCGGGAGTAGCTCTCGGATAAAGATCGATTCTCTCGATTCTGAAGGAAGAGTTTGAAAAAAAAAACAACAACACGAGTCATATATATTGTTTCTTTTTTATTACTTTAAACTTGTTAAGGCAGGGCTGCGCTGCCACACTGCTCAGACCGAATCGATCAAAACATACTGTATACGATGCGTATCTCGGTATACGATCTCGCGAGCAACCTTGCGCAGAACTGAAATAGTGAGCAAAAAGCCAAGCGCGCGAGAGAGATAAAGACTGCGATCTTTGTGCTTTCGAGAATGAGCGAGAGAGAAAAAATAAAAAGTCGAAGGAACGAAAGGAAAAGTTTAGGATAGGAGAAAAAGAAAAGCGCGAGAGAAAGAGGTGACGGAGAGAAAAAAAAATATAAAAAAATCGAACGAAACGCATCACCGAGCGCACCGTTATATATGCTATGGTATTCCGCTCGGCTGTAAAACAGTCGAAAAGAAGAAACGTAACGCGCTTGGGTGAAGAGAGAGAGACTATTTCTAGATCGGAACGAGGTTCCTATAATAGGGTCGCAACTTTGCAGGAGAGCGAGAACGAGCGCGTCCACGCGTGCGTATATATATACAGTATGTTAATGCTATTTTTTTGTGACTGAGAGAGAGAGAGAGAGAGAGAGAGTGCGAGTGAGTATGCGAGTATAGAGTGCGAACCGCGACGAGGCCCGCGCGTTTATATAGCCATTGTTTTTTGCGCGGGAAATTTCAAATATGCGCGCGCAAGTGCGCGCCTCGTCGCGGCTACGGCTGTTCTGTTCTGTTCTGTTTTTTTCCATTTTCACTTTTTTATACCAATAAAACTTACAATAAACACGAGATGCCTTATAAATGTTTTTATCTTTGTTTTCGTTTTATTTATTCACACATGTATACTCTCTTTGTTTTCATACACGATGTTTCCTTGATTCTCCGTTTTCCTTTATATTTTCTTTGTTTTACATTATATATTTTTAGGTTTTCCATTTATGCTGGATTATTTATACGCATCCACTACTCTTGTGTCGTAATTTCGTCGTAGTTTTAGTTGAATAACTTTTGGTTATTTGTGCTTCATTGTGTTTACGGATGTACGGGTTTTTTGTTAAATATGGACAACTATATGATTGACTAAATAATGACTCATTTTTACAGGATTGCGTTGTACTGTCTGATTGTTTGTATCGCTATTGAATAATGAATGAAGTTCTGCATTGGTAAGTTTTTAATTAAAAATAATTGACACAATTTTAATACAATATCATATGTATTATCAAAATTTACTTTTGTAATTCGTTAGTCACAAAGAAACGTTGCACGTTGCAAAAGTAAATTTAATATCTATATACGTACAATTAAAAAAATTACTGCGAAGCATACGAAAATTACCACAGTCGAATACCTCATCACAAGAATATACCCAGGAAGCTCCTCATTTACTTGCCGAAAAAAAATCGCGCTACTACAATTATTCCATAATCACCACGCTCCAATCCTAAAAATAACGAAGGCGCTACCAAAAAAAAAAGAATCGCCTTCGTATTTTTCCTTTCCGAGACATATCCGCGCCGCAGATTTACGCTCGACGAATTCGTGCAGAAACTTACGCAACGCGCGCCAGTCTGAAAAACAAGACATAATCATTCGCATTGTTTCCTGCAAAAAGAGCGAAAAAGCCAAGCAAAATTTAAGTCACTGGGTTTTAATACCTCGACCTCCGCGATCAACACACGCACGACATTCCCCATCGGTATATAAGCAGTATAGCGGACGTTTTTTCCCCTACTGCGTCAGCGTATATATCCGTGATAAAAGCTTTTTGCAAATGACGCGAGATACCAAGCAGCAGTGGAGCGCAGTATAATACAAACACACAGGATGAATCCGAAGCAAAAGCTGCTGCCAAAAAACCAGTCGTTCAAGGGGCGGAGGGAGAGACGCGTATAGTACAAGAGAAGAGAGAGAAGCTTAAAACCCGACGTCGGGCCGAATCCGGTTAGACCGGTTGTGCGAGATGTTAGATTTTCGCGGGATCGCACTTTCGGTTTCGGAATATGCGCCGCCGCCGCCGCCGCCGTCGCCGCGTGTCCTTGAGCATAAAAGTTTCGTGCCGGAGCTGTTGCACTTTGTTTGATCGTCGTATATATACCTACGCTTTCTTTATACGCGTGTGTATATTTCGCGATCGCTCGAGATAATAGTGTTTTTACAGGATGTGTATACCGATTTGATCGATGAGTACGGCGGTGGTATTTTTGCGCTTTTGGAGAAAATTTTAACGACTCACTTTTTAATGAGCCAATTAACAGGGCTTTAGCCGATCGAACGTCGTTAAATCGATCGTTAAAATTCTCTTGGAAGAGAAAGACAGAGATGCGCGCGAAAAAATGACACACAAATCGATTCGAAATTTCAGCATATACGCTCTTGGTTATACTTATTTTGACTCGACTCCGTGAGAGAGATCGATTATTCCGCGACAATTATTGTTATTATTATTTTCTCTCTGGCGGATACTGAGCGAGGAGCTCCTTGTTCTCTTATTGCTCAAGGTGATCCGCTACTCTCTCGATTCGCCGCACCACCGGTACGTTATATGTATATATACGGACACTTTCGTGGTAGTAGTGGATAGACTCAGCGGAAATAAAAATTTAGATTGATTTTTTTCGTTAGCAATATATATTACGAATTTTACGGCACCGGTAATCATTCGAATTTACAGCGCATCGAGGGTCGAAAATGCATTAACATCCTTGGTCTCGTCCGATATAAAAATGAGGAAGCCAAACACACACATGCGTTGTGTATAGGTCAAAACGTGCAACGCAAACTTTTTTGTCGACCCATTAAAAAGTTTTTATTATCCCACTAAATTTCGTAAGGAAAAAGTCGTAAAAATAAAAGTTATACGAGCGATTATCAGTTTGTCGTCGTCGTCGTCGTCTACAGCGTTATGATACTCTCGATACTCTCGTGGCGATTTTTAATTTCAAAAATTAATGCGTCGACATCGTGGCGGGAAATCTTTTCGAACAAATATCATATCCTCGTTATTATTACTTTTTTATTACAGCGTATATACAACATCGCTTCTGAATTACGCGCCGTATTATAATACATCCAAAAAAGGCTTCTCCCTTTCAGATTTCTATAAAATAATATATTTTCAACGGATAAAACAATTTTCCATCAAAATCGCCGCGGGCAAATTGAAAAATCAAACACGCTAATCGGCCCCTCTCCGTAAACAAAATACACGTCGCTCGCTCGCAATTTTAACGCTGCAGTAGCTAGCAGCAGCAGCCTCTGGATTTTTATCAGCGCTTCTCTGCGGATATGCGTTATATTCTCTCGCCCATATATACATATACTGTGTATGTGTGCAGCAGTAGCAGCGACGCAGTCGATCGAAGCTTTTGCTGCATCGGGTGGCGATAAATTTCGCTCTCGTGCGTATACAGAATGACCCGCTTCGCTCTTGTCTTTCCTAGAATTTTTTCGACGAGCTGTCATCGTTATTTAAGGATCCTCTCGGAGCCTGGAAAAATTTTTTAAATTTGCGTGTATTATTGCTTATGCTGTTGAAGAACAAATTAGCATACACACCGTAGCGATGACGTTTGCATTGCAGGAATTCGTCCGCGAGTTTAAAAATAATATCGGTTACAATAAACACGCTGCGGTCAAAGAGGCGTTTAGAAGCAAAAAAAAAAAAAAAATAAATCTTCCGGTATCCATGAAGGTGTATAATTTAAAATTCAATCGCAGCTATACATTGTACTATAAACTAAAGAAGAATCCTTAGCTCTCAAATTTTTCGGTGAATAATTCGCCATAAGAGTGAGCTAAGATAGGACCCGTATAAATAAATCCCGAAAAAAACCTAATGCCCATAGCTCTCCCCCTAAATTCCAAAAACTGCACTACTACAAGCACGTGATCACCAAGTGAGCATAATATAAGACAGAGGGACCGAGAAATAATAATCCTAAAGCAGAAACACGAGCTCGCTCTCGTCTCGGCGCAACGATTTCCCCGCGGCGGCGTCGCAGTGCGTCGCGCGCGTTTAAATCATCGGTTGAGAACCTGCACAGCGCGGCGGCCGCCGGCTTGGGGAATTTATGCGTCATGAGTGCAAGTAACGACGCGGCGGCCGGATCTTTCCTTCTCTTCTTCTTCTTCTTCTTCTTCTTCTTCTTCTTCTTCTTGTCTGCTTTTAGCCTGTGTCTTGCTGCTGCTGCTGATGTTGGCAAGGAGACCCTCTAAGAGACTTTTGGGTGGTGGTATAGAATTTTTGAAGTGTGTATTGCTAGGTGTAATCGCGATTAATTCAATGCGGTCCTGTATATGTAAGCGCGGGTGTGCATACGATTTGAATATCTTCATTTAAAATTAAACTCATGGGCAAAAAAAAGTGCAATTTTTGGATTTTCCTTTTTCTCCTGACGATAGGGTACCTGTTAAAAATTTCAAGATTCTGTACACAGAAATCTCCATGTACACACTCATCTCGCTTTGTTTTCAGATGCGAATGATTTTCGCATCGCGACCGTAATATACAACACACAGACACACACACACGCATCAACTGTATACAGCCGCACGCAAGGAAATGAGTAATTGCGTCAATCGAGTCGCTTGCGCTGGGATGTAGAAGTGCGTCAATTTTTAGAATGTATCACGTACATAGATCGCACGTACCAACTCCCCTTCTCCTCCTCCTCCACATACACCACATCAATCTCTATCACAATTTTATCAACGTCCTTCTCTTGAAAACCCTATATCAGTAGTCCCTTAAAAGAGAAGACAAGCGCTGCATACCGAGAAATCAATTAAACGTCGAAAGGCTCTCGTTTTATTAATCCAGAATACATCATCGCATTCCGAGATTAAAGTACACGAGAAAGATATTTAGATTTCCGAGATGGGAGATTAGAATGAGAGAGAAAGATCGACAGGAGCCGTTCGAAAATTTTTTTGAATTTGATCACAGGGAGGAGAGATGAAGATAAGAGAGGAGTAAAGGGGCTTATCAAAGCTACTGCTGCTGCTGCTGCTGCCGGGCACACATGATCGATCGGTAGCAGATGGATCACCTGCGCCCTGATGCAGTATGTAGACGACGACGACGACGACGACGACTAAGATGCATCTCTCTTTGCTGATGCACAGTCGCTCGGTTGTCTTATATGTATTTTCTTGGGAGGTGAGATAGCCCGATTGCATTCTATGCAGGGATGTGTATTGTGTGCGTTTGATTCTTTGGTTCTTTTTTTGTTCGATAAAGATTGTTACGCTTTTTCACTTAGCGATAGAGATGGAGAGGCTTTTCTGTCGGAGCATGTAATTATGATTGTATGATGTATGAGGCTTCCGTTTAATCGGATGATTACGTGACTGATACTTGTTTGATTCGAAACTATAATTTAAACTTTTGAATTCTTCTAATAAAAATATAATGACAAGGGGTGAATTTCATTATATTTTTGTCGCGGGAATCGCAAAATTATTCTAAACTAAACATTTTTATTTTTAAAACACTAAACTTAATTTTAATATATACATAATGTACATGCGGAGCGCTAGAGCGATATGAATTACTAAAACAAATCAGTTTTGGACGGGCCATTTCGTCACCGCCTAAACTCTTCGTGTCTCTGGCAGGTGAAAATAGGTGGCGCATGGACACTTTTCCATTACCCTCATAACAATCGACGCGCCGAGTCTAGATATAGTAGTGTGCCACTTATGCTAAAACTGTCTTGTTTATTGGCCTGCTGCTTCAACCGCTCATGCTATAACTGCGAGCGAAGCGTGTCTAAATCGCTAGTGTCTTCTGATTAATGTTTATTTATTTGAAAATCATCCTTTCAATAACTATTCAAAATCAATCACATACAAATAATAAATTCTCAAAAAATCTACCCTAAAACTATCATCCAAAAAGTGCGAATAACAATAATCATCAAAATTTTAAACCAGCAATTAAAGCCCGCATAACAACCTGTCACCCCATATTCCCCGCTGAGAAAAAGAATACCAAAAGTAACTCACTCTCTCTCTCTCTCTCTCACGTGTATAATAATCCGAACTTATAAAAGCACTTCGCGATGCAAATGATTCTCGGGCAACGCACACATATACCTGCAGCACCGGCCCTTTATGCAGACTCACTCAACGTCAAAGAATGCGGGCGCGGTAGCCGCTCCGCAACAGCAACAGCAGCCAATAGCTGCAAGACGAAGGACTAAAACAAGTCGCTGCGGCGTGTCCCTATCTAACGAGAAATCTCCAATTAAAGGACCTTACATACACTCCCCTAAGGGGGGGGGGGGACACAGCCGTAGTGTGTATAGCATATGCGTGTGCCTTGGCTACCTGAAGCGCACGCGAGATTCATTTCGATCTCGAGCCGCTCGATTCGAAAGTATCTCTATATATACTCTCTCGCGTTTCGTTTCGGCTCTTGCGTGTGTGATGCAGTTTTAAGTTTCCAACCGAGAGAGAAAGAGAGGGTATACGTGTATCGGGTTGGACTCGATGATCCGGCGTTATTCGCTCCCCCCCCCCTTTGGATGCTGGGCAGCTACGCAGCTTTATATTCATTAAATTTTTAATTGTTGCACGATGTGACTCCGCGTTTTTTTTTGCCTTCGTGTAATTGCGGTAGCCTATCGCGCGAATCAGTATTATTACTACATCCAAAACCAAAAGAGCAAATTTCAACCTTCGATTCTGGCTTATACTCGAGCAATGCGCACGATAACAATAATCTTCCTTAATATCTTCCGGCGGCGATTCTCTCTCTCTCTCTCTCGTAATACGCGTGCGCGCAATAAGCTTATCTAATTATACACGTACGAGCGCGTCGTGTATTCGAGAAACTTGTAATTGTGTCCCGCACGTGGACTTTCGGCTGCTGCATCGCGAAGAGAGAGAGACGAAAGTATGTGCGCGCGTGTTCGTGTCGATTGGACGAATGACGAGCGCGCGAATTTCGAGAGAGATTAAGGTTGCTTGGTCAGTCCACACCCGGCTCTGCGGTTTGCAACGTGTATATATATGTGTGTGTATGTAAGTCAGGAGGGAATTACGTTTTTTTTTGGGCGCAGTTATTGCGGTGTACAGATTCTTTTAGGAGTTTCTTGGAATTGGGAATGAGTTTGGTTTCTTTTTTTTCTTTTTGTACACGTTGCCGAATGGGACGTATGATTGAGGTCTTGAAATTATATTGGGAGGGTGATGATGAGGAATCGTGTGTATAGTTAATTTTCTAACACATTCTGTATACAATCGAATGTTAAAATTAAGATAAAGAAAAAAAAAACGACCAACAAACTTTCGCATCGTACAGTCCTCCCGAAATAAGCCCAGCTCAACAGATCAGAGCAAAATCTCACGCGTTACACATAAGCATATATAACGCAGGTGCATAAAATACGTCTTTATTCAGCTCGACTGCATCAGCCGCTGCAGCACAGCGCCGCACTTCTGACGGGATTTTCAGCCCGTCACGTGCAGAGCACGGCTCTCTCGGAATTATTGAAAGGCGTATTACTCGATTTTTTTCGCTCACTTTTCATTCGCGCTCTTCTGACGAGATAGCTTTATCTTAACGGTGAACTCTCTCGTCGCCTTGGAGAGTGAAGTAAGTAGGGTGTGAACCTTTTCTCCCTGAGACTTATATGTGTGTGTGTGTGTGTGTATCGATACGTCGTCCTTTTTTATATACCCACCGAGATATAAATTTGGCGCGTCGGAGCGTGTTACGCATTTAATTACTCCGCGGAAATCAAGAGTTTTTCACTTTGTAAAGGCGAACCGGTATTAATATCCTAATTAACGAACAGCGCACCTCAGTTTTCATTCAAAAAATCCGTTTCCCGCCTAAAAGAACTTTTCAAAAATATCCAACGGACAAAAGCGCCGAAAAAACTTCCGTCTTTCAAGCGAATCCTCACTGTATACACGTATATAGTATATAGAAGTGCATCGCCGTGAAAAGGTGAAATTAACAGGTCTGATCCCAAGCTGGCGAAAAAAAAACGAAGAGAAGAAGAAGAAGAGTCTGCCGCTGCAGCCGCAGACGGAGGAAACGGCTGCGGCTACAGAATAAAAAAAAAAGAAGAAGCCGCCGAGAGAAGAAGAAGCATCAGACGCGAAATTAACAGAAACTGCGGCACTGCGGTGAATTACGCCGTGTCTCCAGCGCGCAATTTTAAAATTCATTATGCCGACCAAAATCGCGGCTTAGGCCTGTGTATATTATAATATGCCCACGTGTGTGTGTGTGTGTGTATCGTGGAATGCACAAGAAGTTCGAGCTACAGGACGCGGATGAAAGTCATCCTTCCGCTCCTCTCTTGGATGTCTTTCTCTCTCTCTCTCTCTCTATCCCCTCGTAAACGAGCGTGCGAAAGCACGTTTTTGCGCGCGGAATTTCAATATGTGGCTTTAATGCTGCGTAGCGACAAGCGTGGGCGGGAGATCGGTTTTTGAGAAAGGGACTGGCTTGTATGCAGTTCGAAATTTTCGTACTAGTATACAACACAGGCCGAGTACACAATCGACTTGGCGAAAAGTAAGTCATAAATATAAACCGCAGCGTAACGAAACCAGCTCTCGCGCGCAATCCCCGAAGCGAAAACGATCATACGAAGAAAAGAACAAAAAAAGAAAGAAGTCGGAACTACACCAAGAGAGAGAGAGAGAGAGAGAGAGAGAGAGAGAGAGAGAGAGAGATAGGAAGCCGCAGAGGACAGTCTCTTGGAGGAGGAGGTGGAGGTAAAAAAAAGGAAAAGAGTCATCGACTGCATACGCGAATCATGCGCGACTCGAGAGCGAAGATGAGATGTAAACGAGCAGATTATGTACTCGTATAAACGAGTGAGAGGAAGAAAGGCATTATCGGACTTGAGGAGAGATAAGACGAAACACCCGCTCGACTCGTGAGGTATAGGAATTCGCGAGTGGTGAGTGTAAGTTTGAAATTTTGATGCTTTCTAATGCATAATTCATAATTAAAATTTAACGAGCGTTTTTTTTTTTTTAATAAAAACATCTGTCATGCAGTAGAGAGGGATAATAAACAGAGTGAGAGAAATGTATCAGTGAAGCCATACACAGCCGAGGAGTAAGATTGAAGAAGAGAATCGCTTGGGAGATGCTGTAGATTGATGGAAGAGAGAAAGAGGGCTGCAGAGATAGGCATGTAAAAGAAAGAGATAAAGCGGAATTTGTGTTTTGAAGAGATTGCTATACAACGTGTGCAGTATAAAGGGGGAGAGAAAATGAGAGAAGACTGTGTGTAATTTCGAGTAATTTTGGAGGTATTGTCGAAATTTTTCGTATACACCTTTCATTTTTTTTCTTCCCTCTTTCCCCCCGCGATGTTTGCACAAGATCCGCTGTGTGTGTATACTTTCTCAAAGTACACTCGTATATTCGAGATTCAAAAATTTGAATATCCACGCGAAAAGTCCCGCAATAACGACGCGAAGAAACAAGTGCACATACGCATTGGAAGAATTAGTCAATAAGAGCGGGATAAACCGCGGAAGGCAAATATTAAAAGTGAAAGAGAATGGAAGAAGAAGAGAATAGGAAAAAAGGAGCAAATAAGATTCTCCTCGCGGACAAACAAGCAAAGGGAAAATAAAGAACGTTTGTATGTCGAAGCAATAAAAGAGCAGCCACAGCAGCAGTAGTAGTACAAAAGGATCTTTCATTCTTCCTCTCTCTCTCTCTCTCTACAAGTTCGAGTACGAGAGAAGGACGGCAACAAGGTGAGAAAGAGAATTAGCGAGCGACGGCGAGTTAGAAAAAAGATCCTTAAATCGCACATTAAAAGAGAACTGCTGTGTGCTGCCGTTGCAAAAAGAGCCTCGAAATAAAGAAAATGGACGACGACGAAGCCTCTCGCTCTTCGCAAAGAAAGGACTCGATCCGCGAAGAAGAAGAAGAAGAAGAAGAAGAAGGACGGTAAGAAAGCGAGAAGGAGAATTAGTGAATGAGGCGCGAGAGAGCGAGAGAGAGAGAGGCTCTTGGTATTAAACGAAAAAATAGTTTTCGAAAGAAGAAGAAAAAGACGAACGCGCGTGCATTAAAACCGAGAGGAGCAAAAGGGGCAGCGCGCGGAGCCGCAAAGCAAAAAAATAGTCGAGCAAAAAATCGAAGAATAAGAAAGAGAGAGAGAGACGACGAGGGAGCAAAAGGAAGATTCGCGAATGTATGTGTGTATACGTGTGTATAAGGCCCCTTCTTTTCGGCCTCTCTCTCTCTCTCTCCAGAGCGAGTCTCCGTAGCACAGAGCGGACGAGAGAACGCCCTTGACTCGGACTCTCCTCTCCTGTGTGTGTGTATTGCACGTACGTTTGTATATCTATATACAGTAGTCTGGCGGCTACGGCGGGGGAGTGGGACCGTCGTCGTCGCGCGCTCGCTCGTGGCCTTGGCAGAGCCGGCTTGTGTCTCGCGGTCGCTGTATATATACACTATACTGCTGCTAGCCTGCTGTTTAACAGCGTTTCTCAATCAACGGCGCTTATAATACTCTCCTTTTTTGCAACTGGCCCTTTTTTTCGCGAATCGCGAGCGCGCATTTATTATTGTATATATAGAAGCGAATCGCCATCAGTGACACGATCGACGTTTTGAAACGGTAATTCCCCCAATTAAAGCCATAAGTATATGTGCACCCGCGCAGAGCTGCTCGATGTATGGCACGTACCGTTTCTGTACTGGTCCCCTCTCTTTTTTTTTTTCACTTACGTAAGCCTTTCTCCTCTCCGAGCACTGAGCGAAGCGGCTTACATAAAAAGCGCCCCGATTTACAAGAGATCGGCGCGCGCGCGCACTTTCTTTTATATGCGCGAAAAATTGAAATGGTGTGTACTGTGTATGTACCACCTTGATAGCGGGATATCGCTGTGTTTTATCCTTCTTTTCGGCTGATTAATGACGTTTGGTTGGGTTATTTACCGTCGGATGATTGACCGATAATTCGGGGATTGTGTTTCGAGCTTGACAGATCGGTTGCTCTTCGATCGGTAACGTATTTATTTCTCCTCGGAAACGAGGGAGACGAGTTCTATATAAAATTTTTGATATACTAGACTTGGCGCAGTGCGCTGCGCGCACTGTAGTAGAATATTAATTCATTAACTTATTAAATGAAATATAAATGCTTGATTGATATTTTTAATATTTGTTTTCTATTACGGAAATATATCAAACTTTACAATATATGATTCATTTCGCGCTCATGTAAATTTCAAAATTGCCGCGGTTTCGTCACCAACTACCTTTTAAAATTTTAAGGTTATGTCTCAACTCAGTTCGTGTCAACGTTCACATCATGTCTCTTTTTGTAACAATGATAATATTTACAATA